>LR750581.1:200641-272607 GCA_902729485.2 Mus minutoides | reverse complement strand
AAGCATAAGCTGAAAATCAAAGTCTAAGGATGATTTCAGGGTTTTTACTTCCTTTTGACATGCATTCTAAATTATTTTTCTAGTAAAATGTTCTTAACAAGAGTGAATATTTGAATTGATTCACTATAAAAATTTCTATGTCTTGTACCAAGTCTGGAATAAAACTATTACATTGTTCTTAACTAGTCTGAAAAGGTTTTTCATTAATGACTCTTTAATTGAGAGAAAAAATCAATTTTCAGCTCAAGGTTAATAGCTGTAATAAATAATCGTAACCTAGTTTCTGTTGTTATCAAAACATTCTCCAGGGCTAAGAGTATTGCTCAATGACTACTCAAACACTTATCATGTTAAGGTCCCAGGTCAAGCACCTCCTTTAGATGAAAGATATTCTTGAACTTTTTTTTTTTTTTTTTTTTTGGTTTTTTGAGACAGGGTTTCTCTGTATAGCCCTGGCTGTCCTGGAACTCACTTTGTAGACCAGGCTGGCCTCGAACTCAGAAATCCGCCTGCCTCTGCCTCCCAAGTGCTGGGATTAAAGGCGTGTGCCACCATGCCCGGCAACATTCTTGAATCTTGTGAATATGCTAGATAACCTTACAAAAGAGTAATGTGTTTAAAACTTTAATGAAAAATAAAACAAATCAAATGAGAAACGTTAAGTAGGCTATGGCCATGCACATAAGCTTCATTTTTATTTCTAGTTGAAACATTTTTTTGTAATATTCTGACCTAACATTACTATACTAATCAGAAATGCATTAAACTTCTAATGCTAGTGGTTGAATATGGAAAGTTTGAGAACTAGTGCCCTCTTTCCCTTCCTCTCTCTCTCCCTATCTATATCTATATATACATACACACATTTTCCCAACTCGTTTTATTGTAAAATTTAGATGTTTTGATAATTTAACTAAAATATAATAAAAACTAAGTACACCGGTGTTTTGGGGGGTGGGGGTGGGGATCTAGCTTTCTTCCCAAGAGAATTTGAGTAACTCTCTCTTCTGTGCATTGATCCTTTGCAAAACAATCTGAGGCAAGATGACCTGGGTTCAGATTCCATTTGAGATGCTTCCCAGAGTGTTTGCCAAGCTGACTATTCTTATCAGTGAGAAGTCACACATCTCTGTTAGCCTAGCCACGAGGACAAAGATGTGCTTGTAATACCCACAGAGGAAGGAAGAAGCGTAGGCACTTCCGTTTGAAGGTGTGCATTGAACTTACACACATCAACTGAATTACTTTTTCTTGAAATGTCTTTCCATGATACTCATTATTTCATTAACATTGTTTGTTTGTTTGTTTGGGTTTCTTTAACCATAAAAAAAAGCATAAAGTTGGTTAGGGGTGAAGGAGTAAGACATTTTAATGTTCAAAGATCATTTCAAGTTCAAGAAAACCCACTCCGGTTTGAGCATGCTCGCACTTATGGAGCATGTGCGCTGTTCAAAACTTGTGATTCCAAAGTGGAGAGGGATCAGTATTCCAACTTGTACTTGACATTGAGTAACTACATTGAAGTCCTGGGGCAGGGGTGGGGGCGAGGCAAAAAAGTTCAGCCTTTCTGAGTTCTTTGGTTACAATAGCTGCTGAGGGTAGTTTCCATAAAATACTTGCCTCTGCACAACGTCAATCTTTTTTCTTTGACAAATTCAATGCCTTAAGTTTAAGAGAAACAGAGACACACATAGAGTGGGGGTGGGGGGAGAGAGGGAGGGAAGGAGGAAGAAAAGAAGACATTGAAAAGAAGGGAAGGAGAGGGAAGAACGAGAGAAAACTGAGAGAGCAAGAGTGTGTGAGAGAGAAGCATTCTGGTCTTAGTCTGTTAGAGAATGAGAGCCTGCAATCAGCACTACACAATCCCAGAGAGACAGTGTATTGTTGTCTTGAAAGCCACAAAGCTAAACAATTCCAAGAATGTCTGGCAAAGCCCTTTTGGGAAGGGCAAGGTGGGGGACTAACTGGGAGAGGGAGCCCCCTCAGCCCCTTTACACGGTGTGACTGGATTTGGGAGACCTGGCGGAAACCTTCAGGTCACCCAGGGAACTGCTCTCGCGGCTGGTCCTGTGCGGCGAGGCGGGGGTGAGCGCGAGGCGCGCGGGGCGCGGAGATGTGCAAGTGCCGGAGCTGGACCGAGTGCAGGCGTAAGCTGCAGAGCGGCTAAGGCGAGGGGTGAGTCTCGGGGTGAGGGTCCAAGGGATGCAGGCTTCCCGGGCGCTCACCCGCCCCGAGCCCGAGTGGGGCCTGGAACCTCCCGGGACTCTGGCTTCGTCCCCCTCCCGCGCGCTCGGCGCTCCGGCGCACCCTGGGGACCGCACAGAGCGGTGGGCGCTCGCCGGGGCTGGGGGCTACTCTGCCTGCGGCCGCCCTGGCCGGTGCGCTCATTGGTCGGGATGTGTCTGTTCAGTCGCCTCCAACTTCTCCCCAATCCCACTGGTGAGTCACCGGAGAGAGAAAAACCGGGCACCGGGAGCGGGGCACCAGTGTCCCCGGGGCGCCGGGAGCCGGTGGGACGGGCAACAGGAGGACGGAGCGGGCGGGGGCCGCGACGCGGGAAGCAAGGGCAGAGGCCGAGGTCCCGCGCGCAGCGGGCTCCTGGTGCCTGGTCGCCGCGGGCGGAGGAGGCGTGTCCTGGGCGGGAGCCGCCACTGGGACCTGAGAATGTGGGGAGGGGAAGGGGCCGAGAGGGCGACCTGGAGGAGGACCCTGGGAGTGATGTCAGGTCACCTCCAGGTTCATTTTCATAGCTTCCTGCAGCCTCCGCCCAGGAGTTGTTTGGTGACCGAGAGCAGCGCTACCAAATTGCACCGGGGTTCATTTGGGGGCTGGGAATTGGCCATTCCGCTGTACAGACACTGTTTTTATTTTAAAAAGCAAGGTTTGTTTTCATTTTAGTTTCTCTCGGATTCTCTCCTCAATTAACTCACTTTCCTAGTTTTAAATTTTCTTAACCTAAATGTCTTTTCACAATTCCACCTCTTCATCGTGCTTCGAACCTTGGCTTCGTATTATATAATTCATGCTTAAATCTGCCTAAGGGTTGGCTGGCGCGGGGTGGGGGTGTTCTTTAGTAGATGGAAGTTTTTAAAGACCCTTTTTTACTTAACCTATCCTGATCTATTTATACTCTTTAAAAATGAGAGTAACTATAAACCGGTATTCCTCTGAGCCTCTCGGTCAAGTCTATTTCTTGCCCATAAGCGGCTCACATGGATTTTATTAAACTGAAAACTAGTAACTGACTTGCAGCGCCAGCTTTTGGAAGCTGCTATCGGCAGATTGGCGCTGAGGGAGTGTAGCTGCACGCCCTTGGATTTTTTTCTTCTTTCGTTCAAGCTCTCAATAATGTTTTGTTGTGTTTTGGACTTGATTTTTTTGTTTGTCTTGGGTTGTACTCCAGAGCAATGTGGATGGGACTTTTTATGTCAAAACTCACTTCAAGCCAGGGGAAACACCTACTAGTTAATGTGGCGGGGGAGGGGTGTGTGTGGGGGTGGAGGTCAAGCCGTCTTCTGAATACTACTTCTTCAGCATCCACAGACACAATCTAAATATGAAGCTGGCTTTTTCCTACTCTGCCTCACTTTCCATTAATGCAAAACTGTAACTCCAAAGCACCACCACAGGGACTTACAGACGTATTGTCGCAGTATCATAATGTGTCCTGACTATGAAAATTGCTTCGCTCCACCTTTCTCTTTAACCGATCAGTTATCTTCCAGGTTTCATAATTTGACGTTTGCTGATGCTGATGCTTTGAAATGAATCTTATACCCAAGCAAAAATAGCATTGTGTTCTTTTGCTGATGTTGCCAAGTTGAAGTTTGTGGAGTTTCTGTTGAGTCTGAACTCCAGATTCTGTGTTCTCTTATTGTCTGTGTTGGTATTTATTTTTTTATTTTAAGAGATTTAACAAATTTCCAGTTCAGGTGAAATATTTTAAGAACCCAGGTTATGCGTTTGCTTATCCTATTGCAAGCATTGACTTTGTTCTGTGTTTTGTATTCTGATCTGTCCGTCTCCGCATCACCGATCTTTTAAAGGTGTTTGGGTGTGGTTAGATTGGAGCTTTAGGTAACTGAAGATTTGTGATGTGTTCCATCTTGAGGTATTCTGGCTTAGATATTCTTATTAAAACATAATGAATCATCTCTAATTAAGTGGAAATAAAGGACACAGATAATAAGGAGGTTACTATCGCAGCATTTCTGCTTTTGACCAATATCAAAAAAGTAGTACTAAGAGAAGAAAAAAAAAAAAAAAGACTTCTAAAGAATTGAAAAATCTTTACACGAAAGGTTGATGAACGAAATTTTGATTAAAAAATTTATTTCCTTTGATACAGGTAAGAGGACTAAATAGTTGGTTTATATTACACTTTTTGTTTCCCTGTAGCTATTCCTACAGACTTAGATACTTAATTGTTAAAAAATCCAGCTACCTTGTCATCCTGCTCAAGGATAAAGAGGGAGTCAGGAAGCAGTAACCCAGAACTGAGAAATGCCCGCCTACCAGCTTTCCCTCACCAAGAAGCTTGGTGGCGCCAGAGAGCACTTTGACTTAAGCAGATCTGACCTCCCCTGCTCCAAGCTTGACTTTACAGACTCACTAGCTCTGACTGAGGCTTCTAAAAAGGACAAAAACAAAAATAAACGACGACGACAGCAACAACAACAAAAAGACAAAACAAACATTAAAAGGCAGCTCTTTATTTAAACATTTAAAGGCAGTGGGGAAATCCACAAGCAGATATGTTATTACTCAAATTCTAGGGCGTCTGGAAATCTGTACCTTTGTGCTTACTTCTCTGTTAAGGGAGAAAGTATTAAATTTGTCCCTGTCTTCTCTTTGCTCAGCCACCACTACTATTAAAATAGCGGTACAATCAATGCAATTCTATATCATTGCCCCGGGAGCCGTGAGGCTAAGCTAACATGAGTTACATAACCATTAAATAAGGCATTTCAACATTCAGGTACATTACATTCTACTTTTATTAAACAGACACGGTTTTCATTGTCCAGTAAAGTATTGTTATTTGATAGTCCTTGCTTAGAATGTCATGTAATCAGGAGGACAAACTGCTTGAGACTTTGTATCCAGTTTTTTTTTTTAATGACCATATGTGTTTTATTATTGATAAGTCACTAGAGAAAGCAAATCTCCACTTTTCTGCTGAGTCTCAGCAATAATTCAAATCTATAGTCATTTTTTATTTTGCCTAGTGCCTCAGTTTCCACAAATACATCGCTGAAGACTTGTAACTGTTTGAGGAAGGTCTTCACCGATGAGAACATTTCTCAGCAATTGCTTCATCTAACAGCCAAATTCTACGGTTAATTTATATTGAGCCAAAAACTGCAGCCTTGTTGTTTAAGGTGTTCTTTCCTGAAGTCATTCAGAAAGGTTGAAGCTTCTACAAGCTTTGCTCAGCAATTTTTACAGAGCCATCTGGCCTGTAAAGAAATCATGGAATCTAATACTTGGCCTTATATAACCTTAGTTTTTCACCGTAAATTTTTGTATGGATGTCTAAAGTCGCTTTTATTTTGCATGGCACTGTTAGATTCAAAATTGTGGCCAAGTGTTTCTTACGTAGTATTGCTTAGCTGTGTCAGCTTGAGCAAGCTCATTGAGTCCTCTGTTTTCCAACTTTCCTGAGTGTGGAACTGAGGTATTAACATCCACTCTGTAGAGATTAGAAGAGCGAATGTATAAAGCATTAAAAATTGTATCTAACATCTAGAAAAAACTCCAACAACCCCACTTAGAGTTAGAAGTACTATTGTTTGTAATTGAGTATAACTTAACTATATATTCTGCAAGTGATACTCTGACCTACAAAGGAGGATTTACATAATTATGTTTGTTTGTTTGTTTTCTCTTTCAATCACACAATAAATACTGATGTGGTTATTGTCTTTCACCTGAAATATAAGCCACTTTTTGCCCATTCAGTGACTGTCTTCAAAATGTTGTCTACTCATTCATAGATACCCTTATCTGCAAGGGAAGTAATTTTGAACATTAAAAATACAAGTTGTTTTCAAAGTAAAATAAACTATTTTCAAGTGTTTATTCCTTTTGGTTCTTTATCTGTATTTGCATTTTATATTCCTGCTTAGTTAAAACTTTAAGGTATTAGTCATTGATTCTTTTTAACTTATAAAAGAAACCATTGGAGCAAGATATGAAGTTAACCTTTAACAGTCTAAAGTTCACATGAGTGAGATTAAAACTTTATTAATGATGGTTCAACAACTATTTTTGCATGGATATCAGGAGTAGTATGAGTATTTAAACAACTCTTTCTGAGATCTTCAGTGATAGATACATATGTACATTCTTCCTTAAAATCTCCTGCACTTGTGTGTGCGTGCATGTGGATATATTTTTAAAAACAAAAGAATAAAAAAGTTGATTGGGCCTGGGACCAATCAGATTCATATGTGTGTATATTCTTTATATTTTTTGCTTCCATTTTCAGTATTTTGACTTTAAGAAAACTGTGTTTTTTCTAATTTAAAATAAATTGACCTTTTATTTAGCATATATATATATACATACATATATATGTATATATATATATATATATATATATATATATATACACACAGATGTGCTTTTTATGAAATGCATGCATATGGCTTTTTATCTATTTAAGATGTCTTTATATTTATATGTGTATTTTCCAGATTTTAGGTGATGGGAAGATCAGAAAGTCAGATGGATATAACTGATATCAATGCTCCAAAGCCAAAGAAGAAACAGCGATGGACTCCTCTGGAGATCAGCCTCTCTGTGCTTGTCCTGCTCCTGACTATCATAGCTGTGACCATGATCGCTCTCTATGCCACCTATGATGGTGAGTGTCTCCCATGCCCACACAGATACCAGTGCAAAGGGGAACCCATCCTGTTTGAATCCGCTCACCATTGACCTCGATACACTTGGATGATGCACGGATTCATTTAGAAGAGACACATCTATATGTTAAAGGGATAAAGTTAGAATAAAGTACGCTACCCATATGTTTGAACTAAGTTATTAATTGCAAAGTACAGTTGATATGTTCATGTTTTTGAGACTTGTGTAATTTTGTGTGATTAAAATATACACACTTTTGTGTCTAGCTTCAGTAATAGCCATTAATCAACTTCTGTTGTGTCACTGGAATTCTAAAAGGTTTCATGGGAGTCTAATAACTTGAATTTGAGTCTCGGAAGTTTTTCACAATAAGGATTAGTAAAGATGGGCTCTTTAATAGGAAAACATGATTGCAGAATGATGAATGAAGCATTCAGCTATTTTAGTTTAATATTTCCAGAGTTTAGTTGATGAATATTGTTCAACAGCATACTTTTTCTTTGTAACCATCCTTAAATTTAACATTTCACTTTCATTCTTCTTTTAGTTTTGAATTAGTAAAAAATAGTATATACTCTTTAGTATTACACATATTTAATTGGCAGAATTCTTTTTAATAACAAAAGGTAAAAATAACCTGGAAAATGTTATTATCAATACTTACGGATCTACTTTATTTTTCCTAGATGGTATTTGCAAATCATCAGACTGCATAAAATCAGGTAGGAAACCTTTTTTTCATTTACTAGTTTGCAGTTAATATATAACATTTAATACACAAATGTTATCAGATATGTCTATGTTTGCCCTGCCCATATGCATGCTTATTAAGCTTATATCAACCAAAAAGCAAAATGTATTTAATAGTAAAATAATCAAGTGAAATATTTTGAGACATGTCACTATTCTATAATTATAATAAGTTATATCTGGTTTTGTGGCACTTACTATGGACTTAGAGAGAGAAAGTGAACACTGGAATGGTGAGCCTGAGAATAAGAGTAAGTCATTAGAAGGCTGTGAATTAAGAAAAGAATGACATGCAGTGAGAGAGAGAGAGAGAGAGAGAGAGAGAGAGAGAGAGAGGAGTAAAGGTGTGAGAAGGGCCTGGGAGTGAAGTAGGATTCAAGATTTCAAAAGTATAAACAAGGAAAGTATAAACAAGATGAAAATAAAAGAATAAATCATCGAGGAGGTGAATGCAACTTGGTGATAGAATACTGGTGTATTTGGCATTCATCCAGCCTTGGATTTACTCCATAACACACACACACACACACACACACACACACACACACACACACCGAGAGAGAGAGAGAGAGAGAGAGAGAGAGAGAGAGAGAGAGATCATATTCTTGAAAAGCAATAAAATGAAAGAGGCACATTATAGAAATATTGTCTTGAATGGCTTAGTGACTGAGCAACAGCTGAAGGATGACTGTGATTGGGCTCAGTGAGACGAGATCACGTGAGGGTGATAACAAGGGGGAGATGCCATGGTCAGGCAGGCATGAGCTGCAGAGCTTGTTCTGTAGTGGAACCCAGTGGGATATGAATGAGTCAAAAGTAATGACATGCTGTAGAATCCAGGGGACTGAGGAGGACGGTGTCAGCTATCACACAAGTACAGAAGCATGGAGATAAATTATGATATGTGTGTTATAACCTAGGCATAACTTCCAGTTGAAAATGGACTGCAGGTTGGCAGAAATGGGGCCTGAGAACCTGAGAAGTGGGAGTTTGGCTTTGGAACCTCCCAGTTTATGGGTAACAGTAGAAACTTAGGGACTATTTGAGTACCCAAAAGAAAAAAGAGAAGAGGAACAGAGGCTAGATTTAAGACAACATTAATAATTAGACTAGAAGAAATAAAAGATAAGGAACAGAAACACATGCAGCTATTTAAATCACTGCAATTACTGTATTGCAAGAAAACAAGAAGAGCTCTTGACCCTTCTACAAGGAGAAAAAAAGATGCATCTGGGTACAACACCCTGGGATATGCTCTTTAACCTTTGGCAGTTAGCTATGTTCCTATCTGGCTTTTTGTTATTGTTTAAACTTGGCAATATAATGATAGGAAATTACCTTGAGGTTCTAGGCTGCCGTCTAATGTGCTGAGTGTGTGCCCTTTGGCAATCTGCATTGCTTTTTGAATAGATATTTTGCCCTGGGTCTCGATTGTGATTGTCATCCACCCTCCATCATGGTGTTTGACACAGGGAGTCTTAAGAAAGATCTGGTTGTAGACTGGATTAAAGCCATTTGCTCTTCAACCTAGCAGCATGCACTTTCCTGTCCAGTGGTTTTAATCAGAAACAAAAACATGTCTCTATTCCCCAGGGAAATAACTATACAGACACACTGGTTGAGAGATGTCTAGGGTAAGTGAAGAAATGTTAATATGAGCTGAGGTTGCTGAAGTTCCCATTTCCTCCTTCCCCTGGTCCTCCCATTCCTCCTTCCCTCTGCCAGTTGTCCTGGCATATGCTCCTGTTTTGAGAAACTTATAATTACATCCTGACCTATAATGGTTAGTTCCTCTGTCCTTAGGGCACTTGACATGACTCATAAATCTCTTAACCTATAGGTTTTCTGTTCTCTTCTATCACTCTTGCTTCTTGTGTTTTGCTTTTGAAGACGTTGGATTCTTTGACTACATAGGTTGATGTTTATAAACCTGTATAAGGGATTTCCCAGTGATGTGGCAGAGTCCTGTAATAGTAACCACCTCATGAAGTTAACATTTGGCTCCTGAAACCTTACATGTTTGATAATTTAATAGGCTTGATATTTAAGAATACGGGTTTTAAATAATGTTTGGCAAGGATCGATCTGCCAAAATTTATTTAACCTTTACTCTTAAAAGTATAACCTGAGCCGGGCGTGGTGGCGCACGCCTTTAATCCCAGCACTCGGGAGGCAGAGGCAGGCGGATTTCTGAGTTCGAGGCCAGCCTGGCCTACAAAGTGAGTTCCAGGACAGCCAGGGCTGTACAGAGAAAGCCTGTCTCGAAAAAAAAAACAAAAAAAAACAAATACAAAAACAAAAGTTTAACCTGGAAATCATGGCGAGTGTAAAGTGTCTGAAGAGCACTGGCTTGGCAGAAATGTGTGACTGTAGCACAAACAGCTTCTGTGGCATAGCTGGGCTGCTTATCACTTTGCTCTGTCAGGCTACAAGCTGTTAGGACACTTTCTCATTCAGAGATACTGTTTTGTTCCAGGAGGAAAAGGTGAAGATCACGTGCTCCTCACCTCACAGACACTCATGTTTGCACTCTGCTCTCTCATGGGCTTGTGCATGCATAGACAGACAGACAGACAGACAGACAGACAGACAGACAGACACACACACACACACACACACACACACACACACACACACACACACACCCATAAATCATTTCTGTTGCTGAAAGACAAATTCTTTTAGAAGTTGTTTCAAATAAAGAAATCTCTAGAGAAAATCTTAGACTTAAGAAAGGATTACAGGAGAGGGAGCAGAGTAGAGTAGGTGGTGAAAAGAAAGACAGGAGGAAACATGCTGAGAAAAGGAGAGCATCCTAGTAGCAATTCTGCAGTCACTTTAAGTGATGTGGAAAGTTCAAAGCTGAGCACAGAAATTCTTGAGAGTTTGAGATGTAGGTAAGATGCTTACTGTAATTGAAAGGAGGTTTTAATGTTCTCCCAATGTACAGCAACTTCCTGGCAAGGGAACTTTAGGAACTAGAAAAAAAAAACCATACTGCAGGAAACACTGATTACTGAAATCTGTGGGTCTTATATATTTTGGATCTGAGCATCTGTGATTTTTAATACATCTAAAGTAATGTTTACAATTACACAACATTGGCCAGACTTCAATAAAACAAACACTACTCAACAAATAACAAGTTAAGGCTAGGCTGGAAATTTTAGCATAATAGTGTGTCATTTATCATTTATTTAATACTTAGTGTGAAAAGCTTAGAGAGACAGAGTTTGCATGTGGCTCTGTAGATGTCTGCATGTAATTCTAAGTTCGGTAACAGACATCTTTTGCATTGTAACCTTCGTAACTAAAGAGATTTCCCCGAGTTTTATGTTTTAAATCAAAGCTTCCCCATCTCATCATTGCTGGCATTGTGGGATGGGTAAGTCTTCACAGAGGACGCTGGCATTATAAAATGCTCAACAGCACTCTCAGTTTCTAGCCACGAGATGCTCAGTAGCAAGTTCTGCTATCCCACTGCAACAACCAAGAAGAAAAAGTCTTCATATATTATCAAATTTCCTTTAAAGGCAGTTGAATAATTTCGGTAGGATAGCACTGTTTTAAATAACCTGAAGTCATCAGTCTTTTAATTTTTTGAGTAAAATAATCACCCTCCTATCTGATTCCATATATATTCCTTATTCATCACTTTATATGCTAACAGCGCCTTTTTAAAGGTGTGTGTGTGTGTGTGTGTGTGTGTGTGTGTGTGTGTGTGTGTGTATGAGGCTACATTTAAGAGTTTGAAATGGTTACCACACAAGCAGAAGATGCAGAGACCTCAGTGTTATAGCCACAGTATTACCACTGGAGTCTAGAAAGCAGAATGAGTGTCCCAGAGCATGCAGAAGAAATTTAGTTCTTCTGATCCTTTGAGGACTTGTGACATCTAGGACTGTAAGATAATATGTCTGAGGTATGTACTATTATATCTCTTTCTTACAGTGAACTAACATGGGCTAGGACTCCAACACAGTCATCATGGCTCCAGAATCTCTGTATTGTTTCAGAGGATATCAAGAGTGTTTGAAACTTTTAAAACTCCATGCTTGTGTAATAGTTTAGAGGCATAGATGCTTTCTCTTTTGCAAGTATGTAAGGCTAAAAAATGTAAGATGAAGGAAGATGGAATCTAGATGGGGAAATGTTTAAATATCTCTTAGATCCCATCATAACACAGAAAAATCCAGACTAATGTAGGAATTTGTATTAATCTATTTTGCATCACTATAATGAAATATCTGAGTCTGAGTTACTTTATAAAGTACAGCACTTTATCTGGCTAGCAATTCTTGTGGCTCAATTGATGCCTTCATGTGTGCCAACTACTAAGGTATCTGAGGAGATAAAGGGAACACTCATAGAGGTGTACTCTGGCATCTTTCCTTTTGTTATAAAGTCAACCTAGAGGCTTCATCCTCTTGGCCAGATGAAATTCCAATCACCTTCTTATAAAGGTCTCATTTCTAGACACCATAGCTCAGTTTAAGGGGATTAAGTTTCAGTACATGCACCTTTAAAGGATATACCCATGTGCCAAATAGGAGGAGCCAAAGAAGCAGTTGTTGGCAGAGTGACCCTAAATTATACAGAATCTAGAGAATCCAGGTTAAGATACAAAAGACATGGAATTCAGACGAGAGAACTGTTCTGTCGTGCAGTTTATACACTGAACAATTGCCAGAGAACCCTGAGCAAAAGGCCTGGAAAGCATAAAGACTTGGATGGAGCAAGAGGGAAGATAGGCTAGAATCTGGCACTTTCTTTTACTTTACTTCTGTCCTTACCAAGCAAACTTTGATGAGTATTTAATTACCAACACTAGGAAAAGGGATGCTCTGTCCATTTGAAATATTTATCCTGGAGAGATAATGAATTCACATTCTGATTTAATTATCATTTTTCTATGCCCTGACCTACAACCTTGAAGCAAAATGAATATTCCAATATGTGGTCATTTTTATAAATGCCAGATGGTGGTAGTGCCTCAGGTGAAGTACCTTACCTCTGGCAGCAACAGGGCATCTCTGTTCCCTAAAGAGCTTAGTCTCTGCCATCTGCCCATTATCACAATGAATACTTTATGCAGAGAAATGGGAAGTACACAAATACAGGAAGGACGGTAAGCTGAGTCTTAGAGTTTGCAAGCCTTATACCAAGCTTCTAGAGTAGTTGAGGCTGTTTTATTATATGTTGGAAAAAAATTATCAGGTAGTTAAGTGCACAGAACGTACCTTGGAGAAAGGACCACTAAAGCAGGCCTTTGTTGGTTTCAATGTGCCATGCAGAAACTTACTTCCAGGGACTTCCTTGATATATATAGTACTAAAGGCAAAATGTCTCCAGTCAAAATTAACAAATTAACATCTATAATTCAAATCCTTTTTTTTAAAAAGGAAGCCAATCCCCCCCCACCCCCCCACAACACATATTCTTATCATCTGTGAAAAAGTTAAAACACGAGTGTACCATAATTTTTTATGTGTGGCTGAGGGATAAAAAATGTAGATAAGTTAAATTAGTCATTAATTAGTGTTTAGTACCTGGTAGGTTTTCTTAGACTTCAAATGTCAACTTTAAGGCTGTAATGATCATGTATTTATAAATATGCTGAATGTAAACTGTCATCAATGATTTTATGAGGGTCCTGGTTTTATAAACACTGAGGAGTGAGAGACATGGAGACAACCATGTGCTGTTGAAGGAAGGGTCCTGCTTTGTCCTGCACAGCAAAAGGTAGCCTGATGATTTTACCAAACTTTCTGTCTGATTGCAGCTCAGGGTGATAAAATTAATATGTTATATGAGAGAAGTTGAAAATATAACATTAAAAAGAATCATAAGCAGAAATTTTCCCAACTTAAGTCCTGAAAATTGTCATTCTTTAAGACCATGTAGCAAAGGAGAAGGGGAAGAACATGCTAGTATATTTATTATGATCCTTAGACTGATTGAAATCTGGACCCTCATATTCTGTCTCTTTTAAAACAACCTTTCAATCACACCTACTAAAGGAATACCCCAGAAAGGGAGAATAAATACCTTCTCCAAGTGTGAGAAAGAAATCCATATATAAGAAGCAATTCTCATATTATGAGAATTGACTCACAAGATTAACTACCCAGTTTTCACTACAAAACATTAACTAGAAAGTATACTTTGAATGGTTCTTATTGCATGGCCAGCCATTTGCAGACCATTGATCCTTCAATCAATGATGAGGTCACTATACAACATAAACATGTGTACATCCTGCAGGACCACATTCCTCTACAACAACATAGTCATCTTTGTTTGTGTGAATATGGTGTACAGTGTCTTCTGAAATCACTTCCGTGCATATCTCGGAATGAGTCCATCATTACCTGACTGCACTAGGATTATATTGATGAGAAGTCTCTGGAAACCCAACCAAGGAGTTCAAATTATTTCAGGATCGGGTACTAGAAGCACGGTGGTCATCTCCTAAGGTTTAACTTACAGAGATACGTGACCATCTATGCCAGTGATCGGATGCACAGCAGACTGGTAGGCCTATCAGGGAACAGACAACAGGGATTATCCTCTGGAGACAGGTATGATGCAAAAGGCCTGTTTTCAGCTTGACTGATAGAAGTCAGCCAGAACCTGCAATTATAGGCCTCTTTGTACTAACTAGATCCTTTAATATTTTTCCTAGCCCAAACTTTTCTTTCTAATCAAACAAATAGAAATTTATTTTACACATCTCTGAAATGTCACTATCACTGTCTTGATAGAAACTTAGATATTTGGAGGAAGAAGTAATCTTATTTGAGGAACTTCCTTCATCATATTGGCCTGTGGTCGTGTCTGTGGTCACTGTGAGAGGGCTCGATCTACAATCTACTGCGGGAAAGGTGGGCCTGGGCCATTTAAGAAACATAACTGAGCAAGGGCAGGGAAGCAAGGCAGGAAACAGCATCCCCTCATGGTATCTAGGTTTCTGCTTTGAGCTCCTGCCCTGGCTTCCCTCCATGATGTAAGTTGTAAGACAAATAAGCCCTTTCTTTCCCAAGTTAGTTGTAGTCCTCGTTTTTATCAAAGCAACATAGATCAAACTAGGAGACTCACTTTGATTATTATTCGTTGATACATAGTTTAAGAATAATACCAATTAATAATCGGATGAAAAGAATCAATTCCAGCCAGAGAGATGTGTAGGAAAAGTTTGCAAACTTCATTTTAAAAGAGATGTAAGTGTCATGAGTAATTAAAGCTCAGTCATCTGAAAGCATCCTGCCTTCTTTTTCCACCTAGAAACTTTTAGCATCAGAGAGCTAGTATGTAAGTTCTGGCCACATCCTGTGTTATTGGTGGGTGATCTTAATTAAGTCATTTTAGGTTTGCTGCATTTCATTTTCCTTATCTGCAAAACTGGAATTAGAAAGGCCTCGTTTTACAGCTTTAAAGCAAAGACAAGTGACAGCTTATTTCATACTGCTCATCTTCCCGGGGAGCTGAACCATGGGTATAAGCTCAGGTACATTCTATTTACCATCTTATTTCAGGTATATAACAAATGTGACATTTAAATATTTTCATTGAAAAGCAAATAAAACTATTTTAAAATAAATGTTATGACAGTAGAAACACATACTCAACAACAAACTCACATAATACCCAGAGAAAAAAAGAGAGACTAGTTTTGGATACTGTTACAGTTGTTTTATCCTTTCTTGATATTTTCTTTGCTGGCCATGGTCGCACTTACATAGAGGAGGGCAGTGTGGACATTGGCCAGGTTAAAATGAGCTCACCAAGAAATGAGCACTGAAGCCCTCCTTCTGTAAAAGAAAAAGGTTAAAAAAAGAAATAACCCAGAAGAGCCTCCCAATGGCCATCCTCATTAGGAAACCCAGATACTTTGTGCTTATCCATGCTAGACCTTAAGAATCACTCTTCCTTCACCTCTGATTAAAGTTTAAAAGTAAGTGATGCAGAGGGCTGAGGCAGGAGGACAATGACTGAACCCCTTTTTTGAGTATGATGTTTGTACAAGGTGTATCAGCATCAGCTGGGAACTTTCAGAAATGCTCATACCCAAGCCTTACTGAATTTGCAGTTGTGATTTTAGCAAATTCTGTGCCAAGAAGTCTGAAAAGCAATAAAGAAGTCATGATTTCCAACTACTACAGCACCTTAGTAGAATAATTTGAGAAGCTTTTAAGACATGCCCATATAGACAAAATACTGTCAGTATTACAGTTTAGTGTTCTTTCTGTTAGGAGGAAAAGCAACTTACATAGATATTACATACATAGATACATAGATATTAGTGCACATAGGAATTGCCTAGACATTTGTACTTTTCAAAGAAGGTACATCCTATTTTGTTATTGATATGAAGGTAAATATTTACATAGAACAGGGAATAGCTTTTCATTGAGGAAGAGCTTGATAAGGCCAGCAAAGTCAAAGACATATGGAGGGCTAACACAGCAGAGTATGCTGGGGAATGTGGCCGGACTGAGGCACTTCGAGCATGCATGTAAGACTACATTAGAAAGGATGTGTATGAGGGGCTGAGGTGGTGACAAATGGGGAAGTGTTGAATGTTGGTTGGCATTGACAAGTGAGCTGAACATCAACCATGTTGTGTAATCCGTACTGAGGTGAGCATCATCTGTGCTGTGTAATCCATTTTAAAGTAGTTAGAATTCCTTTCTACAGCAATGGAACATCGGAGAAGGATAAGTTTAAACAAGACATGCGATGTGATCTTGCATGCTGCAAGATCACTGTATATTCTATTATAAGAGAGAGAAGAATGGCTAGGGAAAGGAACTAAGCCTCTTATACTGATCTCTATGAGGATTATGGCTGCCTAGTTCTGAGATTATAATATTCACATGCATTAATGCATAAAATTGGGTATTTTGTAGAGTTCATTAGACATAGCGTTTAGATGAACAGGTGAGGTAGTAAAAAGGAAGTAAAGAAAACGTTATATAAGCATTTGACTTGGAAGACTGAATAATAGGTGAAACCACCAACCAAGCCAACATACCCAAGGAAGAATGTATAAATAGGTAGGGCAGACTGTAGGCAAGAATTTGCCTTGAGGTCATTTAAATTTGAAGTACTTGTATTTGTTTGTGTAGTGAGGTTCAAGGATGTTGGGGCTGAAGATAAAGTCATTAGCCCATGGGTAATACGGTTGAGATTCCAGGAAGTAGATAGCCTAGAATGACATCTTATAAAACAACGTGTTTGGAAATGAATAGAAACTCTTTCAAAAGAAACTGAAATTTCAGTAATCGAGTGATTCAGGTGAGAAGTCACTCAAGCAAATGGAAATGCAGATGTCAAAATGAAGTGACTACAAAATAGGATTAAACACAGCCGAGAGCCAGAGCAGGATAATACGAAAACAGAGAGAATGAAGTCAGGGATCCTGGTGGAAGATGCAGAAATGGTGATTTCTATAGGCAAGCAGAAGTGTTCTGAGGGAAATGTGGCCAGCAGACCTCTTAGACAGAGGAGTCTCCTCTTCCTCTGTTCTTCTCTTACTGGGTGTTGGAGTCAGTGATGGTTTGAATGAGTGCACACATGGAGCTGGAAGCATAGGAAACTGAGTGGTCACCACTTCATAGTTATATACATAGAGGACAAATCTGTTCTCACAGCAAGCTGTAGTGAATGTAAGGTGACTAGAACCCTAGAAAAGACAGACAGTCACATCAGGGTGCTGAGAAAACAGGGTTATGTGGAGTAAAAGTGACAGTTAGGAGTGTTCAGAGATGCAAGAAATTCTTAGCTGGATCATAGCAGTGGTTCACACATCCCCAATGCCACCTGCGAAGACAGGTGTGGACAAGCAGACTGCGAGGAGGGTGCCAAAGCCTTTAATAAGCAGAGATGAATGTCTCAGGAGTCAGGAGATGACAGATAAAGGAGGTGAGGCTGGGATGATTGAATGGCAGAAACCTTAATAAGTGCTGTAATGTGCTGACTCAGATTTGGCACAGTGATAATAGAATGCTAGTTTTGCCTGTTGCCACTGAGTCCTGTTTTGAGGGTAGAGCACAGATAAGAGAGCACCAACGGAAGCCATTTTGCTTAAGCCAGAGAACTAGAAAGAGCCTTCTAGGCACAGGCTCTAAAGCTTCATGCCCTCATATCTTCTTGAGAAGCTGCCTCCAGAAATGCTTTTCTGATTCTCTTTTCTCTCCTGGGCCAAACCCTTTGTCCATCTAGGAGTGGGTTTGAGGGTGCCACTTTTCTGGAGGGAGGGAAGCTTTAGCTGATTAAGACTAAGGTTTAGAATCACAGGACGGGCCATGTGATCTGTTCACACAGATTAGGAGTTTGGTTCACATGTTGCTGCTGTAGGTGATGATATCTCTCAAAAGCATAAACAGAGTGTCCAGGGAGGATGCTGGCAGGCCTACTGCGTGGCATATTGTTATGGGACTCTGTGATAATAGAATTATTAAGGATTCATTTAAATTTATCTTTCTATACTCCAGATAAAACTTCAAAATTAATCAGAAAGTTATTAAAGTGTTTGTTTAAACATTTCTCAGAGGCATGATCATTCTTCAGAATTTAAAAAACAAACAGTTGTTGCATTTCAGAAGTCTGATTGCTTCCCTCCATTCCCCACCCCGGGAGTCTGATTACAGTGTTTTAGCCATGAAGGTAATGAAGGGGTCAGAGTCACTGTGCTGGCTAGATGATCAGGAAGCCTGCTGAAATGAATTATCAGGGAACGACTAGCAAACACCATCATTTCCTTGTTCTTTGTGGCTGGATAAAACCCCATTGTATTTCTGTATCCAGGCCTCTGTTGGTGGAAACCTAGGCTGATTCTGTATTGGCTATTGTGAATGGTACTTCACTACAAAATGGATGTTCAGGTTTCAATGTCCATTGCTAATTTAGATCCATCAGAATATATTTTCAGGCCTGGCATACCTGAAGTATATGATACTTTGTTTTTTAGTATTTTAGGAACATCTAGGATAACTGCCATTGTGCTTGTGCTCATTTACGCCCCCTCCAGCACTGGATAAGACACTGGAAAAGTCTTTTGTCCTGGATCCTCACCAGCATTATTATTATTATTATTATTATTATTATTATTATTATTTTAAATAATGGCTACCCTGATTCTTCCATTAGACCCCTTGAGCTTCATCCACTGTTTGACTGTGGGTGTCTGTATATGTCTTAGCTGCTGAGGGGAGCCTCTCAGAGGACAGTTATGCCAGAATCCTATCTGAAAGCATAACAGAGTATCATTAGTAATGTTAGGGATTGGATTGGTGCTTGCTCATATGATGGCTCTCAAGTTGGGCCAGTCATTGGTTGGCCATTCCCTCCATCTCTGCTCTATCTGTGTCCCTGTGTATCTGGTAGGCAGAATCCTAAGAGGATAGGGACTCCATAGGAAGACCAAAAGAGTCAACTAACTTGGACCCTTAGGGCTCTCAGAAACTGAACCACCAAACAAAGAGTGATCATGGACTGGGTCTAGCCCCCGACCCCACTCATAGGTAGAAGATGTGCAGATTGGTCTTCATGCAAGACTCCAACCACTAGAGTGTGGCTGTTCCTGAGTTTATTGCCTGCCTGTGGATCCCATTCCCCAAACTGGGCCAACTTATATGGCCTCAATGAGAGAGGATGTCTCTAGGCTGGCAGTGACTAGTGTTCTGGGGGAGGAGGGATGATCTACAGGAGGTTTTCCCTGCTCAGAGGAGAAGGGGAGGGGGAGGAACTACAAGGGGGGAGTGGCAAGAGAAAGGGATTGACATTGGGATGGAAAGTGAACAAATTAATTTAAAAATAATAGCCGTCCTGATGGGAGGAGATGGAGTGTCAATGTCCTTTTGAATTGGAGCTGCTTGCAGCTATGAGATAAGGATTTTATATATTTATTGGCCATTTGTACTTTACTTTCTGAGAACTGTCTGTCGGGTTCTTTCTTTTATCTTATTATTTATTAGATTGCTTTGCTGAGTCCTTTATAGTTTAAGATATCAGTTCTCTGTCAGATGTGTACCTGGAAAAGATTTCCCCCATGCAGTAAGCTGTCCCCACACAGTCGTTGCTTCTGTTCTTCAGAGGCTTCCTTGGTCACATAATCCCATTTGTAAATTATTGGAATTATTCTTGAGCTACTGAAGTTCTTTCTCGAAAGTCATTGCCTGTGCCTTATCTTAGTGTTTCCCTTTAACAACTTCAGACTAGCAGGCCTTACAATAAGGTCTTTGGCCTACTGTGAGCTAACTTTATGGCGGTGTGAAAGAGAGGATCTAGCTGTTTTCATTCTTCTATGTGTGGATGTCCAGTGTTCCTAGAATTATTTGTTGATTTATCTATTTTCCAATGTATATTTTGGGCATCTTTGTTAACAGTTGGGTGACTGTAGCTGTGTGGATTTGTAGCCAGGTGGTCTATCCCATTCAATTAGTCTGTATGTCTGTCTCTGTGCTAGTGCTATACTGGTTTTGTGACTATCACTCTGTTATAAAATGAATTTATGTTTTTGTGACACTGTAAAACCTCGAGCACTGTTCATTTTTACTCAGGATTGCTTCAGCTGTTCAAAATTTTAGGATTTTTTTTTCTCATTTCTGTGATGACTATCCTTAATTTTGATGGGGGTGACACTGACTCTGTAACTCTTCTGGTAATATAGCCATCTTCACGAGTTAATTCTGTGAATTAGATTAATTTTAATCCATGAGAATAGAATACTAAACCCAGAAGCAACCATAACTGATAGATAGCCCTGTAGTAATCAATCGAAATAAATCATTTGTCCTTTAACCTCAAAAGTTTTGGGCAAATAAAGGAACACTTAGCATAGTACATACCAAGACACTCATTTCAAAGGGCTAGCCCTAAAAGATTAAATTAGCATAGTGGGTCTACAAATTGGCTTTTGGGCAGTAAAGAAAAATAGAGGAGACATAAGTAAGAAAAGGGGGGGGAAACAATAAGGACAGGGAGAAGTGGGGCCACTCCAACCAAGAAAGAGGAAGAAGAGAAAGTGGCAAATTCACATCTGACAAGCAGAAACATTCCTTGCAGTAGGACACTGAGGCAGAGAGGCCACAACTCCAAGCCCACCAATACCTGTGAGAGAGCTTGTCTTCTCAAGAATACAAAACAGAAAGGAAGAGAACACAGTGCAGGAACAAGGCAGGACAAAGCTGGCCTACAAAATTAAATATGAAGTAAAGAGACCATAAAAGCGAAAGAAGGGGAAATAGACTAAAATTGTATATCCTACATGTACACACGGGGAAGGATTAAGTAAGATAGAAAATTTAAAAATTGAATTAAAAATAGCAAAACATAAAATGTATAAGGAGATGAAGAGGACTGATGTCCTGTCCCTCAAGAATGCCACTCGGATCTCCTGCATTCATGGAACCCGGTGCAGAGCCTGGGTGTATGCACGCTTTCCCTGGCCTGGGTGGAGATGCCGTCTCTTTTTGCCTACTCTAGTGGTATGGAATTCAGCTCTTTGCCACCTTACTTTTCCTTCTCTGGCTATCTAGATGTCTGTCTTCCACTGAAGGAAGAACCTTTGCAATGCTTTTCTGTGTTGATCTTTGTGTTGTTTGTCCTACAACCAGAGTGTGTGGGCCATGGACTTGTCAGAAGTTATATCCCTAGGTGCCTTTCATTCCCTAGGTCCCAAATGCAGCTCTCAGCAAACTTTCCACTGGGCGTCTTAGACCTTGGCACCTCTAAGTCCTTGCTATCATTTGTCATTCTTCCAAGGAGCCACTCTATGGCTCAGGCCAGATTTCCACTGTGTAGAGCATTGCACAGCTCTGATTCAAACGTTTCCCCTCTCACTAGAGCAAATGGAATTCTTACAGAACTCTCAAATTGCCAAAGACTTATAATCAGACCAGTGATCAAGTCATTACTTACAAATATTTCCCACAAGATCTGTTAAGTTCTTTGGCTTAATTTTCTGGTATAATGAATTTAATCAGTCGAAACTTAGATGCCTTTTCTGCCTTCGATATTCTGAAGTGAAATGAGCTCATTATTCCAAATAACACATGTATTGAGGAATTAAAAATCATCTTAACTGAAAGCCAAGAATCAAAATAGTAACAATATGTGTGACTGAAAAATGTATTTTCATTATATTTCCTTGACTCTAATAATGTAATATACACATAGCTGTGAATTTCTGAAAACAGTGTACATCATATTCTGGAGCAACTCTCTGACAGTATGTAGAGGAGAAGTGACACAAGCTAAATCTTGAAAGCCAGAATAATAAACGTACCCATTCTAAAAGTACCTGTTGTGAAACTCTGTATACTACGCACCGACTATAAGAACACAAAGTCATTGTAAACAAGTGGAGAGATGTGGCAAACTGACATTATGGCGATACTCCTCGTGGGGCCTAAGGGCAAGCTCAGCCTCATTCCAGCCTGAAACTCACTGGGTCTAAGGTCAGTGACTCAGTGTCTCCAAATCCAGTCAGGCTTGTGCCTGATCTGCCTTTGACCTCTGCTCCTATCCGTGGGTTCTAGTCTAGTCCCTTGAGGTCTTCACTCCTGGCTCATTCCCAGGTTCTGGCCAGTGAGTTTCAGCTGTCTTTCTGACCTAAGAGACTGAAACGAGCTGGACTCCTCACCTCGTAACCTTTCCCCAGAAGCTGAAGAGTTACAGGCTCCTTAGTGCGCCGTACCTGTTGCTGGATTGCCACTTCCTCCCAGCTGCCCTTGGCTCACTCCAGGACCTGCTTCTTCCTGTTGCTCTTAGCAAGGAGTTTATTCAAGGCTGGATCACTTACAGTTTATCTAAACCAGTATTCCATCTCACTGCACTGCTCTGACACAATCTCCTCAAGCCCCATTTATATAAATGGCAAACATTTAATATAGAGAACTGTTCCTTCCTTGGAAGGATCGGTTTCTCTGCAATCTAGCAGAGAAAGCCAAGGGTCTTACTAGTCCATCAGCCAGCTGCTACTAGATCTATGAATTTTAAAGTCTTAAAGAAAAGAGGAATTCATTTTGCCTTACTTAATAAACAAAAATCCAACCATGTAAAAAGTTCAAAATTTTCAAATAGTGTCTATTTAACTAAATGAGCACATAAAAGTTGTTTTCTATTTGACATCTTTTATTTATGTGTGAGTTCTAGTTTATAAACAACAGATAGAGATAAGTTAACTGAGAACTGAGTATCTATTATGGACTAGTTTTTATTGTACTGGGTGGTGGGATTCAAATCTTTATTCTGAGTGTTCTTACAGTTACCAATGTTTTAATATTCTTTGGATCACTTCAAGACACATTCTGAGTTATTTCTCAGATATCGTGAATGCTGTACCAGGAAGAGAATTTCTTCAGTGGCAGAGTACATTATATATTTCACCCAGAAGTCTAAGTTGACCAATGTGTGGTTTGTGCCTTACTAAAATGTAAATTTAATAATTTTCACCTTACTCATCATCCTATTTTCAGCAACTAACAAGGTACATGGCACAGAATTATTAGAACTTGGTGGAATATATGCACATGTTCCCTGCTGCCTTATATTAAAGTCTCCGGCCATTTGCCTGTGCTAGGTGATATGTCAGGGCACCTGATACACAAAGTTGGACAGCAAAGAGGTATTTTCAATCTCCTGTAGTCTTGTCTGAAAATCAGGTTTCTCAGTTCTGCACAAACCTGTAAAGGTTGCACGTTTCCTTTGATAGTAGTTATCTCTTCTCCCTGTCATTTCATTTGCCTTGCTAACTCTTTCTCCTAAGCTAGACTTGGGCCAATGAGGAATCAGTTTCAGTAGTCATGCATGCTTCTGGGCCCACAATGTTTCTGTTGTAGGTAGAGTTTTCACCTAACCATCTACATGGAGAAGAACTGCCAGTTTCTAGGACCAAAGTCTCCACCAGCCTAGGTTTCTCTCTTCTGTGCCAGTTTGTTCTGCTCCCGTGATTCTCACAGCAATTTCTACTCTCTTTTATCTAAAGTCCTGAGTTCTCACTTGGGATGCCCTAATATGGCTAAGCATGGCTGCTCTCAACAACCACAGTCCTCTATCCCTGTCTGCCTTATTCATAAAATGCCAATTCAAATTCCTCCTTCATATACGCAAACATCTATCTTGTTTCCAGGAGCACATTGCAAACAACTAACCTTAGGTGACATATAAAGTAGGAATTTTCTTGTCACTTGATCACTAGGTAAGTTAGAGAATTGGAAATGATCTCCAAGCCTAACCAAGGAACCCTTCATAGCTGCATGACAGTGTATTACAGTTCTCTTCACTTGCAATATAAAGAAAATTGTCTTGTTTAAGATAAAAGCCTGCAGGTCTCTGAGCTTTGGGATTGCATCTG
Organism: Mus minutoides; assembly: GCA_902729485.2. Taxonomy (NCBI): domain Eukaryota; kingdom Metazoa; phylum Chordata; class Mammalia; order Rodentia; family Muridae; genus Mus; species Mus minutoides. Next base: position 248,627 of record LR750581.1, on the reverse strand, counting down.
TTCCCTCCAAGGCTTATTTGGTGACAAATAATATTGGGTCAATGATGGTACTCAAAAATTTTGCTGAAATTAAATGAAAACTTTCAGAGTGTGTCCACGATTCCTGAGGAGCAAGCAGCCTTTCCTTTGTGAGAAGGCAAATCATTTAGAATTATCCTCTAGGCCTTCTCAAATAGAAAGGGACTATTTACTTAGTTAAAATAAGAATGTGTGGAGTTAAACAGTCTATGTTACCTCAGTTCTTGGCTTATTAATAGATAGGCAGTTTAATAGCACTCACTAGGGAAGAACCATTTTACCTTTTGACAGCATTCCAGAAGCATCGTGACCTGGCCTGACCTCTCTTTGTACCACTCCCTACCAAAAACTGATGCAAGAGCAGGCTGCTTTGAGCTCCTCTTGGTAATTGCATATCACTGAAATCTGTTGGTCATTTTGGCCAACACGTGATTCAAAATAACCTGTTTAAACAGGAGGTACATGGGTGGGTCTAGGAGCTTGGGATCTACCCCAAGTGTTACCAAGGGAACAGTGAGGACTTTCCATGACCTTTCACAGTGTTAGTGTTTAAAAAGGCACATTGTTATCCATTATCATTATAAGCAAACTTGGTAACTTAGTTTAAGTGATATATCACGTAAATGACAGTATTATCCCTAATAGCTTTTGCCAGCAGTCTTTTAGGATTCAAAATGCAAATTACACCTGGAAAAGCAAAACTATTTTTAGACTCATGGCACTTCAAGTCAAGTGTAACGCCGTCACGTCACACTGCTTTTCGTTATGCCGTCATACTGCTTTTCCTTATCATCAGCATGCATGTTGGTTGGGAATTTTGAAGGAATCCCAAGAGAAAAATTACTGTTGGCCATCTCTTGGCTGTGAGCCAGTCATCGAAATGGACTATGGGATAACCCTAAGGAGTTTAATTTATTTTGGGGACAACCAACAACAGATTATCATTGTAGGACCATTAGAATTGAAGGTACTGAAATCCAGGGCCAAATGAGATTAAAAAAAAAAAAACAAAAAACAAACTGAATCTAACTATTTGTATATTAGGAGAAAATAAACTCATCTGAGTGTTTAGCTAAGTAACATAGCTTAGATTTTCTTCCTCCCTCTATAACCCTCTCTAAGGCTTTTGAGGTTTGTGTGTGTGTGTGTATGTGTGTGCACGCTCATGCATTTTATTTGGACTTACTGCTGAAAAACAGCAAATTGAAAACATTAGCTTCAAAGTAGACTGACAGTCCATCTCAATTCACCTTTGTGGTGTTGGGCATATCACCCCTCTGTGCATAGTTTTCTTTTATATTAGCTACTTAAATACAGATTGTGGGTCTGATCCAGTTTTTCATTTACAAGTGGTGTGATTGGATATGCAAATAATATATCCACATGACGATGATAACAATCCGTATTTTCTGTAAAAATCTAAATGAATACAAACTTCAAAGTTTCTATGAAAGTGCTTGGTGAACAGTGGCTACTATTATGATTTCATTTAAATGTCATTGAAGTCCCTCTAAGTCTCCTTTTGTCTGTAAGTTTGATGGTGTATGGAGTCCAGGTTCAGAGTGTATATGCTTTTGCCTGTGTGTATGTTCATATCTGTATTGATACCGTTAGTCTTCATTATCGATTTCACCGTGGTTAGAATTACCAGTTTAGAGGTTGAGGCACAGCTCTGGGTATATGTTGGAAGGTGGTTCCAATGAGGAGTAACTCAAAGGGAAGACCTGCTTAGAATGTAGATTGCCTCATCCTCATAAGGGCTAGGTTCCCAGACAAAATAGAAGGTGAAAAAAAAAGAAGAAGAAGAAAGCCAGGGTGGCCATCTTCTTCTCTTGACTTCTGCTCCACTGTGCTATGAACTGAACTGTTCTGCCATGCCTTCCCTACCATACTGGGCTCAGTCTCCTGAAACTCAGTCAAAACAAATCCTGTCTTTTTAGTAATTAATGTCTTTCAGGTATTTTGGTCACAGCAATGAAAGGTAACTAATAAACAGCCTATTCACTGGATATGAATTAGCCAGTATCTGAAAACTTTATGACCATTTAACTTATGCTTCTTTTCTTTTTTCTTTATAGTTATGTAAAAGGAATAAGTCTTCTTTAGAATTTTTACTTTGAATGTTGGTCTTTTCTCAGGTTAGTGATAGCTCGATAGTTCGTCTGACACTTTCCCAAAATGCTGGCCAGCAGCAGCGAGTTCCCAGGCAGTCATGTGATCACATCTCTGACTAAGCTAGCATGCTACATAGCTTGGGTGTGTTAAATGTGTTTGCTACATAATTATATTTTCCATGTCTGATGAATTTATCAGGATCCACTTCTATTATAAGTTACAGAGCATCTGTATATGAAGTATAGCTATAGACGAATTACTCTTCAAGGCAGGGCACCAAAGATAGATCTCTTTCTTGAGAGCACAGATGTACAAGGTAAATTGGCTGTATAAAAAGGCTTTCAACAGATCTTCCTCAGAGTTTGAATAGTTGTGTGGCCGTGCTCAGTTTTTCTTTCTTGGAGTCTTCTGTACCCCAAGCTATCCTTGAACTTGCTGTGCAGCTGTAGATGAGCTTGACCTTCTAGTCCTCATGGTCTGCCTATGTATTCTGAGATTGCAGACATGGGCCACCACAACAGCTTTAAGTGGTGCTAGGGATTCAGCCTAGGGCTTTGGACATGCTGTGTAAGCACTACAACAACTAAGCTATAGTGTCCCAATGAAGACTTTTCTCCCCGCTGACCAATTAAACAATTGTAAGTCTTAGCATTAGATTGCATGGGCTGGAGCATAAAGAGTGGCTCACAGAAGTATTTGAACTTAGAGATATACCAGTGTGTAGATTAATTCAGTACCTCCACATCCAGTCTTTCTTTAGCCAAAGCAACACCAAAGAAATTTGGAGGCAGTATTTTCTTCATTACAAATTAGAAGCTGATTGTGAAAGAATCCAGAGTGTGTGTCATGAAAGCTGTTTGATTCTCATTAGTATTACGGTCATTTTCTTTTCATGAATGGTCCTCTAGATTCTAGTTTGCATGCTGTTGCCTTCTAAATGGTGATCACTTTCCATTTCCCCGTGCTCTCTGTGTTCCTTCCAAATGTTACAGCTCTGCCTTTACATTGGTTGAGGGCAAAGGTGGAGGCACAGGGGAGGAATGAAGTCGCCATTATCTTCAGACTGTTGTCAAAGATTTCTTTTACTTAGCATAAGTTGCCTCATAAGTAATGTCAGGCTTATTTTCTGTAAATAAGGTCCTTATTGATGGGGAAAAGAGGTTTAGTTGTAAATGAATGCCTTCAAGTTTTTACAGGAAGCATCTTCTGCTGGCTGTCTTAACCTTTCTTTGACCTCCTTTGGATACTTTTAGAGAATTCAGTTATTTTAAGATGCTAAAGTCAAAATGTTGTCTGGGACCAGGTATCAGAAGGCTTAGAGCAATTTGAAAAGAACAAGCTGAGCACATTTATTTTTATTTTAATTTTTATTTTTTTGCTTCTGTGCAATTCCCTAAACCCCTCTTCAGGGCAGAACAAGAATAGTCAATGGAGAAAATTTGCCACAGACTAAAGAGAGATGTCTATTTGATGTATGTGTTATAAACAGATACCTGTTCTAATTCATAATGACAGAAAATTTTTAAATGGCATAGTAACTGAGAAATAAATGTTGTGTACACTAGGTGTTGTTTATGTTGCTCATTTCCTTCATTTTCATAAATGTTTCCAAAAAATCCAAATATCTTCACTATTTGTGAACTCCGTGTTTGAGAATTTGCCTTGTCACTAAAATTTATTTTTAACCCCCAAGTCAACAACTCAGGCTTCATCACAGATATACCTAGATGTGTGGAAAACAGAAGAATTTTCTATGTCTCTTCATACCCATCTTCACTGAGTCAAGTGAGCAGACCATAACCAAGGGTCTTTGTCCAGGCCTTTAGTGCCATGTCAGGTATATACTCAGTGAGGTCTGTGCATAGCAACACACAAATCAAGTGTAGGTTCGTCTCACCTGACTATGTTTGCTAAGGTCTATGATTCATTCTACACAGATTCAGTATTGGCTTTTATGCATCAGAACCCCCATCAATAACAAGAATCACCCATATTTGCTTTGAAATTACAAAAGATTTTTTCTCCATTCTTTTGGGAAAGAATCAATGACCTGCTAGGTAGGAATCGAGTTTAAAAAAAATGAATCCTATGAGGAAGTACTGCCGTGCTGTGTGCTGCATTCGTCTGCTGCTACTACAATCATCCTGATTTTTGGCTTCCTTTCTCTCACTGACATTTGTCCCGGGAGCATGTGACAAGTGTGGGGGTTGCTTTTAAAACTAATGCATATATTCGGGACCAGAAAACTATCATCTAGGAAATGTTCACATATAAACATTAAAATATTTGTCATTTCTAGTGCCCTAAATCCCGATTTTAATTAGCATACTATTAGTATTCTTGGAAAGCAGAGAACAGATAGAAAAGGAGAGACCATGTGACATGGTATTCAAAGATAAGCCAAAGACTGCCCTCACCTTTCATGAAATATTGGAGTTACAGTATCTCACTGGATAAGTGCTTAGCCATTTAGCCACATCCCCAGCACTTTCTCTTCTTAAGATAGGTGAAGCAGAGTCCCCAGCATTCTGTCTTTTAACAGAAACCCCACCATATACAACCATGTCTGAAAGACTGGTAGAACGGTGTACCAAACTTTCTTCTGGATGGCCAAGCATACTCCTGATATGCCAACAAAAGTGTCTCTTGGCTGTTAATACAGAGAAATGATTCTTAGCACAGCACAATTTGTGCTGCATAAAGTGCAAAACTAGGCTACCGTGCGAGGCATGGAGATACAAGAAGCCATTCTTGAGACACAGAATGGGAGAGACGATGGAAGACAGAAAAAAAGCACTTTCTTACTTTTCCTACTTTGTCTATCTAACGATGGGCTCTGCTAATCACATGTCCAATCTTCTGGACCATGTTTTGTTCAATCTCTCTCTCTCTCTCTCTCTCTCTCTCTTTTTCTCCCTCTTTCTCTTCCCCTCCACCTCCACACCTCCATCTCTCTCCATCTTCCTCTCCCTCTCTCTCTCACTGCCTCTCTAACATCTACTAGCTGCTAGTGTCATGAAAATTACTTAATCATTTACAACTAAATGGCAGCAGAACTTTCAAAGTCACAGCAAGTCTCTCTGACTTAAAGACCAAAATGTTTCCCTAGCTTATATTCCATCTCCAAGCCACATAATACACCCTCCGTAATGAATACAGTAATTAATGACTTCCCAGATGCTGGCTGAGCTTGTTTTTAAATTCCCCGAGTCAAATAAGTTGGGAGAATGTTACAAGAAGATTAGTTAGGGAAAAAAAAAATTGCGTGTCATTTATCAGCCCAGACCATTCAGAACTGTCACTTATAAGAAATAAGCTCATTATTAATGGAAGATTACTTTGCTTTTCTTTATGTGACTATTTTAAAAATTAACTTTTTCATTATTGCAAGGGTAACAAATGCATATTCATCTAATACAAATTGGGAAATAAAGATAAGCAAATAATACAAAATTAAACACACACACATACCCCTCCCCATAGATATAACCATAATAAGTTCTATGGCCTCTATTCTCCTAGACTTTCTGGGCTTTTACATAGGTCTTTTTACATTGTAGCATTTCCCCCTGGACGTTATACCAGCTCAACTACATTCTATATCAATACATTTGCCTTTTTATGCTTACTGATAGAAGTAAATAATTTTGTTTGACTTTAAAACACAGTTGTTTATTCAGAAGTCAGAAACTGATGCTTAGTGAGCCATCTGAAGAACGGGGTGTGGCTGTTTGTGGACACCCAGCAGTTCAAAACACAGCACAAAACAGAAAGACAGTTGCAGCTGGTTGGACAGTTGTGAATGTTTCCTGTGGCCCTTCTACCCACATAGCTACTGCTGACTTCAAAGAAAAGTCAAGACAGAGGAGGTCCAGAGGATAAGGTGAAAAATGAGAGCCAGCCTATGTTAAGAGATTAAAGGGAGGTTCATCAAAGACTTAGCTTAAAAGTGCTAGCCTGTGACTTGCCTTGGCCTATGGACCCCAAATATTCCACAGAACAGAACTTTCTTTGAAGTGATTGGAAGCACTGATACTCAGAGAGATCTCTGGTCAATGGGATTTAGCAAGTAGCAGTGGACGGAGCTTGCCTATTCTCAGCTCTCTGCTTGTCTCTGAATACTGTTTCTTAGGGCTACTGCAGACTCTGAGATTATAAAAACAAAACAAAACAAAACAAAACGCTTGCCTGAGAGTGAATATTAATTGATTTCCCTTCATGGGAGTGTGTGAGAAGTTCACATGCATTCAAGGACTGAGGTTTTTGGTCTCAGGAGAACAGAATTTCAACTAACATCGGATCATATTTATTCAAAGTGTTCAATGCAGTATGTGGTATTCTAAGTAATCAATAAGCTTTACCTACTACTCCCACTCTTCATTGTGCAAGCTCATTACTTCTTTATAACTTCTCAGTAGTCTGTACAGTCCTATGGTATTCACATAAGCCACCCACTTCCCTGAGAGAGAAGGAGTGGACTCCTCCCCAAATGTCAGTGACCTTTACAACAACTGCTTTCAATTCTGAAAGCCAAAAAAGCTCCCAAACTTGTGCTGATCTTCCGTTAGTGTGTTCAGAATCCACATTTCTGTTTTTTTTTTTTTTATCTACATGACAGTCTTCTTATAGGGGGTGTTGATTTCACTTTCTTCAAAGTACAAAAAATATTTTTCTTCTCCACCATTTTAAGGTTTTCTTATCTTGTCTTGTAAAGACTTGAATTCTTCCTTGAGTGAACAGTGTTTTGACTCCGTGAGAATACTACCTTCTTGGGAGAAATGGAATTTGTTCCAACATAAGCTCTCCTGGGGATTGTGGGGATTTTTTTTTTAAGGTGGAAGATTTGAACTGGGCTTTTAAAAGGCCTGGAATTTTAAAGGGTGAAAAAATGCAAAGGATACAGTAGCAGCAGATGACAGGGCAGGAACAACCAGGTCAAAGTTCCAGAAGCAGAAAAGTGAGCTGCTGCACAGCAGAAACTGCTTTGACTGGGCCAGATGATTCATGTGAGGAAAGAAAGACAGAAACTTCATGAGCTCCACCAGGTTAAACAATGCCATGGAATCCACACGAGTTTTTATTATTATACTTTTTTTAAAAAATGAATGTAAAAGACTGCATTGAAACCATGGCTGGAAAACACAAAGCTGAAATGTTTTGAGAACATTAATCTGCTTACAGAATACAGGGTGGACTACAGTGGATGGGGCTAGGGTCAAGGCTTGGGGGAAAGAACATGGCCTGTCATAGAATGAAGAGTTGACACAGAACAGATAGAATGGCTATGGAGACAGTTAAACAGGAACTGAGATGACTGGTGGGAGAGGAGGACTCAGACCTAGTAAATAATTGTACTCCATTAAAAGGAGTCAGTTGATGGACATACAGAAAGACTAATGACATCAGTAAAATAGTTGGGCAAACAGAGAAAGCATCCACAGTGAAAAACGCAGAGAAGCTTCAAATCCTGAACACCAAACTCTGAGTAAGAGAGTAAGCTCAGAGGAGTTTAGCGAGAGGTAGTTTTCTTATAGGTTGAAGTCACAAAACTTTAGGGAAGAAGGGCAATGGGTTCTAAGCCTTGAGTTGTAGAAACTGAAAAGAAACAGGGGGGATCCTAAATGTAGGATGAGAAGGGCAGAAGCAAGGGCTCAGTGCTAGGAATCATGAAAGTATTCAAATGTACTGAGTAAACATGCATGGGGGAACAGGGACAAGTAAAAAAGTAGATAGGGTAATGGGAAAATGATGGCTTCAAGACCAAGCTAAAGAGTTTGTCATTTAACCAGAGAAATGACAAGCCACTGACATTTTGAGTAATGTTGTGGCTAGTGCCAAAGGGCCTGTAGGAGATGTAATCTGAAAAATGAGCAGTCTATCTAAAGGGAAAGCAATTGGAATAAATGAATCAGCAGGAAATGAAGATGGAAGCCGGTATACACAAGCGTGGAAAAGAGGTATCAGAAAATAGTCTAAGGGATTATAGTTAGCAAATGGGCAGAAGAAATACAGCTTTACCCAAGAACTCAATCCCTATAGTCTATGCTAATTATCACATATAGCATATATATATATATATATATATCAGTCATCTCCCCACCTCTATGCTATATATGCTATATATATAGCATATATAGCACATAAAGCATATATATAGCTATATTATATATATATATATATATATATATATATATATATATATATATATATATATATATATATATATATATATAGCATAGAGGTGGGGAGATGACTGATATGGGGTTAATTCAAAAGAGGTTTAAGAACTCTACATGAGGTATTCAGCAAGCAAACATCCAATAGAAGTTAGAATTAGGGGATTGAAGCTCAGCTGCAAAACTAATTTACCATACCAAGATCAAAATATCCACACAGTTCAGGGATTGTTTGAAGTTATTCATTAATTAACTAATTAGTTAATCAATTGGTTCTGAAAGTGAAGTACTTTCAGAAACTCACTTGAGTACATATACTCTGCTGATACAGATGAATTCTCAATGCTCCTTTGTTTATACCACAAAACAGTTCAACTTACTATGAGAAAGAAAGCGTGAAGGAATGCAGGGGAGGAGATCATGTGCTCTACTCCAAGTGTGGTGTAAATGAGCCTTGTGACTCACTCTAGTCTTCAGAATGTAAAAATGCATATTTTTACCAGTTATAGAATCTAAAAGTATTCGTCTTACACACTGTAAATACCCTGTGCTTTCACCATAGTTTCCAAAGACATAAGAGTAAACTTCAATGCTGTCACAAACTCACAACCAATATTATAACTGATTCTGCATAAACAAATGCAAATCAAGCATGAATTTTAATTGCAAAACTTTGTAAAACTCTAGAGATAGCTCAGTGGGTAAAGGTTCCAGCTCACAAACCTGGTCACCTGTGTATACACACACATAAATACATAAAAATGTAATAAAAATCTGGAGAATTGTAGGCAAAATACAAAGACTACTAACTGGCCTTAGGTCCTTACTGAGCCAATAAAAAGTATCTATTAGCAGTCAGACTTGCATCCTTTGGAGTTTCAGGGATATTTTGAAAGTCACAGCACCCTGAAAAGCAAACAGCAACTAAAAGTTTCCAGAGTGAAAAATGACATTATGTTAACTGTACTCCAAGATGGCCACAACAAAGCAGGCCTACAATTCTTTTTGTCCTCGAAATAGTAAGTAGCAAGAAATTCACTTATTGGGAGCCGAGTGCAGGAAGACACATTAAAGAGAGGACTTAGGATGAAGGACTCATGCTACTCAGAAATAAACTGAAACCAGTATAATAGTAAAGCAGAAAGGGACTACAGACAGATAGAGTCATGATGCCATGAGAATAGACTATTTTATAGATACAAGAAAAGAGCATCTGTCCAACTGAAATGAAGAAGGAGCCTCTCTTTCCCTTTCCAGCCGACTTAAGCAATACATCTTTCATTGCATTTGGTCCTTTCTCTGGTCTTGCAGCTGCTCGACTGATCCAGAACATGGATGCCTCTGCTGAGCCATGTACAGACTTCTTCAAATATGCTTGTGGAGGCTGGTTGAAACGCAACGTCATTCCCGAGACCAGTTCCCGATACAGTAATTTTGACATTTTAAGAGATGAGCTAGAAGTCATTTTGAAAGGTTAGTGTTGACTGTCTCTGTGAATTAAAATTTTTTCCTCTTACATGCATTTTTGAAAAGATGTAGCTGCTGGCCCTTACAAGAAATTTTGCAAAAGATTAGAGTGGATAATTTCTTCCAGGATCTGCAGACCTCCATTGACTTACTCTGAGGGTTGTAGACACCAAAATGGATGTGTTGGCATATCTTAACATTCCTGCTTTAATTTTATATGCACGAGACCTAAAGCTCTTCAACCTAAGTGATGGTGTGTCCATGTCTTTTCATAGAAGAGTATGTTTAATGCTTGCTACCAAACCATTTCTACTGACTGCCCTACTCAGCCCTGTGCTGTGTTAAAAAGTTGCTAATAATTTCACCAAATCTTGTCTTCCATAAAAGTGGAGAATATTTGTACTCATCTTTATCTATCCCTAGTTCTCTTCTCTTTTAGAAGTTGTTTGTAGGAAAAATGGAATTTTTCCATGTTTTAATACCTGTACAGGGAGAACAATTCATTTGGATCATCCATAACACATTCACACAAAGATAATTATCCTCTAGACATAAAGAGGATTATCCACACTAAGTTGCAAATTCCTTACCACTATTTGTCTTGTTTTTAGTCTGAACTTCAAAAACAACTGGTACTTGTGGCTGAGAAGAGGATGTACATACACACATGCATATGTGCATGAGCATGCACAGCACCCCCACGCATGTGCGCACACACCTGTGTGCACACACAAACACACACACACACACACACACACACACACACACACACACACACACACACACACTAGCAGTCCACTCAAAAAGTCTTACATATAACTTAGCTAGAGGGATAAACCCTATTTCTGTTCTAGGAATTATGTCTGGATTTTTCTCAAGATTTCAGAGAGGAGAGGGGAAAATTATTTTTAATTAGACCTATGTTGAAATGTTAATGACAGCCAAAAATCAGCCATTATGCTGATACATGTTACTAAATGCTTGATTTCAGATGTTCTTCAAGAACCCAAAACTGAAGACATAGTAGCAGTGCAGAAAGCAAAAACCTTATACAGATCATGTATAAATGAGTGTAAGTGTTCTCTATTTGTAATATTCATGTACATATAATGCTGACAAAATATGAATAGGACATGCATACCCTTACTTTGAATTTATTTATTTTTTTGTCTCAAAAAGCTGCTATTGATAGCAGAGGCGGACAACCTCTACTCAAACTGTTACCAGATATTTATGGGTGGCCAGTAGCATCAGATAACTGGGATCAAACATATGGTAAGGCAATTTCCTTCATTTTTTAAATTAATAATTTCCACTTTATATTATTGCTAATGAGCCACAGCTTCAGAAAATATGTTTCACTTTCTGTACTTTAGGTACTTCTTGGACAGCTGAGAAATCCATTGCACAACTGAATTCTAAATATGGGAAAAAGGTCCTCATTAATTTTTTTGTTGGCACTGATGATAAGAATTCTACCCAGCATATAATTCATGTAAGTATGTGTGTCAGGCAGCCAATGCTATCTCTAACTTGTAATGAAATTTCCATGTACATTATTTTCATTGATATTTGAGTAATGCTAATTCTTCCTTTCAATGCATGAACTAAAGTATAATAAAGCCCTGCCCTGGCTCTCAGCCCTAAGATTCCATGTTGAAAGGATTTTCTTAGCTATATGTTTTAGACATTCACCTTAGTCTGTTGCCTCTATTTAAGATAGCTCCCCAGGATCCTCTTATTATGACAATAACCTCCAGTTTCTTTGTATGTCTTATGCTTTGGTTGACATAAAGTAATGTAGGTCCGGAAACCAAAAATTCCTCACTGATTTAAAATAAAAACCATAAAGGGGATTTTGAACACAGCTTTGGTTCTCACTAAAGATTACCTGTGCTTTTAATTTTAGTTAAGATAAATAAAATGCAGTCCTTTTAATGACCCTTCATGTGGAGATGTCCTGTTGCTCTTTCTGTAGGTGTGTGTGTGTGTGTGTGTGTGTGTGTGTGTGTGTGTGTGTGTATGTGTGTGTGTGTGTGTGTGTGTGTGTGTGTGTGTGTGTGTGTATGTTTCCTCTGTATTGTATTAGACTCCTCAAAATCCACGGATTCTCACCTTCATTTATGAGTGCCCTGATTAACTATTGCATCCATTCTAAAATGTACAAAATACGAAGCAGTTGTACAAGGGCATCAGCATGCCCATTTGTACTTAATGTCAGTGCCCAAAGTGGAGCACATGCACAGAACAGAAGAGTCTCTTCTCACATACCCAACTACTGTCTGCTCCTGCTGAAACTCCTCTGAACACACACATCTTAGAGGAGTCTTCTCTATGCCTGTTGGGTAGACAGTCTCAAGATTTGTGGCAAGATTTACACTGGCAAATAGATTGTAGGGTGACTGTAGTAGTCTTCTATGTCCCCCCCACTCCTACAGACCAAAGTAACTTGGAGGAATACATCCTACTTCTACCAGTAAAAGTGTACCCCAGTTAAGGTTGGGGCAAGCAAACATGGCCTGAAAGAGACCATATTAGAATATCAAGAAAGCTGGAAAGCTCTGTAAATGTGTAATTTGGTAGTTCACTGGGCCAGGATCTACCTTGTATCTTCTGTTCTGAATTAAAAATCATTCCCAGTTTACTTTTAATTCAAGTTTTCTTTGGTTTTAATCACATGTTCACAGGGAAATCCCCCAGATTGTTTAACTAGTCATGTAGTTATCAGTTACAAGTGATGTAGAAACCTTTTCTTATTTACTTCGTTTCTGTGTGTTTCCCTTAGAAACATCATGGAGAATGGACCTAGACTATTTTATCTAAATGTTTTATACTTGCTGAGTAATTTGTTTCCCTTAATGTATTTTTTTTAATAGTTTGACCAGCCTCGACTTGGCCTCCCTTCCAGAGACTACTATGAGTGCACTGGAATATATAAAGAGGTAAATAAAAGCAAGGGGAGAAAAGAATCAGACACAGCTACGGAGTCATCTGTGCAAACCTTTAATAATGAAAAGGACCAGAGCCAAATTTAAACTCTTTACAGTCTTTGCTGGGGAAAGGTCAAAACAAAAGAGTCCTGAAGTTCCTTTGATAGAATGAACATTGCGACTTAACTAATAGCAATCAAACCAGAGAGCTTGGAATTGCTCATGTGAATTTTGATTCTTAGTTTTTAAGTCACATCGTTTAGTTTTTAAAGTCACTTTAAAATTTTCCATCCAGGTTTAAATTTGATCATTTAAAGAAAACAGAAAGTGTTTGATCAATCAGCACTGAGCACTGTCAGTCAGGACTAGGGATGAACAGGTCCAGTGACACGTACTCTTCTGGAACTTCCTGATTCTGCTTTCAGACAACTATGCGGACCGAAATATCAGCTTCTGTCCCAAAGCAAGCAACACGTGGAATCACATCATACATTTTACTGTCTCCCCAGCTTTCCTGCCTTAGGCTGATGTGACTGTGTTCTTGCTTACCCACAGAAAGAGCTCCACCAGACAAAAATGAACAGTTGAGTGTGATTAGATATCAGAGGGAAGGTGTTTGTCCTGCAGATGTTTTTCTCATAATTCCTTTAAAACAGAAGAAATTCATGAGCCTAAAGAGTAACATTTTGATAGTATGACTGGAATCATTTCTTAGCTGAAATTATTAGCTAAAAAATGGTCATGTCTTGCACTCATATTATGTTCAAATAGCATGAAATAAGCTATCTGTTGGAGTAGATACCCAATTCAGAAATTAAAGAAAGTACCTACATTATAATACTAAAGGCCACAATTAATAGTACAGATAATTAAGTGAATGTAGGATATCTGAGTGATCCAGTGGCTGTGTGGGCTACAGCTGTTGGCTTTAAGAAGTGTCCAGCTGCTTCCTGCTGCACAGTTAAAAGTGAGGGAGGAATATCCAATCATATCTTAATTTTTAGCTCATGAGCTGTTCATATTTACAATTTTACTCTTATAAACTGTCATTTCCCCCCAAGTTCTTAAATAGCATTTATTACCTTAACATTTTTGATCTCGATTTATACCTAGTAGTCAAGGTGGTGCAATTTCTTCCCTTTTTCCCTTTGATAAGATTTTTATTAGAAGAGAATATATTTTGTTAATTTTTTTTGTCCAGTGTTAGTCACGATGTCAAACATATGACAAACTGGCCATTTGGGATTTGCATCTAATACAGATGAAATTTTACTTAAGGGGCAAAGTTGCTTCTTTGTTATTTGAAATTTTGAATTGTCTATTCCCTTAGAGAATTGGACCCTTCTCTTTGTCACACACATTTCTTGCTAGGTCTGTAGAATTAGAAATGGAAGTTTGCATTTACAGATGTCTGTGCAGCCAGAGCTGTTCTAGTCACTCCATGGAGAGAGAACATAGTTTTCCAGGTCTTTGTAGCCATCATCTAGACTCTAGGTCCTAGAGAGTTCATTGATTTCCATTGGCTTTCTTGTCTCTATAAGCATGATAGTTTGTATTGGACTGGGTTTTGTCTAAGCCACAATAACGAAGACACTCAAAATTATAGCACATGAGGCAAGAGACCATATATTTTTCTTTCCTTTTCCAAGCTCAAAGCAGGCATTCCAAGTGAGATAGGACACATGGGACTTCCTGGGGTCTCAGCTGCCTTTAATTGTCTTGTCCTAGTCTGATCCTTTTCTGGAGTTCACATTAGTCTGCCAGAGCAGAATTGGCTTGTTGTACAGTACTCATGTATAAGGTCAAAGGGAACTACGAAAAAAGAAAAGTGAAGGACCGTTCCCTCTAATCTTCTAATTAATAGGCTTTGATATTTTTTAAGAAAGGGTTTACTCTATGGCCCAGGCTATCATGTTGTTGCCATTGAATATAAAGGAGGTTAAAGAATGACTTTAGTGACTTTTTTAATGACTTTCCTCCTGTTGTTTCGTTCACTTCTAAGTCAGGTAGTTAATTTTTTTGTTTGTCTAAATGCTACTGATTTTGTGTATTGGTTTCTGTTTACTTTGTTCAGTTCTAATACTATTTTTGATGATACCTTTTAGTATTTTCTATGCACGAGAACATCCATTGGTAAGCAAACCACCCCACTGCTTCCTTTCACACATGGATACTGTTTATTTCTTGTGCTTGCCTTAACCATTCTGGCTAAAGGTTGTAGAACTACGTTGAGCAGACATCCACGTCTTTTTTCTGATCTCAGAGGGAAAGCAGTCAACTTTTCATTGTGGCCTTTCTTGTGCTGAAGTATCTTCCTTTTGAATTTATGCTTTAAAAAAATTTAATTATGTTGAATTTTCCCATCACTTGAGATGATCATGTGGTTTTGCACATTTATTTTGTTATTATAGTATTTAACATCTATTAATCAACTGTTCCTGAATGGTATTTTCCTGACATAAATCCATCCTGATTTTAATCCTGGTCTTTTTAATGTTCTGTCAAACACTTATCAGTATTTTGCTGAGGATTTTACTCTGGTCATCATCATGGATATTTGCATAGTGTTTTCTTTTATCTTAGTGATTTTCCTGGCTTTAGAACCAGAGTTGGGAGTCATAAAATTTGTTTGTAAATTTTCTACTCTTTTCAGTTTTATAGAACAGTTTAAAAGAGATTGGCACTGGCTCTCCTTTAAACGCTTAGTAATGCAGTAACGAACCCATCAAAAGTAACATATTTCAGCTTCCTTTTTTTCTTGTGCATTCTAAAATTTCAGGTAGATCTATTAACATGGACAGGAAAATTTGGCTTTCATCAAATGGGTTTTAGCCCTTTTCTCTCTGGAACTGGAGAGGGGTTACAGACTTCAGTAGACAATGACAAAGAAAGACTGATAGACTCAGGCTTGTTTAGGCTGAAGTACATCTAACATGAA
Source organism: Mus minutoides (assembly GCA_902729485.2). Classification (NCBI taxonomy): domain Eukaryota; kingdom Metazoa; phylum Chordata; class Mammalia; order Rodentia; family Muridae; genus Mus; species Mus minutoides. The sequence goes on along the minus strand of LR750581.1, from coordinate 232,983 downwards.
TAAATATGCAAAAATGGGCAGAAACGCAGAATTTTTCACCAAAGCACACACCTTCATGATGACTTAATTGCTTTTGATCTACAACATGGTTTTGTTGTCATTTAGTGGTCACAGTAGCCTATATGTACCATTTCTGAGTACCATGAGGTCAGTTCAACCATGAAAGTTGCAACTGTTTTCTTCATTAGCATTTTGATAATGAGGGTACATGTTGAATCTCAAGATATTGTCTGCAGATGAACTTAGGAAGGAGCCCATGTGTGCCATGTCTACCTTTAAGAACAACATCTCAAAATGAGTTTAGTGAGGAGTCTCTGAGGATAGATCTCTCTTTTCGTAGTAGAATCCATGGAAACTCTGATTATTTGAGGAAATCAGTTAATGATACACTGTTCTCTACAAGGCAGAAGTCATGAGATACAAAACAAAAATGCAAATATCTATTCTGAGAAAACAGTGTGAAGGGTAGCGCTGCCCATAAAAGATAATCATTCCCATTCTTGGAATGTCAAACAACCATTTCACATGAAAATGTCCTTTTTTTATGGAGATTAAATAATCTTAAATTTCTTTAAAACAAAAGGCCCTCCTCAAGAAAATCTGCTAAGGTATTTCCTGGAGGTGAATTAAGATTCATTTCCAGGCTTCTTTTTCTCTAAATCTTTACTTACTCAAGGCTAATTACCTTGGCATCCTTTGTTAATAAATTTGTAAATATTTAGATATAATTATAAATATTCTTGTGTTGTGTACTGATGTTTGTCTGACAAGACAGAACAGGATAGGGCACTAACTCCCATCCCTGCTCTGTATGTAGCAATGACAGGACTCCAGGGAGTCAACCCTCACATACCACTCTTAAAGAAAAGCCATCATGATTATCTTTGTTTTTTTAATTTAATTTTATTTTATCTTTTTTGTTTATCCATCAACAAAATACTTTATTGGACCAAGTATTCATTAAACAATTGATTAAAGTAAAATGGGAAAACTCCTCAGTGAGAAGTTGTGTCTGAGGGGACAGCGTCTGAGGGGACAGCGTCTGAGGGGACAGAGGCTGGAGATTAGGATGTATGAATTCAAACGATGTAAGGCATAATTACGGAGAGGAAGGTGAGAGCTATTCATTAATGTAGAACTCTTCTAAAACTCATAGGCTTATGAAACATGGAGGTATGTTAAGGATAAGGATAAAGTGCTTGAAACAGGACTACAGTAGATCAAAGCCATAAAGAGATGACCCAAGGCCTGTGTGTCTAAATCAGAGAAAAGATAGAGTCCCCCTCCCCCAATTCACTAAATTCTGGGAAAGAACACAAGCTGAGATTTGTAGTCATAAAGATGAGCAAGATGAAACAAACTGAGATTAAACATAGAGGGGATTTCACCTGCTCGCTCACCCAAAGTGCAATCTCATAAATCCTGCCAAAGTCTGGAGATATTCTGATCAGGTGGAAATGAGTAAAACCTTCCTAATATACTTCAATGTAACTTCAGTATTTTTATTTAAAATAAATATTCATTGAATTCATGTCAGTGTGACCACTTTTCTAGGCGGTGGGAAATCAGAGACAACAGCATTTGTCCTGTCATTTAACTCAAGTAATGCAATAATAGAAGAGTCAAGAGACAAAGGGGAAATAGTGGAAGGACAAAATGTAAACTGAGGAACCAATAAATGATACCAATAAAATGGTAATGTGATAATGAGAAGGTGAGCAGATGAGCCATTTAGATTCCATTCCAGTGGCTTTTTAAAAGATCTCTCTGGCTACAGTGTGTAGACTGTACAACTCAGAGGAGGTTGCTTGCTCATTTATGTGAAAAAGGATGGTGGACTCTGATGAAGGCAAGTGGATTGAAGACAACTTGCAGGATGGCCCATTTGTTATAGCGGAGATGTGTACTTTAAGCTCAGCTTAACTACATATAGCCTATGTAGTTTCTCTGTGTACATATGGAACATATGGCGCTGATATACATATGGTACAAGGAGAAGGCAAAATACAAATTTTGAAAATAACATAATCTCCATAGCCAAATGACCATAAATTTAAAATATTTAAAGTAATATTTTATTGCTGTGTCTCAGCTACAATTAAAAAAAATCTGTACAGGTCATTTCTCTTAGCACTTAGAAAATGTTTCCATTTGATTGTTCTTTTTCTTCTACCAAAATTAATATTGTAAAAACCAGCATATGCCACAATGACTATCAGAAGGTTCCCCAACAACATGTTATTTCTTTCTTTCAGGCTTGCACAGCATATGTGGATTTTATGATTTCTGTGGCCAGACTGATTCGTCAGGAACAAAGTTTGCCTATTGATGAAAACCAGCTCTCTTTGGAAATGAATAAAGTTATGGAATTGGAAAAAGAAATTGCCAATGTAAAACATATTTTTTTCTGGGATACTGAATAATGTCAACCACTTTCTGCTTCATTCCCTCCTCTCTATGATATTTTAAAAATAAAACTGTAGCTCTTTAACCCAGTGATAAAAATGCATAGTCTAGTAATGGATCATTAACTTCTGGAGAACCTTTGAAACTATAGAATTTTCTGAAATCCAAAACACACACGAGGGTTGACAAATAGTAAAGAAGCTGTTCTGTGCAACAGTTGCATCAAAATCTTTCACTGGGACTGTGAGATGTGCTCATGATGCAGGAAGACACATGCAAACACAGGGTGGTTTTTCTCAACAATTTTACTTTATGTTAACTTGAAATGCAAAGTATCAGCTGAGATCATCTCTGTCCTGCTAGAGACTTGGTCAGAGATCAAAGTGATGCCATTGACTTCAGACTCTGAAACTGCTGAAGTCAGGAAAACAGAAATACCTAAGCAACAGAGCCAAGGGTATTTCTGCATTTCTCCTGGTTCCAGGAAAGCTCTCTGAGACTGAACTGGCACTAAGTTCTCTGAGTCTTCCATGCAGGCATGATCAAGTGAACTCTGGCTCTCATCAATATTCAGGGTTGTGACTGAACCTGGCCTCAGAGTTTCTTAACAGTGTAAGCAGAGCCCTGTTTTCTTATGCCGCCATCTGCTTACCACTGCTATCTGGCTTCTGCCAGACTAAAGGTTATGGAGAGTGATTTTACATTTGCTGGGGCTCTATAAAACCAACCCCTCCCCCCAACCAGAGTCAGCCTGCTTGGAGGAGCAACTCTGGAGGACATTTGATAGATTGCTTGTAGTTCTCAGAGGAAAACTGAGTTGCTAGAGAACAATTCCTTGCCCTGGGAATTTATCACTCCTATGTTCTCAGTCCATGTCCCCCTTGGTCAGCCTTGGCTCTACAGTGGTCACTCTATATTGCCTAGGACATACTTGTCATTGTGTTAGGCTTCCTCCTCTATTAGGCTCTGAGGGAAGCTTTGGGTCAACATTATCTTTGTATCAGTAGTAGGTATCTAGCAGTGTGCATGTTGTCTTGTATGACGGAAATACTCAATATTGATTATCTTCATCAATGAGTAGATAAGTTAACCCAAAAAGAACATTGAAGGTTTTCTCCTCCAGTACTCATTTTATACTGTTCTCTTTGTGTCTCCACACTTGAAATTGCTTTTATTCTTTTCAAGCACTGAATTAGGAGTTGCCGTCATAATTTTATCTTTCAGACTCAGTGAACAAAATTAACTTGGATGCCACTGAGAATATGATATGTCATTAGTCAGAAGGAAGGGTGGTCACAAATGTAGGATGGCCATTTTCCTTGGCCAACTTGAAACAACCTACCTGCTGTTGACTAAAAATTTGCTGTGCCAGCTGCCATAAATGATTGTAAACCCTTTTGCATTTTCCACCCCTCCTCTTGGGTTAATTTTAACTAGAGTACTCAGTTACAAAGTCAGGGCAGGAGCCAGTATTTGAGCGATAAACTGGAGATGACTATATTTTTAAAAAATTGTGATGTAAAACAGATGCAGACCCAACTGAACTGACCATTAGCCACAAATGTTACTTAAGTGGCTTGGACAGTTACCACGGCGTTAAAAGATTTTTGAAGAATTGTAAGCTTGATGATTTGGTTAAATTTTAATTATTATGGAATATACCTAAAATGGTAAATTTTGAACTCAAGACAAATGATCTTATGCCTACCCTACACTTTATTTTCCATCATATATGATTATATTTTTCTAAAACTGCAATCAAACATCTTATCCGTAGGCTACAACTAAACCAGAAGACCGAAATGACCCAATGCTGCTTTATAACAAAATGACATTGGCCAAGCTGCAGAACAACTTTTCCCTGGAGGTCAATGGGAAGGTAAGGAGAAAGTTTTCAAGTTTGAAGTGCCTTTCTCTTATATCCTTCCCTGATAGTACAACTTTACTTTTATTTATTAAAATAAATTAATTTCAAAGTGAATGTTAATGACACTTATCAGTTGACATCATGAGAAGTCTTGAGGCAGAGAGATCTTTGAAATTGATATTTCTATATGTAAATACGATGTTTCAAAAGACAAATTCCTCTTAATGGAAATTACAGGATTGTAGACACTGTAGCAGAAAAGAAAAGGATTTGAAGAAGGCACATTGAGAGGCCTTTATGTTGTTATTCTGTGTGAATTGTCAGGCAAGTAGATATTAAATTCCTTTTAAATTCTTAAAACAGTCTAATTTATTCATAGAACTTTCCATATTCTCATTCAGGTCAGCTATGGAAGTATTCAGAATGAAAATTAGAAACAGAATCAGGAAGAAGAAAATCTGTCTCGGAATCTACTGATGAACAGAACTTGCTTATTTTTGTTTAGCTTGATTCTAACATCTTGCTTTATGCTTTTGGAAGGGTGGGGAGGTGAGGTAGTAACAGGAGCAGTAGCAGTAGTATTTGGTCCACATACTTGGGACATGAAGCCATGTTTATAGAAATGCGTCAAATCTCCCACAGTCAACATTCTCTTTGTACTAATTCTGTAATACTGAACTGAATCTGGTCAGTTTTCTCATGAGTTAGTCATTTCTTACATACACTTATTGACGTAATGTATTGAATAAGCATGTTTTGAAAGATTGGTTCAAAGCAGCAAAAGAAAGCACATATTTTAGCCTAGCAATTCCTACATAGTAAGGGACCTCTGTGTACATAGGTGAGAATCTAAGACTGACGCACTTAGACACTCAATTCCCATATAAGGTATAACAGACAAGATTCCATCAGTTAGACATTCTCAACTTAGCTACTGTAGTTTCAAACTCATGGGCTTCTCTAGAGAGCTGAGGTGACTAGTTCAAAGCATGTTTCTCTGTCTGGCTCCTCAGCACCTCTGCTGTAGCAATGTTCTCTTTGTAGTAGGAACTCTGCTCAGGTGCATATCTGTGTTTGAATTTTTTTTTATTAATATCCACTGTTAAAAAAGTTTATATATACTTGCGTTTTCATAGACTAATGAAGTTTTATTTTAAAATTACAATTTTCTTTTTTAAAAAATAATACTTCTTAAAGAAGAGATGACAATGAGCCTAATTTCTAATTGTGTACTTTGTATGCACAACAGATATGTTTTTGTTCTTCAGTGGTTGGTCTAACTCTATTATCTAAATAATCATGTTGCAGAGATAATAGTCATTCAAAAGATGGTTGAAACAATTGACAAAACACTCCAAACACAAACTAACTATTATATTAAGCACTTTATGATGCATCTGATGCCCTGTAGTGTGTGAACTTCTAACCATACTTTTTGGAACCAAGAAGAGAAAGCCATAATTACTAAATATTTTTATGCCTGCTTTTCCCCCAGTCATTCAGCTGGTCAAATTTCACAAATGAAATCATGTCAACTGTGAATATTAATATTCAAAATGAGGAAGAAGTTGTTGTCTATGCTCCAGAATATTTAACCAAACTTAAGCCTATTCTTACCAAATATTCTCCCAGGTAGGTATGTCAGAGAGCCCATATCTTCAAATTTGCATTTCATATCAGTCTTTAGAAGCTTTGCAGCCTCATCTTTTTTGTTGCTGGGTGGTGGGTTTTTTTATACAGAGATCTTCAAAATTTAATGTCCTGGAGGTTCATAATGGATCTTGTAAGCAGCCTCAGCCGAAACTACAAGGAGTCCAGAAATGCTTTCCGCAAGGTGAAGACATAATCTCTCTTTTCTTAAGACTTAAAGCATAAAGAGATACATGGTGATAAATGCTTGCCATGTAAATGCTAGAATGTGCTGATCGTTCTCAAGAGACAAAATGCCCGGGCTTGGTTATTTTGCACGTGTGTAGGAAGAGGTCATTCTTCCTGTACATTGTCATCCTATGCTGGCCTGTTATGACATCATGTGTCATATCCCTGTAAGGAGTGACTCATGATTGTATTAAAGAACACATTAACTTGTTGTTGCCAGTGTGTTTGAATCCATCATAGAGGTACCTTCTTCAACTGGCTGATTTTCAGGTGTACATGGCACACGGGGTATAAAAAAGATAGACTTCTTTGTTATTGTGTTCTAGAGGGAAGATAGAACATCAAAGCCTTTCATAGACTGTATGAATGTTATCTATGCAATCGTTTTAGTCCAGGTATAAAGAAAGAGGTCAGTAGGAACTGAAGAAGGAAAACCTTAACATACTGGTTGGTGTTCTGGCAAAGAATAGCTGCTTAAAAGTTCCAATTTTTCACTAAAGATAAAATCTACAAATTTTGATACGGATCTGAGATGTGGCTCAATTGTGAGCGTGCCTGAGCATCACTTTAAAAAAGCTAATGAGCAAAAGCTAATCTAGTGAAGATGGTTGAACACACTTCTAATGCCAGCACCCCAGAGGTGGAGTGGATCAGATGGCCAGCATCATTCTCAGCTACATCGGCGATGTGAGGGTAGTCTGGCCTACGTAAGACTTTGTCTTAAATAAATAAAGACTGCAAAAAAACTGCTATTTCAGTAAATTGCCATTGCCTAAGCCAATCCCCTTATTGATACTAAAATTTATATATGTACAGTTTTCCTAAAGTACCTGAACTTCACTTAAGCCATTAAAAGGAGAAATGTGTTTTCTCATGTATAAGCTTTCCTTTCTGTTCTTTTATTGAACATTTCTTCACGTTTATGTTTGTATGGTAGGTACAATGTTGCATTTTCTCTCCCAAAGCTTTTCTGGAGGTTATTAACTTGTAATAGCTAAAAGTTCTATTGGGACAAGCCTTTGAAAAGATACCTTGCTTGCTGAAGCCCATTTTTTAAAGTAAACAATCCAGTCAGATTACATTTTACAGTGGCTCAGGGACAACTACTCTGTGAAGAGAAGCAATGAGTATTGCAGGATCTTCAGCCAGACACAAAGACTAGCATCTTGAAGACTGCATGTTCTTACTGTTCAGGGGCCCTGACTCCTGCTCACATGTCCTTTGCCTTTTCTATTTTATAGGCCCTTTATGGGACTACATCAGAAACTGCAACGTGGAGACGGTGTGCTAACTACGTCAATGGGAACATGGAGAATGCTGTTGGGAGGCTTTATGTGGAAGCAGCTTTTGCTGGAGAGAGCAAGCACGTGGTAATATCTCAGCACAGCACAGCAGCATCTGAATAGCGCCCTAGCAGTTCATTTGGTTGATCAGCAATTACAGTCGTTCACATTGTTGCTTAATTTTTATTAATTAGGAAAAGAATCTGTGAATTATAATGTACCATTGTTCTCAACAGATGTCACCTTGTACTTCTTAAAAGTCTAGTTATGTCTCTGCCTTCCCCATAGAAGACTAGCTGTGTTTCTGCCTTCATATTGTTTAATTGAAAGTACATGTCTGTTTCCCAGAAACAGTGACTTTAATGTACACTGTCATGTATTAGACTTATAAAGTTGTCTATTTCCCAACTGACCATTTCATTAAGTACCAAAAATGTAAGCTACAGTTTATTTGAAATATGAGAAAGGTATCCTATTTTCTAATTGCTGCTGAAATTAAGGCAATGCAGAGTAATGGCATAGTAAACCAACTTATTGAAATGCTACTTTTTGCTTAATTGAACCAATGGTGACATTGAGAGCTAATATCATATTCTTCTAAAAGGATAGCAAGAACTGGGACATTCTGAAGATAACTTTAGGTTGGTGCATGTAATACGATTTATTTAATTGACAAATTTCAATAACAGCAGTATTGCTTTAAAATATAATGATCCTATTTACATTCATTTTGGGGGATGTCAGAATTCACCTGTAAATTTGCATTTCTTAGCTTTCTATTGCATCTATAAAGGCAGCATGTACCTTCGTTTTAAAACCTGTAATGAAGAATGAACTCATGGACAGTAGTTCTATATTAGACTATTAATAACCTTTTGTTTTGAGGTTGAAGATTTGATTGCACAAATCCGGGAAGTTTTTATTCAGACTTTAGATGATCTTACTTGGATGGATGCTGAGACAAAAAAGAAAGCTGAAGAAAAGGTAAAGACCAATCAGAGCCAATGAAGCAAATCAAAATATAGGCAAAGGTCAACTTCAAAAATATATAGGAAAAAATATAATCAAAAATTGCCTAAAAGCTCAGTTGGTAAAGGCTTTTCTTGTAAGCATGACCTGAGTTCGACCTGAGTTTAATCTCTAAACTCATGTTTACAAAACAAAAACAACAACAAAAATAATAAAAACAAGTAGGCACGGTGGAACAGATCTGAGTTCAAGTGCTGGGAAGGCAGAGATGAGTCTATCATTGAAGCTCACAAGCCGGCGAGCTAGTGAATTCCAGGACAGTCAGAGACCTGTCTCAGAGAAGGGTGGGGAAACAGTAAGTAGAAATAAGTAATGGAACAATTAAAATAAATATATTTAAAATAATCACATAGAACTAATAATAAACAGTGGACAAATGCGAGGTTGATCACAAAGAAACCTACTTCCTCCTCGTATGGTTCATGTCATTCATTTAACCTGAGAGGAGCTGCAGTGACTTTGGGGAACACGGGGAATATAAAAACTGAAGGAACCAATATTCAGCAGTGTATTACCATGAAGCTCAAAGAGCCCTTATCTGTTTTCTCAGCTGAATCAGTGGAGTGGAAAGATAATTATATCCTCCAAGATTGGGAGCACTAAATGTTACCCATTTTATAAAATTGAAAAGTCTGGAGAGAAAAAGAAATCATAAAATAATATTACACATGGAGCAATGGAGCAAATGGGAAAGCTGCAGCCTGGAAGGATGGACAGGGTTAGGAGATAAATTTCAAGCCTATTTTTATTGTTTATTTTTGTTTTAGCTAAAGCAAAGAGCCATTGCAAAGAACACTGGTTGAGGCTGTCAAGTGCTCCATTTGTAAATAGCACATCAGGGTATTTAATTGCTGGTTGTGGACATATGATGTTTGTATTTGAAGGCTGCGGTTATGGAGATAATTGTATCTCTGTTTTCAATGTTGTAATTTTTTGCAGGCCTTGGCAATTAAAGAAAGGATTGGCTATCCTGATGACATCATTTCCAATGAGAACAAACTGAATAATGAGTATCTTGAGGTAAGTCTCCACAGTGATATGTGGAACTGGTGGCAAGGTCACTGCAGCCTGGAAAAGCCAGACACTGTATAAAATAGCCTAAAACCATAGCTCCCACTAACGCCTAATACCTTCAACACTGATACCCAAGCTTTGCTTAATCTAACCTTTCTTGTCATTGTATTAGATTCTATTCGGTGTCAATATTTCATTTTAATATTGGTGAGAAAAACATTTAATCCTTTAGAGCAGTGATTCTCAACCTGTAAGTCATAACTCCTTTGACCAAACTTCTGTCTCCAAAAATATTTACATTATAATACATAATAGTAGCAAAATGATAGCTATGAAGTAGCAATGCAAAGATTTTATGGTTGTGGGTCTTTAGAACATGAGAACCTGGGTCTCAGAATTAGGAAGGTTGAAAACTACTACTTTAGAGTGTCAGGAGTAGCCATCTAAGTGATGAGTGACTGACTGTCCACAGTCCTTTACAGTGGCTTACACAGGATACAAAAGTCAAGAAGCATTCTACTTTCTAATTATTATCTCTATGGGTTTCACACATTATACTTTTTCTATTAAAATCCAAATATAATCGAGAACCAAAACAGTCTTTATTCTCTCTGATAGTGTCATTGTTAAAAGAGGTGACATTGGTCAAAGTCAATTGATACCTGTAACTAGACTTGGCTGAAATGCTCATTGTTATCCTGTGACCAACACCATGTCATGACTGACAAAAGGTGACATGCCCCTAGGTTTGACGTGACAGTAATGACTGGTCATCCACCAAGAGCTAGTGGAATGTGGAGGTGTACATGCCAAAAGTGCTTATTCATCCTTTTCTGTTTACAGAAGAAATAAGCTTTCTTGGTTTTTTTTGTTTTTGTTTTTGCTTTTGCTTTTGTTTTTGTTTTTGTTTTCTACAAGAGTGGACTCCCTGAGAGCAGAAGCTTACTCAAAGCTGCCTGGAGCCCACATTGCAGCCCTAGTACTCTTTTAAATTTTAGCAAATGACCAGAAGCATCTCCAATTCACATACTTACTTTAAAATACTGGTCTCAGATTTTAGGTAACAAGATCGTCAGGAAGATCAAATGAGTAGAATATATATTTAAAATACTACAAACACTGGATACTGAATAAAGAGGGCTTGGTTATACACATTTATGGTATGGAGAATGCTATCAATATTGTGAGGTTGGCCTGATCTTTGGCTTCATTTGATTGGATATAAAATACACTGAAACAGTGATTTAGCTAGGAAGAGGACTGAACTATAATGTATAACAAGGCTAATAAAAAAGCATCCTCTGAAAAATTTTAATGCTGTTTCTTAACAGTATTAACTTGTTTTGTAGAGAAATTATGAAGGCGGTAGAACTAATATTTCTCCCCAAATCATTTTTACCCAATGTAGTTGAACTACAAGGAAGATGAATACTTTGAGAACATAATTCAAAATTTGAAATTCAGCCAAAGCAAGCAGCTAAAGAAGCTCCGAGAAAAAGTGGACAAGGATGAGTACGTATAAGGTGTTTTCTAATTTTTTTTTTTTTTTTGAGACAGGGTTTCTCTGTATAGCCCTGGCTGTCCTGGAACTCACTTTGTAGACCAGGCTGGCCATTCTGGAGCAAACCCTACTCACTGCTGGTTCAGGCTCCTCGACCACAGCAAAAGCTTCCTCCCTTAGGATATACTGAGAACATTGAATTTTACAGTATTAACATGGCCAAGAACTCCCAATGAATGCCTGTCTTCACTAAGTTCTTCAGCCTGTACTTGGCCTCATACTGCAGAATATTCTTCTGCTATTAGTCCTTACTTTTTCTACTAGTCATGCATCCCATGAGTTGTTTCATGTGACACCCTGGAGAAGCTACACAGGAGATGCCAGGAATGGTCTTGAACAACAGCCTTTGGATACTCCTGACCTCTACACGCTAATCTCATCAGCACTTCACACTATTATCTTTGACCTTTGTTCTTCAACTCAATTGATAATACCCGGATGACCAAGGGTGCTGAGCACTCAGACCCACAGAGCTGCCTAGTGTGATCTTCAAAGGCCTTGAGCCCTGTAGGACTCGAGTCATTCTCAGCAAATAACACCAAGTGCAGTTACAATTAGAAATGTTGAATTACTAAGCAATGGAAAACTAAACATTCCAGCTTGGTTTGAGTATTGACTAACAGCATGCATCATTCATTTCTGTAAATGACTCATCCAGTTGTCAGTGAGCACTGGGAAAATAAGAGGCAAACAACAGTATAGGGTAGATGATAATTGCTGGAATCATGTGGGCCATATTGAATATATATATATATGCCCAGTTCAGTGGTCCTAGATCTTGAGGTATTTGCTCTGAGACTGGATCCCAGATACTAGGGTTCTTCCTAAGCACTGCCCTCCAATATCATCCTCTGAGTTTGTCTCTTTTTGTAGCATTCTTTTTCTGTATTTACTTAAAGAAAAAAAGAAAGAAAGAAAGAAAGAAAGAAAGAAAGAAAGAAAGAAGGGAGGGAGGGAGGGAGGGANGAGACAGGGTTTCTCTGTGTAGCCCTGGCTGTCCTGGAACTCACTCTGTAGACCAGGCTGGCCTCGAACTCAGAAATCCGCCTGCCTCTGCCTCCCGGGTGCTGGGATTAAAGGCGTGCGCCACCACGCCCGGCATAAGCACTCTGGCTATAATGCCATTAAATTGTCAGGACTGAATCATAAGCAGTGTACTGTAATGAAAGTTGCCCTTATTTCATTACGGTTTCTCCCCATGAAAGCTTCTCACTTACCTGGCACTAGTTTAATAGGAGAAAAGTGACCATTGTTGTCTCTGTCCTTGTTTCATGTGTCCCCAGGTTTAGGTCCTCACTGACGGACAATGTCAGAAAGGCAAATGTACAGTGTCCACTTGATTCATGTACCCTGAAGTCACATTCCATACTCAGATCCTCGTTCCCAAACACTAGCACGAGGGATCTAGGTTCACACCCGTATTGAAATGGTAGGGTTCAAACTATAAACTATTACTCAGTTATATTACAGGGTGCTTTACAGAAATGCTGATGCATGAAATTTTCAAGTTAACAACCAGCGTAAATAAATTCAATTAACAAACTAGTAACTCCAATATAATTTCTTTTCCCACTCCACGTGCTCCTCCCAATATGCACGTGCATGTACTTCTTGAAGTCTACCATCCTTATTACATATGACTGTTTTAATCTGGCCCAAGTCCATCTGCTGAGCTTCACACTTAATATCTAGCTGATTACAAGCATTTCTGCTTAGCTATATCATTAACCACACAAGAGCAACATTTTCCACTTAAGCAAAAATTAATCTTGTCCCTTGTATCTGTCCATTTTCTAGAAGCTTCAAATTTGTTCCCACCCTGACAGAAACCAGGGCCTCATCTTGATCATTCTGGCCTGTTCTGTCCATAGTGCTAATAAAAATCTTGATCTAAAGCAAAGGACTACATTCATCCACTGCTAGTTAAATATTATATAGGAATGTATAAACGCTTCAGTTTAATTATCTCCACTTTGCTTCCTTATCACATTTTTCCTAGTGATTTAAGTTTAAAAACACGTTTACTTCCAATTTTCCAATGTTTCCACTTCATCTTCATACTGCTATTCCCCCAAGGTCTCAAGGATACAGCCTGAGTCATGTTCTTTCTGATTAGAAACTTTCCCTGTGTTTCCTGTTGCTTAGATCAGGAAATACAAACTTCTGAAAAAGTCCAAAGTTCCCATAGCTCCCAGTAGCTCTCCATAATTCCTTCATAATCACCCAAACTTCTCCTCAGTCCAAAAAACTAGCTGTATGCAATGCTTTCAAACTACCAGCCCCCCAGCCTTACCCTTATTGCTTCTGAACTTATAGCATCCTTTTTGTTTGTTTGGTTTGGTTTGGTTTTTGAAACAGGGTTTCTGTATATAGTCATGACTGTCCTACGGCTTGTATGTGGACCAGGCAGGCCTCAAACTTATTAGATCTTCTTTCCTCTATCTCCTGAGTACTAAGGTATGGGGCAGTGAGTTGTGAAAGGGAGCCTGGTCCCCGGTCATACTCAGGCTTAGAACCCCAGAGACTGTCCCTTGCAGGGACAGTCACCTACTGGGTCTCCAAGGTTCTAAGATTGAGCTCAAGTGGGGACCAGGCTACCTATCACAGCTCACTGCCCCACACTGAAGCTAAAGTTAAGCACCATCACAGCGTGTAGCATCCTTTCTTCCCTATTGTATCTAACAGCAATCTCTACATGGTTTGACTCAAATGTTATCCCCTTTATTCCCTGTACCTTGGCAGCTTTCTGTTCACCCATAGAGAACTGTACCTTGCAAATTTCAGTCAAAGCAGCAGTAAAGTTTGATGTTGAAGAAAATGACTCGTATAAAAAGAAGAAACCAATATCAATTAATAGAATGTGGACCCTTTGCACATGTTGTTAGAGCATGCAAGTGCAATTGCCAATTTGTAATAATGTTGACAAAGTTAATTTAGCAGATAAAATAAAAATGCTTCTATCTCCATATTTTACCTCCACAGCTGGTGAAGTTATACATCCCTATGGCTGTTCTCTGTTAAGTAAATTTTAAAACCTAATCTTAAGGAATGTGCACGCGATATGTCCAAGTTAATGATTTGGCTAGAGGACCTCCCTTTGCACTGGTAAATGCTCACACCTGCAAAGAACAGGGATTTGAATAGTTTTAAAACTTCATATGGTTTCTGGATGCCTATGCATATTTTTTCTTTTATCCTGAACATGATGTCTCTTGAGGTTTTTGTGTAATTGCAAAGGAATTTCAAATATGTCCAGCTCAGAAAAAAATAGCACTGAACTAGAAGTATAATAAGTGCTGGCAAGGTTACTTAATAATAATAAAAAAAGATTACTTAATAACACATCTAAAATCACTTACTTCTACTAACATAATTGTTCACTTAGTGTTAATAGAACAAAAATAAACCTCAAAAGTTGTGTGTTCATGAACAACAAAACTATTAGATTTCCCAATGAGCTTTTTAGTGTTGATACTGACTTTTTTTTTTTTTTTTTGGTTTTTCGAGACAGGGTTTCTCTGGAACTCACTTTGTAGACCAGGCTGGCCTCAAACTCAGAAATCCGCCTGCCTCTGCCTCCCTAGTGCTAGGATTAAAGGCGTGCACCACCACGCCCAGCTAATACTGACTTTAAAATACATTTCCAATTGATAATTTATTCTGTGAGAATTATAGCTAGAAGATAATTTAATAATCAATTAAAAGCAAAACAATAATCACTGTCCTGTTAGATATCTTCCTTACCTCATGTTGGCTGGGTTTTCTGATTGGCATAATAAAATGATTGTAGACTGAAATCAGTAGAATACTAGAGATCAAAATATAGGATCAATATGTCCTATAATTCCATTTAATTGTGGAAGACATTTCAGAAGTTCAAGTGGCCACAGCTCTCTGAGATTGCAGAATTGCAATGTCTTTCATGCTCCCAATCACGGGGCAAGCTGGGTCAGTCTTTGGTGTGTGGAACACCCATTGGTAACTCCATATATTTGGTGAGTTCCTATCATTTTTCTCAACATTGTGCTAAGTCCATACTGGTTCAAGTTAAAAATAAAACATAGACTGTCACTATCTGTGTTAAGATCTAACTATCTGGATAAATAATGCTGTTGTGTTGTTAGGTAATTACAAAGTGTTCAATAAAATACAAGAGCTTTTGGTTCTTCCATAGAATATTAGGATTACCTAATATCAGGAAAAATGGGTACTCTCAATTCAGTATCTTAAGGCTTTTGTGCTCAGACAAATCTAGTCATCTATTGTACCCTAATTATGGTCACTACTCCATGCAATGCTTGGAACTCAGTTCTCCTGCATTTTTGTTTAGTGCTTAAAGTACTACTTCTATGGAATAAGAGTAAAGTGTGAGCTGTGGGGCTGTGGAGAGGTGGCAGGGGCACTGGGAGCTCGTGGGAACTAGGCCACCCTGAAATAGAATTACTGCTTCTTATTTGTTATCTCTGTAAAGTTAGTCATTGAGCTTTGTTTTGGATTTTGTTGTTAGTGTTGATTTTTATTTTTCCTAAGTTTTGTTAATAATATCTACATTTTCCTTGAAAGGGGGTTAGGGGGATAAGGTGATAGAGAAAGAGACAAGGTCCTTTTTTTTCTATTCACAAGAAAATGACATTAGTCATGCACTGAAATTTCTCTATCATGTGGATCAGCAATTAGGTGCTGGAGTTTGATAGGACACTAAGCAGGCCATCTTCCCTTCCATTTAAATATATTTCCCCCAGTTATGTTACTTAGTGTATACATGCATCAGGACAAAGAGTTTAGTAGCTATACAGTGACTCAGTTTTCATACTTGCAGATTGAAGGTATCATCCATATGGTCAGGATGATCTGAAAGACCAAGAAAGCCCATGAGATCCATTTGAGAAAAACATTAATAAGTATAAGAATATAATGATCTGAGATTTCAAGAGCATGCTTCTTTCACCCACTTGAAGACAGCACACAGAAAAAATCTATTTATTGTACTGCTGATTTCAAAGGAGTTGCTCTCAGAATAGATGCTGAGAATTGAGTACTTCCAGGGAGAAGGCTATTAATGGTCTTTTAGGCTTTAAAGTTACTCAGAGTGGCTGAAATGAGATTGGTTCTAAGTGCTTTTGCAGTCCACTAGCTTCACTTTTTGTTTGTTTGTTTTGTTTTGCTTTGTTTTTGTTTTTTGTTTTTTTTTGAGACAGGGCTTCTCTGTGTAGCTCTGGCTGTCCTGGAACTCACTCTGTAGATCAGGCTGGTCTTGAACTTAGAAATCCGCCTGCCTCTGCCTCCCAAGTGCTGGGATTAAAGGCATGTGCCACTACTGCACAGCAGCTTCTTGGCTGCCTAGCTTTCTCAGGGTAGAAAGAGATGGAAGGCAAACATCTGGCTTCTCTCTCAAGTGTATTTTAGTTACACCTCCAACTTATACAGCGAGTCTGTCTTTGAGGATGATTCAAAACAAATTAAGCTTACCTGACAAAACTACATTTGAAAATTAAAATTAAATAATAATAAGTGTATAAAAAGTAAATTTCTTGGGCTAGAGAAATGGCTTAGCAGTTAAGAGCACTGACTGCTCTTCCATAGGTCCTGAGTTCAATTTCTTGCAACCACATGGTAGCTCACAACTATCTGTAATAGGATCTGATGCCTAAAGAGAGTGACAGTGTACTCACATAAAATAAATCTTTAAAAAAGTCAATTTCTTACTTACCTACTTTCTGCATTCCCACACCACCATTTAACCACACAGCCCATGCTCCACACATACCCAAACCACTGGAAGCAGGAAAAGAACAGAACACACTGTTTTGCTTCTTCTCCCAGACTAATACTGCACATAAGGGGCTGATAGTGTTTAGTCTGCATGCACAGAAGGTATCTTGAAGGAGCATACAATCACCATTACTTTAGAGAAATAGCACCTCCATTTGGTTTTGGTTTTCTTTTCTTTTTTTTATTAGATATATTCTTTATTTACATTTCATATGTTACCTCGTTCCTAGTTTCCCCTCCAAAAATCCCCTCCTCACCTCCCTCTGCTCCCCAACCCACCCAGTCCCATTCCTGGTCCTGGCATTCCCCTATACTGGTGCATAAGCTTTCACAGGACCAAGGGCTTCTCCTCCCATTGATGATCGACTAGGCCATCCTCTGCTACAAATATAGCTAGAACCACAAGTTCCACCATGAGGTTTCTTTGATTGGTGGTATAGTTCCAAGGAGCTTTGAGGATACTAGTTAGTTCATATTGATGATGTTCCTTCTATGGGGCTTCAGTCCCCTTCAGATCCCTGGGTATTTCTCTTCATTGGGAACTTTGTGCTCCAGCCAATGGATGACTGTGAGCATCCACTTCTCTATTTGCCAGGCACTGGCAGAGCCTCACAGGAGACAGCTATATCAGGCTCCTGTCAGCAGGCTTTTGTTAGTATCTGCCTAGTATCTGGGTTTGGTAGGGTTTATGGGGTGGATCCCCAACTGGGGCAGTCTCTGGATGGTCATTCCTTCAGGCTCTGCTACAAACTTTATCTCTAACTCCATCCATGGGTATTTTGTTCCCCATTCTAAGAAGTAACAAAGAATCCACACTTTGGTCTTCCTTTTTCTCCAGTTTCATGTGTTTTGCAAATTGTATCTTGGGTATTCTAAATTTCTGGGCTAATATCCACTTATCAGTGAGTGCATATCATATGTGTTCTTTTTTTTTTTTTTTTTTTTTTTTTTTTTTTTTTTTTTTTTTTTTTTTTTTTTTTTTTTTTTTTTTTTTTTTTTTTTTTTTTTTAAACTTTTGTGACTTACACTGTAGCTGTCTTCATGCATTCCAGAAGAGGGCGCCAGATCTCATCAAGGATGGTTGTGAGCCACCATGTGGTTGCTGGGATTTGAACTTATCACCTTCGGAAGAGCAGTAGGGTGCTCTTACCCGCTGAGCCATCTCACCAGCCCCTCATATGTGTTCTTTTGTGACTGAGTTACCTCACTCAGTATGATATCCTCTAGATACATCCATTTGCCTAAGAATTTGATGAATTCATTGTTTTTAATAGCTGAGTAGTACTCCATTGTGTAGATGTACCACATTTTCTGTATCCATTCTTCTGTTGAGGGACATCTGGGTTCTTTCCAGCTTCTTGCTATTATAAATAAGGCTGCTATGAACACAGTGTCCTTATTACCAGTTGAAATATCTTCTAGGTATATGCCCAGGAGAGGTATTGTTGGATGTTCCAGTAGTACTATGTCCAATTTTCTGAGGAACCGCCAGACTGATTTCCAGAGTGGTTGTACCAGCTTGCAATCCCACACCAGCAATGGAGAAGTGTTCCTCTTTCTCCGCATCCTCACCAGCATCTGCTGTCACCTGAATTTTTGATCTTAGCCATTCTGACTGGTGTGAGGTGGAATCTCAGGGTTGTTTTCTTTATATGCATTTTGTCTTCCATGTGCTACTGTCATGGTCAGAATTTTTTGAGTTTTACATATAAGAGCAACTCCATTTATATAGATGGAATTAAAATAAAAAAGATTAGAATTTTCATTACTATACTCTTAAAGGTGAAAAATTATTTTATTAAGCTTGTTAATTCATCTTTTCTAATGATATTTGAGGCATTTCATAACTGACCACAAGTTACAGACACTAAATTTGTTTCTGTTATTACCCTACTTAAGAAGTAATGATTGATATAATTATAGTACTTCAAGTTCTGACCATGACCTGGAACAAAATGCCCTGGGCTTTTGAATCTGTATGATTCTCCAGAATAGACTAAGAACACATCATTAAAGATTTTGAGAGGAAAAAGGCAAAATACTACATAGTGTTCAGTAAACCCTACCACCATAATTCTAATTTTATGGGAGTGTCACATGATCATAAATAGCCACCTATTTTCTAGAAGATATAATTCACAGTAGACATTTTAATATGTAGAACTCTTCCAGCTGGAGAGTCGCAAACATTAATCAAAATGCAACCTTAAACTCTTTACACTAATGTATCAGAAGGGTAGAATGGTACTAAAATACAAGAGATGATACTTATTTTTACAAAAGCAGTAAACCTACATAGGCAATATTATACAAGGTCCATCTTTCCATGTCTATGTCTTTTAGTCTGAAGCTTTAGCTCAGAATATCTGGTTTTTGTCCTCAGGACAGTATAACATTTCATCTTAAAACAATTCATGTTGCTACTTTTCCTAGTTTACTATTAGGGCTTTTCATTTGTTCAGAGCCAAATAATTTACAATGATTATTTATAATTGCCCATAAAATACACTATTGCCAAGAACTCAAAATTTACAATTAAGACATTAACCCAAAAGCCACTGAGATGTGAAAAATTCATAAATAACTTTGGTAACAAAATTTTAATAATTACAAACTCTTTAATTACAAGTTTTATTACTACATTTGCTATGACTATCTTGAGATTACCCTGGAAATATTTTTCAAATCATGCAACTGTGTTTTCATAAAATTATCTGAGCACATCATCTCTGTTGACCCTTTCCCCAGCTCCAAAGAACATCACTTGAAGCTGACTCATGTTACCTGTGTAAGCCTATGCAAAGGTCATCTAAATACACCACATTTCCTTATTTCCATTTTTTGTCCATACCAACATCTTCTTCGTATGTTTGTTAGTCACATAAATGAGAACCACTTGTTCTGTATAGTTCTGCTTTCTCCATTTTAATCTAATATTTTGGGTTCACAAATATTTGCCTTGCTCACAAGTCACTACAAATTGTGTAGTAAGCAAGTGCTATTTAATTAAAACCATAAGATATATTCTTGTATTCATCAGCTTGCAGGAAGTGTTAAACTATTCATGCTTCAGCTCGGATGAAGCTAGGGAGGATTGGTTTGTCAGTCCCATCCTGTTTAAAGTGTCTGTTGTATTAAAATAATAGCAGTAACAAACTAACAGGAAACGATTTTTTTGCTATTTCCGGACATTACTTTCCAAATAAGAAGTTCATGATTATATGAACTATATTGTTGTAAAGTAAATTTTTAACCATATTATTCAAAAATAGTTCTTACATGCTGGTCTCTGAAGGTTATTTTAAGAGATTAAACTAGTGCTTATACCTGACACCAGCAATAGTTACTAATATTATGACTAATAGTTGACTTTGTACTGTGTACCTGGCACAGCCTCTGCTCTTATGTAAGCCGTATTACTGGACTACTGTGATTTGCTGCTAAAAGGATAATAATTGTCACATTGGCTATTTCCCTGAGGTAGAATAACTAGTGAAGCCTCAAGACAAAACTCATGACTGTCTTAAGTGTATGCAGGAATGATAAGTAAGAGGTTATTAGAGATCAAGAAGTGTCAGTTTTCAGTGGACATATAATCTATATGAGCTTATTAAGGTGAGGATAGTACTTATGTTGCTCTAAGTGTTTAGTGTATGATGATTGACAGGCATCTTCCATAGTGTCTAAGCAGAAAGACATAAGAACAATAGCTCAGCCCTCAAATGATCATGAGACCAGTTTTGATTTTTTAATTGTTATATACAGTTTTGTGTAATGATTTTTTTATGAATAGTTCTCATTTCCATAACTAGTGTCTTCTATATTTGGGACCCATGTTTTATAAACTCTAGACTCTGTGCAGAGCCTAAGTCATGATATGGACTAACAGAACTTTTCTCTGGATTTTATTTTAGAGGTATCTGAAAATATACCTTTCTTCAATTAGTTATAATGTTGCATTTTATTAGTATCTTTTTGAAGATTTATTTTATTTTTCGTCATGTATGTGTGTGGGTTTGTACACAGGGGTGCACATGCCCTGAGAGGCCAGAGGCATTAGATCTCCTGGAAGTGGAGTTACAGGCACTTGTGGGCTGCCTGAGAAACACACTCTGGTCCTTTGAAAGAGCAAGTCCTACTTTTAACCACTGCCTCATTTCTCCCAGAGTTGTGTTTTTGAACAGGATTTATGGAACAATAACTTGAAGTTCATTGTTCCAAATTAAGGTATCCAAGCTCTCAAAAAGGCTCATTATGAGCTAAGAATTGAAAAATGTAAAACTATCTACGTTTTACAAGCCAATGTTTCATATATTATCAACAGTTCCAGAACTGTTGGGACAATTTTGTATCAAAGAGTAAAGCCAAGTGAATTTCAGTATAATTTTAACATACTACAGTTTCTGAAAAATGTACTAGTAGATTTTGGACCATCAGATGCCACTACAAAATTCATTGCAAATCAAATCAACAGACTGAAGACCTGGGTATATGTTGAATTTTCAAGAAATAAAAATATTTTCCAATGAGTTTTAACTCTAGTAGGCTAATATTAGTTGGTTGAGCATGCTTTACAGAGAGAGTTAACATTTATTTTTGTGGCAAGTGGATTAAATGGGAAAATGGGGTATCTTCTGTAACAAGTTTTTATGTCTTCCATAGGTGGATAAGTGGAGCAGCTGTAGTCAATGCATTTTATTCCTCAGGCCGAAATCAGATAGGTAAGGTATATCCATAGAGAATTCTTTAGAATTCCTCAACTTTCTCAGCCCACAGATTACTGTATGGCCAGTTTTTTTAATACTCCTCTAAAAGTAAAGCTGATATCGAGTTATTGGTTCACGTCTTGAAGTATCCCTAGAACTATATATCTCTTTTCACTTTAATGGGAAATTTAAAGTAGTCCAAATCACATTAGGTAAATGTTTCTTCCATAACATTCAATCTATAACATAATGGTTATCTTATTCCTGTGCGTTTTATGAAAATGCCTTTTAAAAATTATACTGGCTTTTAGACTTAATAAGCATCATCCCTTTAAAGGTTTTGGAGGGTCTGAGAGCCAACTCTTTGCAAACCCAATTCTTTTGGTAATTCAGTAGTCTGGCTTTAGTGGAGACTCCCCTATTCTATGTCTTCTTTATTCACCAAAGAATCCCAAGGAATTCCAGGGTGAGGAAGAGGGTTTCATGATCTCCCAAAGTCTCTTAGCAGGAGAGGAATAGTGACAACTGTTGCACTTTATTTAACTGACCACCTGGCAGCCATAATAACACACAAGTCACTATCAATTCTATGATGTTTACTAGTCAAGAAGTAAACTAGATGGAGCAAATCCTCCTTTTAAAAAAATCAGATGACCAAGTTAAAGGAGCTCATAATCTGCTAGGCTGAACTTAAAGACTAGTATTAATATGAGCCATAAAAATCCTATCACTTATTTAAAGAATGGCATCTAAGGCTGTAATTAAGTCAGCTGCATCTCTGTAGTTAATGTTTAGCCTTGATAGCACATTTCATAAGAGCATTTTATATAATGGGTGGATTTTAATCACAGTACATAGTGTGGGAGATAATGCTCAGTTTAAATTAATAAAGCACTGCGTATAATTTTTATACTTTCAACTAAAAATAATTTCTTGACACTGTTCAGCTCAGGTAGATACATGTGAGCAATGAGTTTCACCAAAATTCTTCCAAGACAAAGGTTGATTATTTTTATTATTTTATCATCTGAAAATGGTGGAAATGGCAACTTTCTAACATATTGAAAGAGCTGGTGAACAAAATCACTTACAGTATTTAAAGTCACCCTTATAAATATCTAATGTTTACCCCTGAAGTCCATGAAAGGTTAGGTCATATTTACCCTGTTTAATAGAAACTTATTTGCTACTTTGTGTTACCTAGACTTTAATTTTTTTTCCTTTTTAATTTGTTAATTACTTAAGCTCAAGTCTTTCACTTACAGCCTTGATATCCTGTATAGGCCCAGAGTCTTACTTGAAATATATATTCATATTACATATTCTTTCTAATGATTCTAGAACATAGTGCTGATATTACCTAGTGGTTGCTAGAATTTTAGAACATGAATGGTAAGATTACTGAATTACCCTTATCCATCTTCATTCATTTCCAAAGTCATGAGTTAACAAACCTCTGACAACATTGACTCAAAACAATGGTCCTTTTCATTAAATAGAGGCAATATATTAAAAAAAAAAGAAATACAATAATGTATTTTCCAGGCAGGGTACTTAGCAGGAACATTTATTATAAGAAGACAATACAAAGGTCTAGACCAGGGTGAGCATATAGGAACCTGGAGAGCAGGAACGTACAATGAGCAGGGTGAGGAAGAAGAAGAAAAAGGAGGTACTATTTGACTGCAGAGCAACAATGAACCCCCACCCGCCCCCCAAAGTGTCTTTGCCAGAGCGGAGTAGTGAGGACTGTTGAACTTTCATCTGGCTACAGAAGAGAACACGAAGGTGGATTAAATTAGGATAGATTACAGTTGGAGCAGGAGTGGTTCCTAAGAACATCTCTTAGAAAATAAGTCATACTAGACACGAGGAAACAGTGTGAGGGAAGGTTCTCTGTCAGACTTCCTAGAAGACGCGACAAACCGTGATTTTGGAAGGGCAATATATCACCTGATATTTTACATGTGCTGTGATAGCTTACATGTGTTGTGCAAACTTCATAGAGGAGAAGATCAATTAAGCTCAATAGAGGAGGTTCACTGCTGGGGGCTACATTCTGTTAACACTTAAGCAGAAGGGTGAAAGTGTTTGATGTTTGATGTACACAAGTATTTGTGAGACATAAAAATGGACACAGTTTTTTATTTAAAACAGATGTTATGGCAAAGACATAAGAAGTAGTATTCATTTAGCTATTAAACTTTTTAAATAAAATAATTTTTTCTTTGAGATTTTCATACACAGTTAACTTTTTAAAGACAACTTAGTCTATTAAATATGCATTCATTTGTTTATAATTGATTATTGATTTAGTCAACACATTTTCTGGGTATTAATCATATTCCAAACACTATCAGATTTGGGGGTTCTAGAGAAAATGAGCCTAAAACAAATGGACTAAAGAGTACATAAGCAAATGTGTGTACAAACAGATGAATCTCAGATCTCAGAGGGCTGAGACTTAAGGTGCCATA
The DNA here is from genome assembly GCA_902729485.2 of Mus minutoides. NCBI lineage: Eukaryota > Metazoa > Chordata > Mammalia > Rodentia > Muridae > Mus > Mus minutoides. Next base: position 208,990 of record LR750581.1, on the reverse strand, counting down.
ATGGGAATGGGCAAATCAGATAAAGGACTCCAATGATTAATAAGAAAATAAACAGAATTTAGAGTAATCATAGGAGCCTTAATGTAAATAGAATAAGGCTAAATGATGGAGGGATACCTTTGACTGAGCAGTAGTTTATTTTAGATAGTATTGTGGACAGATAATTTCAAAGAGAACACTGAACAGAAATGTGTATTCTTGAGTAGCTCTTCCTTCCATATATTTATACAAAGGAAAGAACTTCCTGAGTGTGGTTTATGCATATTCCATGCCCCAGAATCCTTACAGGAAAAAAAAAATCTTTACAAAGATTGGCAGGTGAATTATGATGAATAAATCATAGGTCGCGAACGGCGATGACTCAGTCACTTTGTCACCATCAATAATAAATGACTGTGTTGGTTTCTATCACACAAGACTTTTGTTATCTACCTGAGTGAAACTGACATAGTGGAAAACAGGGTAGAAAGCATGATACCATCAGTGACAATGCCATTACTAATCTTCACAAATCTTCCATCATCTTCTCTCCTTTAGTCTTCCCTGCTGGCATTTTGCAGCCCCCATTCTTTAGTGCTCGGCAGTCCAACTCATTGAACTATGGGGGCATTGGCATGGTCATCGGACATGAGATCACACATGGCTTTGATGACAATGGTAAAGTATAGGTAACATTTTTCCTTGGCTTAGATTAATCCTCCTAAGTTTAAAAGTTATAATTTGTCAGTACAAAATTCCATTTGTTGATGTAGTTAGAATTAAGTCAAAGTACATAGTCAGTGTTCTATTTAAAGTGTTTTTAAGAAACCCAAAATATAGCCGGGCGTGGTGGCGCACGCCTTTAATCCCAGCACTCGGGAGGCAGAGGCAGGCGGATTTCTGAGTTCGAGGCCAGCCTGGTCTACAAAGTGAGTTCCAGGACAGCCAGGGCTATACAGAGAAACCCTGTCTCGAAAAACCAAAAAAAGAAAAAAAAGAAAAAAAGAAACCCAAAATATTAACGAGCAGTAAGAAATGTGTGCTTTACACTCTAAGAGACTAAAGCAAATGTTCACATTGAGAATGTATAGTAGCATTTTTCCAACCAATAATGATGCTCGGTCCTGTTGTGTATGTCTTAGATTTCCAGATTCCTTGAGGGCAGGATCTGAGTCTTAGATACACGTCAGAAGATGTCACTCATTCAAGTTCCTGTGTGGTCCTTAAGCTGCTTGTAGTTGGGAACTTCATTTGTTTGTTGGTTTTTGTTTTTTTTTTCTATTTTATGGTTAATATGCAATTTAGAACTTTATGAACAGTAAGCACATAAATGTTTATATGCATCCCTAAACAACCAAGAATATTTACTGTTTTAATTACAGTCAAACAAAATTGAAGTAAGAACCGAAGACACAAAGGACACAGCAAAAATTCTAACAAATTTTAGTTCAATAGACAGAATTCTAGAAAGCCAGAGAGAGAGAGAGAGAGAATAAGAAGTCAGCAAGAGTAATTCCTTAAAGAGAAACTTACTAGAAACCTGTTACTCAATTGGTTGGTGCAACAGTTTTAACCAGTACCAACTAATAATATATCCATTTTTCAAGTCGGGGCATATAACACATTGTGCAACATTATAAAATGTGGAGTTAGTGGAATCAGTGTCTAAGTTCAAATTCTGTTCCATAACCCTTTTCTTATTCACAGTATTGTAATGATTTAAAAGTTGACACAATTAAATGTCAAAACATATAAAGTATGTATGAATGTATGAATGTATTTGGAGATATAAAAAGGGAAAGATCAATGTGCTTTAAATCTGGGAGAAAAACTCCAGGAGAGAGTTTGGTGCTTCTCTTTGTATTTAACGTAGAGGGAAACAAGGAATTACTTTTGAATAAAGGGTTTGGGAACATAAAATGGGTGCCAGAAAATAATTGTTGACCTTTTAAAGTCTCAAAATATCAAATTAAATCGTCATGGTTCAGAAAAGATCCAGAGTAACAAGGCGTGCATTCAGGAGTGTTTATCTAATAGCGTCATCTTCGGTAGCATAAGCCAAGTGGATGAAATATCTACCAATTCCAGAGCACATTGACAGATAAAATTCAAGCTTCTCCCCAAAAATTAGGAGTCAGGAGAGTGAGCAGTTTCTCTGAATGTCTGCCCCACTTCATGGTCACATAACAGAATTTTAGTCCTTTCCACTTTAAAATAGAGGTTTCAAGATAGAAGGATTATATTCTATATTGGTGTCAGTATTCTTGCTATGATTTTATAGTTTTGCAAAATGCCACTAAGGAGCTGAAACAGTAAGATGTAAGTTTTGTTTGTTTGTTTTGTTTTACAATGGGCATGTCAATCTTTTAAAAGAATTTTAATTATAAAACAGAGAGCATAAAAAAATCTTATTGGAACAATTTTTCTTTTTACCAAATGGATATATATATTACAGGAAGAAATTTCAACAAAGATGGAGACCTCGTTGACTGGTGGACGCAGCAGTCGGCAAATAATTTTAAAGACCAATCCCAGTGTATGGTATACCAGTATGGAAACTTTTCATGGGACCTAGCAGGTGGACAGCATGTATGTCAGCAGCATTCTTTAGAAAATCTTTAGATGTGATGTTAGTGCTTTCTGTAACAATCCTAATAGGGAATCTTTCTTTAAACAGCTCAATGGAATTAATACACTAGGAGAAAACATTGCTGATAATGGAGGTATTGGCCAAGCATACAGAGTGAGTATATTTTATTCCCATTTCAGTGATGGGAGGATTCATTTATCATATTTACCCATTTCTTTAAAGCTTTTTGTAAGAGACATGTATAGGCAAAAATGAAGACTGAAAATGGGAATCGAGGGGAAAAGTTAGCACTGAAAATTACAAATAGACACAAGAAGATATACAAACCTAGAGAGGACACAAAGTATTTCTTAGAAATGAACCTGCAGTAATTTCTTAGTAAAGGTGTGCATGTAAGTGATTCTGGGGTCATTTATCAGTATAAGTGGTACCCTCAGCTTCCCAGCAGGCCAGGCAGCCTTGGAGATGATAATCTGCATAAACTGCAGACATAACATTAAGGCACAGTCTGCTCACTGAGAAACAGTTAAGGATTGCGAAACCGCTCCCGTTATGGCCATGTAGTTGGCCCAGCTATTATTCTTCAAGAATTATTATCATTAGATTCACAGTTAGCCTTCCACTTATACTTGCATATAAGTACTTTATTTGCTTCTTTTATGAATTTCATGTATAAGTATTGTGTTTATATAATTTTGCACCTACCTCCTCCCTCAACTCCTCCCGTCTCTCCAAACCCATTTAAAATTCATAACCTCCTCTTCTTTACTATTATCTCTAATATATGTGTGTGTGTGTGTGTGTGTGTGTGTGTGTGTGTGTGTGTATACACATGTAAAACCTACTGAGTCCCTTTAGTGCTGCTTGCACGTGCATGTGTTTGGATTGACCATTTGCGATACTCCCCATCAAGGGACTCATCCCCATGTTGGCTGGCAGTGTCATTATTCAGGCCTTGTTTAAGACCACCATCTTATTTAGATTTCATGGAGACAGCTTCCCTGTAATGTCTAGAAGGCACTATTTTACAGTAGGTGTCCACATCCTCTGGCTCTTGTAAGACTGTAGTCTTTCCACCTAAGTACTTCTAAGGACTTTGCTTTGTCTGTAGCACCTTTTTAGGTGCCAGGGATGTAGCAATACAGCTTCCATAAAGGATGGCAGTTACTGGGGATGTGAGTGTGAATTAAAAGACGAGCCAGTGAATGCCAGTGTGGAAGAGAAAATAGGGAGTTCTACAAACAGTTGAAAGAATGGTGCTTTTCAAATATGAATTTGAGCGCACCTCTTGGCCCTGAGTCAGCTCATGTGTGAGAAAATGAGCAGTCTACTTGACATGACAAAAAGGATTAGGGTTCCGCAGAGAGAATGAGGTTTTCCCAGCTGGGTAGAATGGTTGAGGACTGAGTAGGATTATCTGTTCATTCATTACTACAACACTGAGAGTAAAGGAAACAGTGATTGTGTCAAGAAAATGGAAGCAACACAACATAACAGATCAGATCTATGACTGGTAGAGCCGACAGTGCGCGCATAACACAGCATCTTTAATGAATAAAGCTTGGAAGATGAAGTCACATCAAAATCCTAGCTGGTCCATTACTACTACCTTGAATGTTGGGTAATTGATGTTTTGGGTTTTTTTGTTGTTCTTTGTTTTTTGTTTTTTTCTCACTAGGTGGCAAATAGCATGCATTTTACCTCTCTGGGTGCTGGATAATTTTTAATTTCCTATAAGTGTTCTTGAGCATTTTTCTAGATACAGCTATATTCACTAGAAATGGTTTGCTCTTTTTTAAAACTTGTTTGTACAACTTGTAAGTTGCAACTAAAATAGTGCTTTATTTATAGTTAATTAATCGGCTTCCCTGTGGATCTTGAATGGCCCCATCCTTAGCTTCCTGGACTCCAAGTATTGCTATCTGTAATCCTCTTAGTGCGATTCCAGATTAACACAAAGCTGAATATTCATAGGCAAACTGTACTGATCTTGGAATCTTCTTTCAGAATTTCTCTTCCTTGCTACTCTGGCCAGTGTTACCCCAGATAGTCTATTTGTCCTCAACTCAGAACCCTCCAGCCTTCGAGTGACTTTCCTCTCCCTTCACTATGGCATAAATGCTCTTGGAAAAGTAATATAAACCTGCTATAGAACTTGCCTTGGTTCATAACTATCTCCCAGGCATAGTCTTGTTTTATAAGGTGTGATGTTAAAGACTGAGTTTCGGTATTATGCAAATCATTGTATCATATGTTAGCTCAACACTTTGTTGATTCTGCAACAGTCCCTGTGACTATGATAACTGGACGTGGTGTTAGTAATTAACACCTTTTATGATTCTGCGATACTGCTCACCTTAAGGAAGCTGAGAACTGTTGTAATAAAAGAAAGTACAATTTACAAATATTTATAACACTGTATGAGTTTCAGCATGTAATCATCTGCTCCTCTCCTAGACTGTGAACTCCCTACAAGGGAAGAGGCATAAGCCTTCCGTATATATCAAAACTTTATATAGTAAAGGCTCACTATTCTATGATGATGATAAGGAAAAAGAACTGAAATAAGTTTTTCACTTATGTATTAGATGAATTCCTTTATAAGAAATTAGAACTGGCTGGTAAGGTAGCTCAGTTTACAAAGGCCTTTGCCACCAAGTCTGACCACCTGAGTTGAGCCACTGGGTAGGAGAGAATTTGCTCCTGCAAGCGTCCTTTGAACTCCATTCATGTACCTCAGTACAGCCCAATATACTCTCATACACTCTTGTACATACCCACAAATTAATTAATTAAATTAAAATTTTAAAAGAAATTATAAATAAACTCTCAGAAAGTTTATTATTAATTCACTTTTATATTGTCAATAGCAGAGCAAAACTAAATTACTCAATAGTGAATGTAAATCTTGAAGGTTTCAGAACATTCTCTGATATTCAGGTGGCCAGAATTCCTTTTGCTTGATGTTTTGGAAGTTAAACTATTTTGTTCTGTACCAAGAGGACTAGAATAGCAACCTGTCCTTAACCTAGGACTGTAGAACACTAAGGCCCTAAGGAATCTCTAGAGAATCCCTTAAACTTTTGGCAAGAATCACTCAGACTAAATCTGCTGTGAGCCTATTTTTCTAAGAGTAATAACTAAGCTAAAAATAACAATTGCAGACAACTCCCTTGGCAAGCCATTCCTCCAATGGGTCACACTAACCCATCTATCCATAGAACAATACTAAGGTAAGGTTCTCATCATGTACTCAAGTCATCTTTCACAAAACTGACATTCAGTGTGATCATCTGACATGCCAGGCTCTTGTCAGCTGCTAATCAGTCTCTTCTTTCTGAGCATTTATAGATGTATTCTAGACTTCTTCTTAATCCATGAAAGTGTGGCCGGTTGCCATATCTAAGTGTATTATTACAGTCATTTGATAAAGGCACGTTACTTGGTTACATAGCCTTTTGGAATAGAGTTTTGTATAAATTTACAAATTCTAGCCTTTTATTTTACTCCCTAGGCCTATCAGAATTATGTTAAAAAGAATGGTGAAGAAAAATTACTCCCTGGACTTGACCTCAATCACAAACAACTATTCTTCCTGAACTTTGCCCAGGTAGTATGCCTTACATGATTGATAAATACGAAAATACTTTTAAGTTTTATTAATTTCATCCAAGCTGAATATTGCTTGCTGAGTTTTTTTTTTTAATCATTAAGGGTGAAACATTTGACTTGACTAACTTGCATTATTTGAAACAAGAATGTCAGACCATGTTCATTATAAATGACTATGTTTCTGGATGCCTTTCAATGTACATTATTTGAGGAGTTAATGGTTAAATGCAAATTCCAAATTAATTTTCCTTTTCCCCCAACCTATCCACATAGCTGTATGATTATACCTGAGTATGTTGCTTTTCTTTGTCTATTCATACTTCAAGGTGTGGTGTGGGACCTACCGGCCAGAGTATGCAGTCAATTCTATTAAAACAGATGTACACAGTCCTGGCAATTTCAGGTAAGTGGTTGTGAATAGCAGCTAGGCTATACCAGTGTTGACTCTGTTACTTCCATGTTTCAAATTTGGCTTTTTCTAATTCTTACCCTATGGCACTTAAGAATACTGTTAATGTGTCCATGTATATGCATGTATTCATACATTTGTGTCTGTGATGTCACATGTGTATGTTTGCTTGTGAGTATTTTTGTGTACATATGTGAATGTGTGGGGGGTGTGTGTGTGCGCATGTGTATGAGTACATGTATTTTGTGTGCATATGTCTGTGTCTGGGTATATGGCAATAACAGAACTCAACAGATCACACTGGGTAATGCTTCCAGAAGCACAGCTCTGGCTGTTTTGTCCTCCAGAATACATATGTCCTAAGCTCAGTAATGATGACTGCAAAAAAGCTGTTACCTTATAACAGTGACCTGATAGAACCACCAGCTAGTAGAATATATTTCTAAGAGGCTGTGAATATGAGCTTCAAGCTCCACAGAAATCCTAACATAATTCCTTTCTCTCACACTGGAACATTTAACATGCACTTGCTGATCAATAGCACTGTCCAAGAAGGAAACTGGAAAAAAAAATTGAAAACTAAAAATTTGGTACTTTGGAAAACAGAGTTTGAGAACAAAAGAGAAGTTATTAGGCATTTTTTTAAACTCTACCTAAAAATGAATGGGACTACATTAATTTTCTGACTACTGAGAGGAGTACACTTAATTGTAAAGACATAAGTAGCATCCTTAAAGATCTTAAACTTTGGATGAAGACGAAAGGATGGACCATCCAGAGACTACCCTACCCGGGGATCCATCCCATAACCAGCCACCAAACCCAGATACTATTTGCATATGCCAGAAAGATTTTGCTGAAAGGACCCTGATATAGCTCTCTTGGGAGGCTATGCCAGTGCCTGGCAAATACAGAAGTGGATGCTCACAGTCATCTATAGGATGGAACACAGGGCCCCCAATGAAGGAGCTAGAGAAAGTACCTAAGGAGTTGAAGGGGTCTACAACCCTATAAGAGGAACAACAGTGTGAACTAATTAGTATCCCCAGAGCTCATGTCTCTAGCTGCATATGTAGCAGAAGATGGCCTAGTCGGTCATCATTGGGAAGAGAGGCCCCTTGGTCTAGCAAACTTTATATGCCCCAGTACAGGGGAACACCAGGGCCAGGAAGTGAGAGTGGGTGGGTAAGAAAGTAGGGCGGGGGAAGGGTACAGGGTACTTTTGGGATAGCATTTGAAATGTAAATAAAGAAAAATATCTAATAAAAAAAAATCTTAAACTTTGGTGACTACATTTGGTATCTCCTAATGCCGTCACTGCCACTGACACCATACATCCTCTGCCTTGGCAATTCCTTACAAATTCCTTTGCTCAACAGATTGTTGCAATTTACTCTCCCTATAAAGCTAGTTATGGCTGGTCCTCTCAACCTATGGATAACTAACTGCTTTTCGGTAACTGCTTTCCACAGAAAGTCTTTGTGGTCCTATTCTCACTATGGTTTAATTCAAGAGACTTTTAGTTTAACTTTTAAAAGTGTTTTGTTAGACACCCGCGCTGCCGCGCCATCTTTCCTCTGAGCCCAGCGGACACAGCTAGGGACACCCCAGGACTTTAAGATCGCATTGGGGTTACGCGTGAGTGCAGAGGTGGTTTTGGGAGCAGCAGCTCAGCAGTTCCTCCCAGGGGCAGGAACTGAGAACTCCGCCCCACCGGAGGCTGGGCTTCTCCCAGCCAGACACCCGCGCTGCCGCGCCA
>LR750581.1:50740-197367 GCA_902729485.2 Mus minutoides | reverse complement strand
TGGGAAGAGAGGCCCCTTGGTTATGCAGACTTTTTATGCCCCAATACAGGGGAACGCCGGGGCCAGGGGGTGGGAGCGGGTGGGTAGGGTAGCAGGGCCGGGAGGGGGGAGGATATAGGGAACTTTCTGGATAACACTTGAAATGTAAATGAAGAAAATATCTAATAAAAGTTGAAAAAAAAAAAAAAAAAAAAAAAAAGTGTTTTGTTGATTGATTCCTAACACTGCCAATTAAAAAAAAAAAAAAGATGTTTTTGTTGTTGTTTTTGTTAATTGTTGTTCTTACTGAAAATTTCAGAAGTTGAAAATATAAGAACCTAGTTCTGAGGATCATGGGGAATGGTTGTAAATGTGTATGAACCACTTTGTCAGCTCCTTGCTCTGTAATTTCCTATGAACATAAGCAGATCTCTACAAGAATCTGGATTCCTTCAGAAGTTAAGACCAGGGTACTGAATGACATGCTATCCTTGGAAAATAAGATGTTGTGTATTAGCATTTTGGATGGGGTTTTGTTTTGTTTTGTTTTGTTTTTTCGAGACAGGGTTTCTCTGTGTAGCCCTGGCTGTCCTGGAACTCACTCTGTAGACCAGGCTGGCCTCGAACTCAGAAATTCACCTGCCTCTGCCTCCCAAGTGCTGGGACTAAAGGCATGTGCCACTATTGCCCAGCGCACATTAGCTCTTAATAGGCAAAATTTGTGTCTTTTAAGCAGTGATATTTTTAACTTGACCACTGAATTTAAAATATCTTTATTTAAAATATTTCTCTAATATATTTGTTTTAACACAGTATCATGAGCATAATTAATGGCCTTTGTTTCGATAAGACAGGCCACTGTTACTATTGTTAATGATGCTTTGGTCTCTTAACCTAGTGAAATCATCCCAGCTAAAGTGTCCAGGCCTGTCTGTCCCTGTGATGGTGATGGTGTCTAGTCTGTCCCTGTGATGGTGATGGTGTCTAGTCTGTCCCTGTGATGGTGATGGTGTCTAGTCTGTCCCTGTGATGGTGATGGTGTCTAGTCTGTCCCTGTGATGGTGATGGTGTCTAGTCTGTCCCTGTGATGGTGATGGTGTCTAGTTCATCTCTGGCCTGGAAATGGTGTTTTTCACTTCTCCTTTGCCTTCTGTTAGGGTTTGTTTTTGGGTTATTTTGTTGTTGGTTTTTGTTTGTTTGTTTTGTTTTTCTCCCTATGATTATATTTTTATTAGATATTTTCTTTATTTACATTGCAAATGTTGTCCCTTTTCCTGGTTTCTCCTCCAGAAACCCCTATCCCCTCCTCACCCCTTCCACTGCTTACCAATCAACCCACTCTTGCTTCCCTGTCCTGGCATTCCCCTACAATGGGACATTGAGCCTTCCCAGGACCAAGGGCCTCTCTTCCCATTGATGTCCAACAAGGCCATCCTCTGCTACATTTGGAGCTAGAGTCCTGGATCCCTCCATGTGTACTCTTTGATTGGTGGTTTAGTCACTGGGAGCTTTGGGGGTACTGGTTGGATAATATTGTTCCTCCTATGAAGCTGCAAGCTCCTTCACTCCTTTCGCTAGCTCCTCCATAGGGAACCTTGTGCTCAGTCCAATGGTTGGCTGAAAGCATCCACCTCTGTATTTATCAGGCACTGAATGAGCCTCTCAGGAGACAGCTATATCAAGCTCCTGTCAGCAAGCACTTGTTGGCATCCACAATAGTGTCTGGGTTTGGTGACTGTATATTGGATGTATCCCCTGGTGGCATTGCTTCTGAATCGTCTTTCTTCAGAATCTGCTCCACACTTTGCCTCAGTATCTCCTCCCATGGGTATTCTGTTCTCCTTCTAAGAAGGACCGAAGTACCCATATTTTGGTCTTCCTTTTTGTTGCGCTTCATTTGGTGTATGAATTAAATGTTGGGTATTCCAAATTTCTGGACTAATAGCCACTTATCAGTGAGTGCATACCATGTGTTTTCTTTTGTGACTAGGTTACCTCACTCAGGATGATATTTTCTAGTTCCATCCATTTGCCTAAGAATTTCATGAATTCGTTTTTAATAGCTGAGTAGTACTCCATTGTGTAAATGTATCACATTTTCTGTATCCATTCCTCTGTTGAGGGACATCTGGGTTCTTTCTAATTTCTGGCTATTATAAATAAGGCTGCTAGAGCATCTTCTGAGTATATGCTCAGGAGTAGTATAGCTGGGTCCTCAGGTAGTACTGTGTCCATTTTTCTGAGAAACCGCCAGATTGATAGGGTATGTTTTGTTGTTTCCATCTCTAACCTCATTTTCTTGATATAAGGACTACGTAACCGGGGGAATAGCTGGAAGATTCACGTTCGTGGATATAAGTGCCTGTTACTTATACATATTTGAAAATAATTATTACTGGGATATTTTAAAAATAAGAGACCTGGATAGAATAAAAATTACTGCAGAAAATTATGGACTGAAGGCTAGAGAAATGGGCCATAAGTTAAGAGTATGTACTATTCTTACAAAAACCATGGGTTCCATTCCAAGCACACATGTGAGGAGGCTCAGAAACAGATTTGACTCCAGCTCTAGGAGAGCCAGTTCCCTATTCTGGCTTCTGCTGGCACCAAGCATAGTTTAAGATGTCTATGAGTATTGACTAAGCATGTGACTATTTTTGTCTTAGGATTTTATTGATGTGCAGAGACACCATTACTATGCCATTTCTTATGAAGGACCATATTTCATTGGGGCTGGCTTATGGTTTCAGAGGTTTAGTCCATTATCCATCATGGCAGGAAGCATGGCAGCATGTAGGCAGACATGGTGCTAAAGGAGCCGAGAGTTCTACATCTTGATCTGCAGGCAGCAGAAGGAGACTGTGTATGATAGGTTGAGCATCTATAAGTTCTCAAAGCATGCTTCCACAGTGAATCACTTCCTCCAATAAGGCTACACCCACTCTAACAAGTCTGCATGTCCTAATAGCTCTACTTCCTGTAGCCAGTCATTCAAACACCTGAGTCTATGTGGGTCACACCTATTCAAACCACCACAGCATTGTACCCCAATAGTTTCATATAAACATGTGAAGTCATTTATATCTTTAATTTTTTGATTCTGACACCAAAGATACTCTATTTCTCATTCATACTAAGAGAAGTATGTATATATTTTAACAGGAAATTTACTATTTTCTCTTTAGGTAAAGGGATTTCTTTGGCCACGGTTGAGGTTACATTTAGTTTTGCAAACAGGCTGCTTCCTGACCATTCAAAGTAAAACATATTTTAAAAGAACTTTAAAAACTAACAATCCTTGGTTATTATTCAAAACTGGTGCTAGGTGGTTTATCTGAAAGTATCTTCTAACTAGAGGAAGAGTATTAACCACATACTTAAGCAGATACACCATGAAAAACAAAAGATGAACTATATCAAAATTGAACTATCAATATATCTATAACGATAATCTTTCCAACATTTTATGCAGATCCTTTCAGCCACTATGGGTACTGAGTTTCCTTTTATAAGTTCATATACTTAAGCTAACAGTTCTTTTGAAATGATTTTTATTTACCTTAAACAATATTACCAACTCCTGCTATCTTATAGCAATGAGAATTGGTTTTGATGAGTTGTCTGTCTAGCCAGTGTATATTCATCTACATATTTTTCTATGTGGTGTAATATATGCTCATCAACATGGTTTTGTCATGAAAGAATCATAATACTTATGAAATTGTAATGATTGGACAATCCTTTGATGAATGGAACCAGTTAAACTGGAATCTAAGTCATTAATAATAATAATAGAACTAACAATAGATTTTCAGAGGACCTATTAATTGAAAACATTCAATAATTTAAAAAAAGCCTTTTATTAGCCAGATGTGGTTGTGCATGCCTTTGATCCCAGCACTAGGGAAGCAGAGGCCAGATGATCTCTGTGAGTTCCAGGTCAGCCTAGTCTTCTACAAAGTGCATCCCAGGATAGCTAGAGCTACAAAGTGAGATCTGTATCAAAAAATAAAAAAAATAAGTAAGATAAAATAATAAAATAAAATAAAAAATGTATTAACTTTTAGACAGGAGTAATGTAATATATTATAGGTCTAAAAGCCCTTCCTCACTCATATAGGTAGATGTTCAGCTACGTAGATATTGATGCTTTTAATACAATTGGTTATTTCACAGGACATAAATAACACCAATACACCTGACTATTTTACATAGTAGAGTAAAAGTTTTGTACAAGTCAAGTTAACAAAACAATGAAACATTTTATCTTCTGTTAATAAAAATGCAAACAACACAAGTGTCAGAGTTTTAATATAGCATGAAATTTATGTAAATATTATATGTAATACTAACAAAAATATAGCCTCTCTCATAGAGAAGAGATTTGTTGTATTCAGATTGTACCCAATCTTCAAAATGATTATTCAAATCACCTATCCAAATATAAATATCATCAAACATTAATTACAAACCTGGGAAAAAAAAAGAGAAGCTTTTTTTTTCTAGTGTGCTATTGACCTGATTATGCAGAATCAAATTACAGAGAAGTCTTGAATAGGAAAGAAGGAAATACAACAGAGATGAAGAGCTGCTGGCTCATTGTTGACTGTATCTACATTGCTAACTCCCAGCGCTCTTTTCCCACAATTAGTCTTTCTTTGGGGGTGTTATAGGACTTTAATCTAAACAGAAGTGAGTGGATCTCTATGAGTTGGAGGTCAGCCTAATCTACATCATCAGATTCTGTCCCATAAAGAAAAATTAGAGGAAAGGAGGGAAGGATGAAGGAAAGCAAAAGAGAATGAGAGAAAGAAATGTATAATTACGGCATCAATTTGTACATTTTCACTGATGCACTTGTATCTGCAACACACATTAAGAAAGGGGTTTTATTTAAGTAACAACAAAACATTGAGGTTCTTCCATTTTTCACATACACACACCATCAACCAGGGAGCTGGCTCCTTAAAGTAAGGATGCCTTCAGCCACCATCACCTCCTCTACCCAGTACCTAAATGATTTATATCTACCCTCCACTGAAAGATGGTTAAGTGTAGACCACAAAAGGGTCAAGACCATCAAAACTATTAACATTTAGATGGTTTCTTTTTTTAGATGAGTATTGCTGTGTGGGTCGAGCCAGTCTTAAACTTACTGCCTGGTAGATTCCTGAATAGGTATAATTCTGGGTGTGGGGCATTATTGTCATCTTCTAAGATCCCTTTTACCTAGGCAATGGCTTTGACTCCGTTTATACAACTGAACTGCCCAACCCCTTTTACTTCCTCCTCATTCTCCCCTTTGTACCTTATTAACTATATCAACAAAATAACAGCAACAATCTGTTTCTCACCATCCAGGAGACTGGAAGTCTAAGTGATAACGTAGTCAGGTTCTGGTGAGTGGTATCTTTGAAGTTGCAAACTTCAGTCTTTTGTATGCATCTGCTAGTGGAAAGAATGGACTTGGGTTTTAACATGTAAGATATGAGTTGCTTTAAAACAATCAGATTAAGTTATCTCTAAGCACCTAACCAAAGTGGATTGGCAGTTTGTCAGTGATTATTGTGTTTTCTAGAGGCAACAAACCAAAGTCATCAGAGGGATCTAGAGATTAGGGTGTGGCCTTCAACTCAGGCCTGTTGTGGTCTTTCAAATCCTTAATACCCAGGTGTGTAATGTCAACAGAGCCCCTATTCTTTATATTCAGATTCCAGAACATCCATGTGCCATTTTGTCAAAGGTCCTGTTATGGCCTTGCTTAGAGTAGAGGAATGCTTGTGTTCTTCATAAAACCTTAAGAATTGTATCCAAGTCCAATATAGGCCTGTTGTCTCCTTCTTGAGTGTATTTCTAGATGTAAAATTTTCAGCACTGAACAACCTCCCTTAACCTCGAACACCTGTACCTAGAAGATATATCTATAAGACTCCCCTTAACAGTCCTAAACTACAAATAGCCCAAATGTTTGTCTTTCTCAAGACAGTGAATGAAAACCATGTGGTGGGATGGAGCAGCAGCCCAGTGTGTTAATGGATGACACATTGAGAAGTCAGGCTTAGAAATAGGCCATCCGGATATTCTTCCTTTCAGAGAGAAGGAAAGAAATGTGCCTTTCCCTTCCAGTTGTTCCATAGTAACAAACAGCAAATATGTATGTAGCTTTTTCTTGATTGTCCTTTGACATGTGGGTTTTCATCATGACCAAGGGAGAGGTCATTTATTCAGCATGGGCTGAGTGTGCATATACATATAAATCACTTAATTGGCTTTGAACATTCAACAGAGAGCAAGCTACCCACAGCTGGATGGTTACAGAGAGGATAGCCCAGTGATGTTATAACTGCTTTGATAAGGATAGGACAAGTCCAAGGGGTTAATTTAGATAGTAGTCAGAAAACAATGCTACCCTAGTTAGGGTTATCATTGCTGTAATGGAACATCATGTCCAAGGAAAATTATGGAGAAAAGATTTATTTGGTTTATGCTTCCAAATCAGTGTTCATCATTGAAGGAAGTCAGAAGAGGAACCTGAAGCAGGAGCTGATGCAGCGGTCATGAAGGATTGCTGCTTACTGGCTTGCTTCTCATGGCTTGCTCAGCCTGCTTTCTTATAGAACCTAAAACTACCAACCCAGGGGTAGCACGATCCACTATGGGCTGGGCCCTCTCATGTCAACCATCAGTTTAGAAAATGCTCTACAAACCAGGAAGTGGTGACACATGCCTTTAATCCCAGCACTTGGGAGGCAAAAGAAAGAAAGAAAGAAAGAAAGAAAGAAAGAAAGAAAGAAAGAAAGAAAGAAAGAAAGAAAGAAAGAAAGAGGAAATGCTCTACAGGGTTGCTCACAGTCCAGTATTATGGAGGCATTTTCTTAGTTAAGGTTCCCACCTCAAATGACTGTAGATTTTGTCAAGCTGACATAAAACTATCTAGCATAGCTACCAGGAAGTGATGGTGAAGGCAGGAAGGTGTTGCCGTGTCCTGGCTGAGAACTGATTTCCCAAGGTAGTGGGCTCCATCCCAGCAGTAGGTCATGATTGATATGAGGAATTGAAATATGTTTGTTGGGCATAGTTTGAGCTACATGTGGAATTTGAAGGGAAATGTACTACTACATGGACTGGATTTCCTTTAGGTGTTGCTGGAATTAGGTGTGAGAATTATAGATTCTGATTTAAGGTTTTAAGGATCAGTCAGACTTCTGCATGCAGCATGTCTGGAGAGGAAACAAGTGCTGATGTGTGTACATGCACTTACCCACCACATACAGTGTTCTCCCACTTGCCCACTACCTGCAGTGTACATGCACTTACCCACCACATACAGTGTTCTCCCACTTGCCCACTACCTGCAGTGTACAGGTACTTACCCACCACATACAGAGAGTTACATAATCACTTGTTCCTTCTCTTCCATCACTGCAAAGCACTTGCCTCCAAGGTTCACCTTTTGACCTTAAAAGAGGGTAGTGTGGTCTCTGGCGGAGAAAAAGGAAGGAAGCTGGCTCGGTGCTGATGGGAAAGAGTCACCTCTGCCTCGTTGTATTGATCTGCTTCTCCCTTCATATCTGCTTCTCCCTTCATATCTGCTTCTCCCTTCATATGCTACTTAGTTCAGATAGTGGGTTGGATGACTTTGTTTTGAAAAAAAAAAAAATTGGGCATTTTTTTCTAGCCCTTTCCAGTTGTTACTAAGGCTCAATCTAGTTTCTGACATGTAAGGAGTTCCTTGGGAACAATAACAACAAAAATGTCTCTATGTTCCTGACTAATCAACAAAAATCTAATAACAAAAGGTGGGGAGAAATATATATATTATCTAATATATACATGTATACAAATATGAAATTGTCAAATGGCAGTTAATCAAAATTTAAAAGTATCATACTCAATAAAACCATTGAAATAGCTTTCTAAAACTATTGATCACATTATGATTATGGTAAATCAAACTAATAAAACACTAAATTGCTATGTGAGCATTCTCTTTTTTTTCTTTTGTCTTTTCACTAAACCCTTTTCACAAAAAAATACTCTTTCAAATATTGTTTATCTTCAACAAACATGTAACCTACCTTTAAATTATGAATTCTTCTTATCTTACAATCTAGTTATATAACAACTTTGATAAATGTATTAGAAGCATCTTACAGATAAAAACAAAAGACAAAGGGAAAAAAAAAAAACCATGGAAAGTCTTCAAACAGGCTCCAAAGTCTGTGCTCTCAACTCCTGCATGGTTAATACCTTCCTATTTAAGCACAGAGTTAATGAGAAGGATCTAACTCATCATACCAAGTTTCTATTTCTGTTTCTGAATTCCCTCATTTGAGCTGCTTAGAGAACTTCTGCACTGGAGCTGGGGAGAGAGCTAAGAAATTATAGGCCAGGCTCACAACAGAAAGGACAAGAAGGCTTCTATGGTTTCCAGTGTAATATGGACACTGAGTGTCCACTGCTGACAGTAACTCTTTTTGTTTGTTTCAAAGGATCATTGGGACTTTGCAGAACTCTGCCGAGTTTGCAGATGCCTTTCATTGCCGCAAGAATTCATACATGAATCCAGAACGGAAATGTCGGGTTTGGTGATCTTCACAAGAGACTGAACATCCACAGCAAGACTCGCCAAAGCCACAGAAACAGGAACTCTTCCCTCAGAGAAACTGGGCCCCGGAAGTTTCTTCAGCTTCTTGGGGAGCAATTCACAGAGATGAGCACGAGCTAACATAAATGAAATTAGATTATTAAATCCGCTGTGAATGAAAGGGGAGGGAGCCTACGATCTAGCAAACCAGTCACTTCACTGTGTAAATAATGATTACTTTCTAATGGTAGTACTACCATTCACTTCTGTTTCTCACACAGACTGCCGCTTTCATGCTGTCTGTAGAGAACAGTGTTAACACTTAAAGCAGACTATGACTTCTGATCAAAAGGAGGACGAAGCTGAGTACAGCAGGGCACCAAAGCACAGATTTGCCTCTCAGCACTCACTTTTGTTTGCAACATTCATGCTCCTTCCAAACTCTCCCAAAGAACTCCCTTACAGATTGTGGCCTTCGGGCTCGTGCAGTTTTGAACTCTTTACCATACATAAGTTATTCATTCATTCCACATCAGTTTAGTTTGAACACTCTTAGAGCTTAAACTAGAGTATCTGAAATGGTTGCCCTATTTTACCCACTTAAGTGAGGTTGAGATTCTTGAATCCCCCTGAAGATTTTTTGAGCCATTTCTTGCTCTTGCTGCCCCTCAGACTCAGTCTTTTAAAGGATTTGTAGTAATGTATAAATAATAATTCTATATTTAATTACTAACTACATTTATGACTGAATAAACCCTTGCTATAGGTAATCATTGAATATTGAAGTTATATAGCCTAGGTAGTTACCAAGATCTGTAACATGACATACAGATGAAAATTTGAGACTTTTTCAATCTGTAAATCATATTGATGAAAAGCTTTAAGTACAAACTCTGGGGGTGAGCATTACCATTGAATAGGTGTCTTGAGGTATATAATAGTTGTGGTTTACAAGCAGTATTTTCAAGATTAAGTCTGTCCCAGTGGCTAAGAAAGGGACTAACTGTGTCTGTGTTGCTCCATGAACCCTTAGCCTTCAGGTTTGTCATCTGATAAAACTATTTTGATAATAAATTGATGTTGTGAGCCCCTTACTAGGCCTGTGTGCACGCCATCTAGCTCTAGAAAACCTATGCCTGAATCGAGATGGGAGGCCTCCACTGGACCTGCTTCTTGAGTTCTACAGCTCATGGACTCTAATTGGATTTCCTGAGGCACTCATATGCCTTTCTTGTCCTTCTGCTTACTTTAGTGATTTTCACTATTCAGTATAAATTTTACAAAAGATTCATTTCTACAGTCCTTATTTTTATCAAAAGGTGAAAATGAAAACATTTCTATCCAAGCTATTAGTTTTCATGCCTCTTAAGAAAAGCCCACTTGCTTGTAAGAGTGTTACAATACAATATATAAAATTGTATAGAACAAAAACTACGGTTCAGCAAACTGACATTCTCTGAACACAGCACCCCAGCTAAAACCTATAAGAAATCGAACACTGTAGCTTTCTGCCATCATCATATAACTGTTGGGCATACATTATCCAGATCTCCAGCATTATGCACTAGCTCTGCCCCATTTTGTCTTTCAATCATGCATTACTTCCTATCTTAATTCTCTCTGCCTTACATTTGTAAAATTTAGCTGTATGGTTGGTTTGTATGTGAATCTATCGTTGTTGAATAAGGTTCTGTTGTGTGACTACACTACAAATATTCCATCTTATTATTGATGGACTTTTAAGGACTCCATGAAATCCTGTCTATTCTGGTTTTGGATTGTTACAAATGATATAACTATGCATTATGAACTGTGCTTATATATTCACCTTTACTTGAAATATCAGTGGAATCACTTTCCCAAACCTATCCAAAACTATCATAAATTTTAAAGACACAGTTTCAGACTGTGTGATTACAAACATTCTTATCTTTTGCCCTTTTAAAACAAACACTATTGTCATGAATACTTATATCACTGTTTCTTTGAAATCAATTTAAACATACTTGAGTACTATGAATGGTGATGGTAGAAGATTTCAGTTAAACAGCGATCTCTGGGTTATTTTTATTTATGTCCTGTCATAGCAACCAAAGAGACAGAAGTGAAGAGTAAATGGCCACTAGAATCTCCACTGGTAGTTCATTAAAGCATAAAGCTTCCAATCCTATGTAACAGCAACTGGTGCCAGATTCCTGCTGTATATACAGCATACAGCATATTCTTTGAGATAAGGGATTTTAACATAAAAGTTAAAATGGCAATTTTTTTTCCCCTATTTCTCAGATATCCAGATATCAGTGGTTGTAGCTGGTACTCAGAACCCTATGTTCTCTCTTAATTCCTACCAGCCATTTGTCACATTACATAAGATTTACATATAATATTATACATAAATTTGCTTCCACCTTGTTTAAGTTCTGATAAGAGAGAGTTTGTTGTACACTTGAGAGCTGTTGTAGCTCAGCAGTGAAGATGAAGCTCCTAGCAGTATGTGTTGGCAAGGAGTCTGCTTCCATAACACAGTGTCTGTGTGCAAGGCAAAAGGATGCTCCCCAGGAAGTGAAGGATTTGTTCGAGTTCTACTGCCAAAGTGACCTTGGGCACATGTATATCCCTTGGGGCTTCTGCCACTTTTACTCCAAGAAGAAGACAATAAGATTCCAGCAGTTCATACCAATGCTGCCTTCCCCTTAACCTGTTACCCAGGAAACGAGGACCAAAATTCTAAAAAGCTTGGGGCTGTGATACTGTTACTATTAAGCATGATGATAGGACAAACACTTGCAAACTTCCTTAAGTGTTCATAATTCCTATAGCAATAGATGGAGTTCTTAGAGTAGAAGGCATCTGTCAGTCTAGAAAGAAAATAACAGTCTAAGATTCTACTATGTCAAAAGAAGTATATTCAGAATTTTTAAAATTAGGTCCTATTCTCTAGGATAGATAATAACAAACATTTTCATAATGTTGTTTCTATGACTAGTTGACTGTTCCAATCTCACCAATATGCATGTAAACCTACACACACCATTTATGCCTTGAAAAATATTAAGGTAATATAGGACATTGTTTTCTATGCAGTCTTATATTTCTTTCATAGTTTCAAACTAAATCTTTTTAAACAAATAATATGAACTATTTTACCAACATTTTATTTTAAATATAACCAGTTTTCTGATTAGGTGTTTCATATGGCTACTGAATGTTATCAGGAGTCACAATTATAATTGGATTACGCTGAAGCCAAATGTTCAAATGTGAAGAGCTGGACCACTCAGGTGACTTGGTGACATAGGAGCCACATGTGACTGTTGTCAAAATAGCATGTTTATTGCATCCTAACTTTTTTCTCTAATTATATTTTCTTAGTGTCAACTCCTTTGTGCTTTGCATTTTCTCTAAAACAATGAAAATTATCCCTGCCATTTTCAAACTCATAGACAAAATGTGCTTTAATTTTGTTTTTAAAGGGGGATCTTGGTTATGCAGATGTCTGGTAGAAAAATAAGTGCTGTTTCTTGCAAGCAATAATCATGGGTTCTCAACTCAGAGAAACAAAGGGTCTGGAAAGGCTGGTGTTCGTGCTTGATGTTTATGCTCCAGGGTTTTTTTTCTGCCAAGAAATAATCAAAACTTTACAGGTATCTGCATGTTAATACTTCATTGCACTCTTATAAATACATTAGACAATATTTCTAATCTGATACATCCTAATCATTCGTTTCTCCTTATCTGGAGAGACAAATTCATACAAGACCTGGCTTATGATTTTCCTTAATGAAAAATCTATCACATACTAAGAATGTTGTGGATCCCCAGAAACATAGAATCAAGTATGTAACACTGCACTGTTCATGGAGTAGTGTGGTACCAGAGAGATACATAGAAAAATCAGAGAGGAAAATGTTTGGATGTATTCAAGGAAAACATGGGAACATCAAGTAGAATATCCACTATCATTTCAACTTTAATGTTAAAGTATTATTGTATGAAACAAACATCAGAATGTATACATAAAACTAGTTAGAACTAAGCCTGATCGTAGTATTATATGAGATCCATTTTGTATATATTTGGGAGTCTGAATTGAATATCTTCCTGGAATGAGAAAGTGTTGTCATTTACTAGGTAATTTAAAAAATGTTATTTGTAGAGAAATGTGGTGATTCATAATTGAGGAAAGAGGCAGTAGGATTATTGAGGGCTTGAGACCAACTTGAAACGCAACTTGGGACGCATAGTGTTTTTAGCAAGACTAAATGAGATATTGCCTCAACAGCAACAAAACAAACAAAAAATTGTAATATTATTTGGAATATAAAAAAGGAATGTACATAGCAGAGAATGGGGGAAAATGGTTACAAATCAAATATAATCCCCTATACTCAACCACAATATGAAACAAACTTTTTAGTGTGGTGTTTTAGGCAGATTAAGGTTTTGGTCAAGAATCGCATTGGGACAGACAGTCTCGTTTTCTTAAGTTGCTGTTTAGTACAGAGAAGAGTAATTTGATCTTCCTCGTCAATGTTCCCAATATCTCTAGGAGAAAAAACCATGTAGAAGGGTTTCCCCAAGAAAACACTACAGAGTTGAAGAGTTTATATACATCCTCTTTGGCATTTTGCTCAAGTCAGACCTTAGCAGTTGTCAAACCCAGACAAAAGTTCAAGACATAATACAACACAGAGCCATAAAGTGTTCATTGTCCAGATTCAAAGGCTCTACCTGGTAGATACGGTATTCATCCTGGGCTTAGACTAAAAGTTAGAGGTTGGGAAGAGAAGAAACAGCAGGACAATGTTAAACAAGCTGACTAGCTGCCTAATTTGTTTCTGATTTTTAAGACTTTTATTACAAATGTGAAAATGAAACTCATGCTACTTTAACTAAAGTTGGAGAGTTTGTTGATCTTTGTCACCCTATGGGTGGCAGGTGTGAACAATGTAGCCTTTTTTAAGGCATCAAAATAAAGCTGGAATAACCATCAGCATCCTGCAGGTCAGGGAAGGACAGACTTCCAACTGCACCACATAGCCAGCAGGTCAGGGGAAGGACAGACTTCCAACTGCACCACATAGCCAACAGGTCAGGGGAAGGAGAGACTTCCAACTGCACCACATAGCCAACACATGTTAAGAAAAGCCAACTGTCCTGTTCTAGAACACACCTCTGTTATCAAAAGGCATGGAGAAGGTGAGAAAAAGGATTATAGAAACTGTGACCTTAGATCTATAATATAGAAATTAGGACATTTGGTCTCTTCAGGAGCAATTTCCCAAAAACACCTGTCTAGAAAGAAAGGAAAACAGTTGTCCATCATACTGATAATATGAAACAACTTCTTGAATGCTTCACAAACATCTGTCTAAATTATACTGTGCATAAAATCTTCAATAACTTAATTATAAGCTTCAAATAAATGCCATCCTAAATTTGTCTTAGTGAAATGAGTGTATTTTGCCATAAAAAGTGGATATTTTAAAAGGTTATCATTAGTGAAGAATGATAGGCAGTCAGAATGATATATACTATGATAAAGGCATACAGTTTCAGTTTAATATATTAAATTGTGAAATAATATTTGTAACCTCATTTTACAAATGATATACTTAAATAGAAGTTAGCTGGTTTGTAAAATCACTGTCACTGATATGACCAAGTTAACCTGAAGCCTAGAATCCACATGAACTTACCATCAAAATTCTTTCTGCTGCTATGAAATGAATTATATCACTCATAATAAACATTGCTTATGAATGATAATTCTAAAGACATAGATATTTTAAGAAAGGTTAGCAGAAAACAATACACTTTCAATTTTTATTACCTTATGTAATCTTATGTTATTTGTACATTAATCAAGATACTCTTCAATTTTCTCATATTTTCAAAAATATAAATTATAGAAAAAAAAGTAAAATATTTTGCTAACACCATACTTGCCCAACATTAGCTTTACTTATGTATTGATCAAACATTAGGCACTGAAGTAGCTACAAATCTATGATATATTTACTTAGGTCTATAAACCTAAGTAAAAACAGCTGACATTTTTATTTACTACACACTAAAAACATTCACAGGCCCATAAAGACATACAGACAACTCCAAACTTGGGGATTTTCTCTCTAACATGTGGAAAACATTTTAAAGAAACATATACTTTATGTTTGATATTATGTGTTGCAGTAAATCTCCAACCCAAATAACCCCAGGCAATGAAAACACAACTCAATTAATCTGAGTACATGCTGGGTGCCTAGATTGGGCAGATCTACCACTACACTAACCATCTTCCCCATTTAAGAAACCCCTTATTACTTACAATTATATAACTTATATAACCTTATAACTTCTCCAGGCCAGGTGTTTCTGCTCTACTTTCCTTCTTCCTCCTCATCCATTGTCTCTCTCTCTCTCTTCTCTCCCAAATACTTCAGCTCCACCTTCCCCTCTTTTTCTCCCCAATCACCAGCTATAGACTTTATTTATAAATTAAGGTGGGAAGAAAGTTTAAAGGAAATTACCTGAATGCTGAATCATTTCCTTCTTCACAAACCCTCACAGGAGAACAGAATTAACATCAAATGCAATTAGCCCCAGGGCTATCTGCAACACTTCCCCCTTCCTGTCCAATTAAAAGAATACTTTGTCTCAGATATAATTGAACACAACTATTACTATTTTGTGATTTATAAAGTACAAGAGAGCTAACACTCAGTGCATCATCTTTGTTAACTAAATAGAACCTCTGTCATCTATCCTATCTTAAAAGACTTAGAACTATATAACTTTCTCATGTCCTGACTTTAGATTGTAAGTCATCTGAAAACTATCCTTTCAAATCTATATTATCTTTCTCGATGCTAAACAGCTTGGTTGGCTATGAGACTACCAGTCTTCAACCCCATTAGATATCCAGGAAAGAACTAATATTATCTGAAAATATGAGAAGCACAAAATATAGCTTTCAAAACTTAGCCAATTTATAGAGACTATTGACCAGCTAGACAGTCCCTTATACTTAAAAAGGTTGGAGCATCAGTCTTCAGCCTTCTGGCCCAGGGTCATCTGAAGACCTTTGTAATGCAGAATTTTGAAGGGTTGATTACCCTGTCTTGGCAGAGATTATCAGTAGACTATTCCACATAGTGTGTCCTTTTTCTGGACAGCATTTTGTCTGCAGATGAAATGAGGCAATTCTTGCCTAGTGGCTGTCTTGCCACAACTGGAACAACTCCAACTGATGCTCAATTTCTTATTTGAATCCAAGAAAGGGAATGCTGTCACGAACAGACTTGTCTCAACAACAAGTGAATAAATAACATTAAATGTCACATTCTGTGGACTTCTGATGTTTTTGAAAACCAACTATCTATGTGAAGTAATCTGGACTGTTTTCTGTTACCTACTCTCAGCCATTTCTAATTAAAATAACTAAAAACACCCTAACAATAAACAGAGCCATGAATTTCCTATTTGGCCCTTAACTCACAGGCTTAAACATCTCAGATCTGTTTATAATAACAGCAATAGAAGGACTGGGTCTAAGCCCTGCACTTCAAAATTTTAGTATCAATAGAAGAATTTTATATCAATGAAAACCTTTGATTTTGCATCTAATTATGTACCATTTAAGAAATTATAACTTCAGCTTAGTAACAATTAAAGAGATTTCTACCAAATGAGATATGGCTATGCAATCAATTCTAGATATCCCTCCTTGTTCCAATTATGACCATTTCAACATTCCCTAGAAAGACAACCTATAATAACCACCCCCAGCCCCAAAGCCCAGGGAACTGGGACAACAACTGTTCATTGCTTCTTCAAGATGAATATGGGTGTTGAGATATTTTTGAAGGGAGGGGGAAGGGTAGGGAAAAATGGGGGAGTTGGTTGGCCTTAAGATGTCCACACCAATGATTGTATTAGTCTCTGATGCCTGTGTCCTGACTGGATCCAGATGAAAAGCCAAGATATCAGCAGTTCAGGCAGGTCAGTTCATCATGTCTGACGATGAAATTCACCAAGGCTGTATATTCTGTAATATATAAATCTCAAAACAAAATTTTAGTATCATCAACATAACCTGCTGCAGATAGCCCTGGGGCTAATTGCATTTGATGTTAATTCTGTTCTCCTGTAAACCTTCTTCGCACCTTAATTTATAAATAAAGGCTAGAGCCAGTGATTGGGTGGAGAAAGAAGGGAAGGTGGAGCTGAAGGTTTTGGGAGAGAAGAGAGAGAGGAAGGAGACAACGGATAAGGAGGAAGAAGGAAAGTAAAGCAGAAGCACGTGGCCTGGAGAAACTGCAAGTTCTAAGGGGTCTCTTATATGGGGAAGATGGTAGTGTAGTGGTAGATCTGCCCAATCTAGGCACACAGCATGTATTCATATTAATTGAGTTGTGTTTTCATGGCCCGGACTTATTTGTGTTGAAGATTTACTGCGACAGTTATGAATGGAATCTTTACAAAGTAGATAAGGAAATATTTTCACTTAATGTTGCTTTATTCACAAAATTAAGCACACAGTAAGTAAAAGCTTTCTAAGCATGATATTGGAATTTACTAGAGAGGAATGAAGGAGAGTGAGTATACACTGTTTACCAAGCTACTCATTATTCAGGGTTGGAATCTTTATGTATATTATACCAAAGTCTTCCTCACCTACTGATTGTCTTTTGCTGCTGTTGAACTTGATGCATTTTTCTTTTTACTTGGAAAGAGCCCCCTGTGCATTCTCTGCATTTATTAGATGTTGTATGATAAAGTTAAATTCTGCCCTATTTTTAGGAATTTAGGAGTCAGTTCCACTTTAGATCCTGTTACTAACTTACTCACTGAACAAATAGCTAATTTATCTGCACTGTTGCTGTCTCAGAAAGCAAGCCAGGATTAACCTTTCTGGGAATCACAAGGTTGGTAGATTCTACACAAAGAAACGCTTTAGAAAGGAGCTTTAGGACATGGAGTCATGGAAGAGTCTCACCTTGGAGCAAGAAAAATTGACTCAGGTCCATGTAAGTTTGAAACAAAGAGCAGCCAAAGGCTACACAGTAAGCAATGGCAGCTCTCAGCACCTTCATTTCTTCCTCTGTGAATGGCCTGGATTCCAGACACCTATCTGGGAAGGACCCCATCCAATTGCTGAGAAACTATTTTCATCAGTACTGAAACTTAATGCCCTGATCGTTACCTCTAGTATTTCCCAAGCACTAATTACATTCTATGAATCTTGAAAAATGTGAGAATTTTGTCTAAAAGATTATTTTTCACTATATTATCTTTTACATTGCTGAAATGAGTCGCCTGATTGATCAACTCATGCTTTGAATCATTTTTCTCACTAGATACTTTTGAAACAGATAAGACGAGAAGTTCAATTCTTTACAAGGGATTTCTTCAAAGGAAAATTGAGTCAAATAAAGAACACACTCAAAACAAAATTGAAGCTTAGAGCAAGTTGAAATTTGGGAGACACAGCTTATAGACACAGTTATACTATCATCTACTTCACTTTCCAGAGAAAATACAGTTGACCCCAGAGACCCAGAGACCCAGAGACCCAGAGACCCAGGGAAAATGGGTTAATGCTCTGAAGCTTAGTGTCTTTAGAAGTAAATTTTAAAAATGTAAAACCATTGTTGTCGGTTGGATATGTGGTGTACAGAAGAGCACACCTTGCTATCATCACCTAGCAATGTCTATGAGGTAATTCCCCAAATGTATACGTATGAAGATCATATGGCAAAGGACAGATAAAAGCTAGAGATGGGACTGGATTGACTCAGCAGCAGACTTTATGAAAGGAGATGATCCTGGGTTGTCCAGGCAAGCCTAATCACAGGAGTCTTTAAAACTCGATGAGGGGCAGATGAGAAAGTCATAATGATACAAAGTAAGGATGTTTAAAGTGGGAGAAAAGTGCCGTATGCCTTAAGAAGCTAGACAGAAAAGGCAGAAAGAAAGAAAGAAAGAAAGAAAGAAAGAAAGAAAGAAAGAAAGAAAGAAAGAAAGAAAGAAAGAAAGAAAGAAATTCACCTCCTAAAGCCCCTAAAAGTAACACAGCCCTAAACAGTGACACCCATTGCACAAGATTTCTGACCTAAAGAGCAAGATAAGTTTATATTATTTCTACCACTAAGAGTATGAAATTTTCTACAGAACTGTAGAAAATATGCAAGTATATAGTCAATGCATAAAATTCATAATTATTCAAGCATTTTCAAAATTATACTAAATTCAGATATTATCTTCTCATAAGTATATGAAACTATAAAATGTGATCATTATGTTTGATTATTGTGATCATTATTATATGTGATTGTTATTTTCTATTTCTCCATTATTAAATAAATAACTATATATCATTTTCAGACAACAAATAGGAATTTATACTATTCTAAACTACAATAATAAGATATAAGTGATTCACTAATGCAAAGACTAAGACCATTGGCCCTTATAAAATAAACATTTTATCATACAGAGGTCAGATATTAGGCAATTAATGGACTTTGCCTCGCACAGAGCTTTTCTTCCCAGCATGCAAACTAGTCACTCAGAAGACCTTCCTTGTAAAAGCATGAGTGTCTTAAGAAAGTATTTAACTAAAGTAGCTAAAATATAAATTGTTTAGTCAGTCCTTTAAGAAAATAGAAATCAAGAAGCATGGAAACTCTAATCATGTGGCAGCCTCGAGGGCTTTGTGGTTTGTTTATTTGCTTGTTTGTTATACTTGGCACATTGCATTTTCCTGAAAAGTTATTAATAGTTATTATTTTTTATCATAGAAAAGCTAATGATGAATGGCTACATTCCCAGAAACATTTGCATCTCTGTTTTAAGAAAGATGGCATTAGAAAGATATATTGCCCAAATATTTAAAAATTAAAATACAGAAGAAACCACTACACTGGATAATGGGTACTGTCCTTGGCAGACACATAGAGAATGTTGATTTTTTTTTTTATTATGTAACATGTATAAACTGTACATTGCTCATAGCTCCTTCAACGCTACTGAGTTCTGTAGATAGGAAAATAAATGACGCTTAGACCACAACAAGCTGGGACCAGCCCTCAATAGCTCATTAGAACAGACTGTTAATTTTTTTTTTTAATTTACCATACTGGCAGCTTGAAATCTGCCAACACTATAAGCCATGTTTGACTAATTTGCTTTTCTCAGCATTTGATAACCCATACTGACCCTAACCAAAAGCTACTCACAGCCCAGAAATTGAAACCAGTGATATCTTTACAAGCTAATTTTCATTGTCAGATTGACTAGATTTGGGACTGTCTAGAGGACACACCTCTGGGTGCATTTATAAAGGTATATGACTGTGGAGAGAAGCTTATTGAATATGGGTGATATGGTCTCATGGCTATGAGTCTCAGAGTGGGTGAAAAGGAAACAGGAGAAAGTGAGCTTGTCTATTTCCTGATGTGAAATGTAGCATAATTAGCTTCCTCATACTCCTGTTACTGTGTGTCTTTCCCTCCAAGCTGGGCTGCACCCTAACCTGACCCAAAGGAAACCCTCTGGTAAGTTTCTTCCTGTCAGTATTTGGTCAGTTCAACAGCAAGGAAAGCAACTAACTCCATTTGAGTCACACATAGTCTGGAAGTTTTATATATTTATATATTTGTAACTTTTCATAGAGATAGCTAAAATTTTCCTCTTCTACTAGAATCAACCCAACAATGTTCCCAAAGATAAAAGTAAAATTGTACTCTTTTTGCTTCACACTATACAGCATGTGAAGTAATGAACATGAAGACATAAACTTTAGTAAGAGTTACAGATCAAGTTTCTGTCCCTTCTTTCATTGGCATCATGAGGCTAGATAATAATAGAAAGTGAAACCTTTAGGAATTAGGTTTCAGGTAAAAAAGACTTCATGACTGTGGAGTGCTCTTATTAAAGAGAGCCAGAAAGAATCCTGCCACCATTGCCCTTCTAGTGGAAGAATAGTTGTTAAACTGGTGATAGAATCTGGCAAGACCTGCAACCTGCTGGTCTCGCCACTTTGGACTCTCCAGAATGAGAAAACCCTGTTGTTCATTTCCAACAATCTAGATTAAGGGAGTAGCAGCCTGTACTGATGCACTGTGAGAATAACTAGAATCAGACATTGCATTTTAGCAACAACAAAGGCAGTAACGTTCAATAAGGAAGAAATTATCTTTACTTGTGCATGTTTACAAAAGCTTAGGAAGATGCTCCACTGGAGTAGGTTTTAATACTGGACACATTTTCTCCAAGAGAAATGGTAGGATGGGAATCTCAAGAAAAGAGCACACCATGAGAAAGCATGGATAGTCAGAAATGTTTTTCAAAGACCCAATGTGTTTATGTCAAACTAACCTGAAGGGAAATCATTTCTCAAGGATGTTAGAAACCAAAAATGAGGGCTGGGAATTCCAAAATAAAGCTGTCATTTTGGAAGCTCATTTGACATTTTTTTCTTTTTCTTTTTTAATTTTATTTTATTTTTAATTTATTTTTTACTCTCCATATTCAATTCCTCGCCCCCCCCCCATATCCACCCTCTAACTGTTCCACATCCCACAATTCCTCCCCACCCCACCCTGTCTCCACGTGGATGGCCCTACCCCCACCCCACCTGACTTCTGAACTCCCTGGGGCCCCCATTCTCTTGAGGGTTAGGTGCATCATCTCTGAATGAACACAGAAGTCCTCTACTGTATGTGTGTTGGGGGCCTCATATCAGCTGGTGTATGTTGTCTGTTTGGTGGTCCAATGTTGGAGAGATCTCGAGGGTCCAGATTAATTGAGACTGCTGGTCCTCCTATAGGATCACCCTTCTCCTCAGCTTCTTTTAGCTTTCCCTAATTCAACAACAGGGGTCAGCTGCTTCTGTCCATTGGTTGGGTGCAAATATCTATTATCTAAGTCTTTCAGCTGCTTGTTGGGTCTTTCAGAGGGCAGTCATGATAGATCCCCTTTTGTGAGTGCTCCATAGCTTCAGTCAGGCCTTGGGACCTCTCCTTGAGCTGGATCCCCTTTGGACCTGTTGCTGGACCTTTTTTTCCTCGGGGGTCATTTGACATTTTGAAGCATAGTTTTCTGCCCCAATCAGAAAATGTGGCCCATGAACTTGGAGACCCAATAAACAGCCAGGAAGCAGAATGTGTACTGTTATCCTTATCATTGTGCCTTCCCAACTTGTTACAGCACTTAGAATATTGTAACATTTTTTCTGTTTGAAATTGGTAGCTAAGTTTATGTCGTTGTCTTTAATCTTATCAGAAAACACACCTGTTAAAATATTTCATTACATGCCAACTAAACCTACTCTAAACAATTTCTTGATCATTGTATGAAATGTTTTTGCATTCTTTCCTATGATACCTTGTCAGATTAAAATGTTAAAAGAAAACCTAATGATAAGCAGAAAATAATTAGAAAATAAAATTCATTTTTTTGTCTTAACAAAAGGCAAGAACAAGGAAGAGTTTACAATGAATGTGGTTTTTATTCTGCCTGCCCTAGAGTCTTGAGTCCAAAGCAGCAAATGGTATTCATAGAAAGCCCAAGGCTGTGCAAAAGAAGATATGGTCCAGAATGAAGAACCTAATCTGCAATGAGTAGGCACTACACTAGAACCCTTTCTTCTGGGGGTCACAGAAAATCAGTGACAGTGTAATGATGGTGCCACATGAAGGGTGACTGGCTTGGACACCTATCAAATAAGGCCAAGTGAGCTCAACTGAATAGACTTTAAACATTGGATAGGAGAGATACCGGTAATAGCAAAGAAAGTATTGCAGAAAATACTATCAAACAGTTACTATCTTAACAAGACTTACAAGAAACAAGCTCCAAAGCCTCCAAACTTCCTCCAGCTATGTCTGAGTCCTAGGGACCACACACACACACACACACACACACACACACACACACACAGTCTATATCAAAGCAAATCTGAGAATCTTGGCTACTGAAGCATTCCTTCTCTGTGCCTTGTTTTCTGCAGATTTTTCTGATTAATGCCCATTTCTGGTGCAGTGGTTATACTCCAATGCTCATAAAGGTGTTGCTGCTCTTCTTGCCAATGACAGTCACTGGTCCTTAGTGACTCAGTTCTAAGTTCTGCTGCAAGAAATTGAGGTCACAGTCATCTGACCCATGGGTGCCATATCTCGTTACTGCCAAACAAAGATTTCAACATAGATGCTATTATATCAACTGTGATAATGTTGAAATACTGTGTTTCCACATTCCAGGGAAATTTCTCTAGGGGTAATAATTACATCCCTATTAACCTAATAATGTGCATTATGTTTGTTTTCTCTCTGGAGATTCCCTTCTACTTTGAGTCTGCTTTTATCTTGTGGCACTGTTCTGAGTGATAGGAATGAACTGAGCTCACAATCGTCCTTCTCCCAGTCCAGACTTTTGAATCCCATGAGACACCCCGCTTCACACTAAAACTTCTATTGGTTATGCCTTGTATTTTAAATAGTTATGAAACCTAACAAGAAGGTGCTTATGTGCATGTGCTGTGTGTTTCCAGGTGATATCATCTGATTGAGTGATTTCAGCTACCTTCTTGTCTCCAGTCCATCTTGTTCATAGGATAAAGATCAGATGTGAAGTAGAGACGCAGAGGAAGAAAGAAGAGAGATCTTAATTCAACAAAGTAAATGGCAACCACTCAGTCATTATCAGAGAAGCTTCCTCTTGCCCTAGGTGGACACTAACACAGAGATCCACAAATGGACAGCAACTGGGAGAATTTAGAACACTCAGTCCCAAATGGCATGTCTTCATACAATCTCTCCCTTCAGGCTCCAGGAAGTTAAGTGGAAGAGGAGGCAGAAAGACTATAAGAGCTTGAGGTTGGGTGTAGATATATGACTCCAAGAAAACAGTGTTTTCAAGAAATAACAGGTGAATCCACATATGAACTTACAGACATTGTGACATCAAATAAAAGAGCCTGAATAGGTTCAAGCCAGACAGGGTTTCAGTTCTGAGGGGAGAAGTAGACATGGGTTCTCAACCCTAACTAAGAAGCTATCTGCAACTGACATCCAATTACAAAGGAAAACTTAATTGTCTCCAACGGAGAGTCACTAGATATATTTCAGAGGAAGCCCCGTGCCTCGCGGCAGATGCAAACACAAAATGAACTCAAGGGTGATTCAGAAGCTTTTTGTTTCCTATTCCTTTGTTCAGACCATTTTTTGTCTTACTGCTCTTTTACTTATATACTCTGTTTTTTTAATGGGGCCCCTATATGTGTGTGTTTCTTGGTTTTCTTCATTTTTATTCTTGTTTTAGTGGAAATTATTAAGAGAGAGAATGAGGAAGAAAGAAAACACATGGAGTTGGGCAGATGGAATGATGGATAAGATCTGAGAGGAGACAACAGGAAAAGAACTATGATCAAAAGGTATTTTATGAAAATAATTTCATTTTTAAAAAAGGAATGGCAAAATCCAACCCCTAACAGTTGATCTTCTGAACTCAATATACATTGTATACATATGCCCTATAGTCTCATATACATAAACAAACTAAATAAAAATAGCATAGCAAAAACCATTTTCCCAACTTTTATTAGATATTTCTTCATTTACATTTCAAGTGTTATCCAGAAAGTTCCCTCCCGGCCCTGCTCCCCTACCCACCCACTCCTACATCTTGGCCCTGGTGTTCCCCTGTACTGGGGCATATAAAGTCTGCATGACCAAGGCACCTCTCTTCCCAATGATGGCCAACTAGGCCATCTTCTTCTCTTTATGCAGCTAGAGACATGAGCTCTGGGGGTACTAGTTAGTTCCTGTTATTCTTCCACCTATAGGATTGAAGACCCCTTCAGCTCCTTGGGTACTTTCTCTATCTCCTTCCTTGGGATTCCTGTGTTCTATCTAGCAGCTGATTGTGAGCATCCACTTCCGTGTTTGCCAGGCATTGGTATAGCCTCCCACAGCTATATCAAGGCATTTCACCACTATCTTGCTGGCATATGCAATCATATCTATGAGCAAAAACCATTTTTATGCTTTAGTTCTTAATAGTGACAAAATCATGACAATGCTTATCTGTCAAAAAGATGTTTACATTCCTTGGGGGTATGGATACTGGCAGGATACCCATGTTCTGCTGGATTCCCTCATAGCCATGCACATATGGACAGCAACAAATGGACTTAGTATATAATACTTTTAAGAATGAGACATAAATGTAGTAGTGTGGGTGGAGAGGACTAGGAGAAGTTGAAGAGGTTAAATGGGTCTGAATGTAATCGTAGTTCATAATCTACACAAAAAAATACAACAGTTTTGAAAATGTGTTTACTGATATTTGAGGATATTTCAATGGTTCTTATTTGCATGTAAATATACCAAAGTTTATTGTGCATACTATGACAAAACTGACCTTCTATGTCATTGGAGCATGGACTAAAGATCCTGTGATGGTTAATATTAGTTATCAACCTAACCAGTCTAGAATCACCTATAACACATGCTTCTGTAGATGTTTGTGAGGAATAATTTAGATTTAGTGAATTGAAGTAGGGAGCTATACCCTCGCTATATGTGAGTAATGTCATTCCTAGAGCTGGATAGAGTCTTAATTTGAATACAAAAGAAGAGAGAAAAGAAAGCTAAGGACCAGGATTCCTCATTCTCTGCTTCCTAGCTATAGACATGTTCTAAAGGACTGCTGTAAGTTCCTGCCACCATGCCCTCCTCACTATGATGGATGGACCATATCCTTGAGAGGTAAGAGTAGACAAACCCTTCCTTAAGTTACTCTGGCCAATTATTTGTTATAGCAGCTGGGAAATTACATAATAAAGGACCCAGCATGGTTCATCTGGAAGCTGCTAAGCTTGTCTTATTATTCATTCTTCTCATCCTTGGTTACTGAATTCCAAAGTATATTACAGCCAACATATATGAAAAGTATTTACATCTTCAACACTGTATCGCATATTTAGAAACTAGAATGTTTCTGCTCCAAGGAGCAGACTAGCAGAACTTCCAGATATGGTGCTAATGAGCAAGCTTCAAGCTGAGATGGTAAAGCAAAAGCATAAAAAGAATCAGGTCCCTGGTTAACCTCACCCCATGCTGTTATGTAAGATATAAATAAACTGCATACATACATAATATATATACACACAAACATACATACATACACATAGATGCCAAGTATCTGCCATATCTGCTCTCTCATTTAAAATTTTATATCATTAATGTTGTTGATATTCCTAGAAATCAGGGCATCTCAAGAGCTTTTTAGACCTCATTGATTTTTACATTTAGATGGTCTACCCTACTTCATATTAAATATATTGAGATGCCATCATATTTTGTTTGGAATATAAGTTATGTGTAAGTATATAGAAGTTCTTATATTTTAGAGTTATTTTACATTTACAACATATTTTACTCCAAACCCTGATGTCTTAGTCAGGGCTTCTATTCCTGCACAAACATCATGACCAAGAAGCAAGTTGGGGAGGAAGGGGTTTATTCGGCTTACACTTCCATACTGCTGTTCATCACCAAAGGAAGTCAGGACTGGAACTTAAGCAGGAGCTGATGCAGAGGCCATGGAGGGATGTTCTTTACTGGCTTGCTTCACTTGGCTTGCTCAGCCTGCTCTCTTATAGAACCCAAGAACCCAGAGATGGCACCACCCACAAGGGGCCCTTCCCCCTTGATCACTAATTGAGAAAATGCCTCACAGCTAGATCTCATGGAGGCATTTCCCCAACTGAAGCTCCTTTCTCTGTGATAACCCAGCTGTGTCAAGTTGACACAAACCTAGCCAGTACACCTGATATACTTGTCCTCCAATAAATCAAGCTCTAGATTGTCACAAAGTGGATTTCACTATGACATATGTATCATACTAAGAATTAGAAAATATATTAAAATACTTAATTCAAGACAGTATGCCCATACAGGTCCCAGCATTTGTTTGCCCTATATCTCCTTGAGCTCTGTGAGCCCAAGTTTGATAGCTCTTAGGCAATCTACTAATGTGACTATAGGAGCAAAATAGGCACATTTAAAAGACTACAAATATTTTATAAAAAAAACATTTAGCTTTCATAAGAAAAATATTTACAGTAGATAAGCTATTATAAAATGCCAAGTAAAAACTAAAGATAAGTAAGGGTTATTAGACTAAGTGTTCTCTTAGGAATAGAAGTTCACTATGTTGAGCCCTTTCTATTAAAAGTTAGCTTGCTTATTCAATCTTGGCTCCATATGACCCATCCAAAGAAAATTGTCCATGAAATATGCACCTGCCACACTACTCTCAGGGGCGTCCAGTTAGAGGCAGTACTGAAGCATTTGTGAAAGAAATAGTGCTTCTTCTAAAGATGATCCCAAGTGTCTCCTGACCCTAAGCAGAGAGCATGGAAGTCACAGCTAACAAATTTGACTCAGCACAGCCAAGCAAGTACGCACTGTACTGCTCATATCTTTAGCTTCCAATACTTCTTTTATAATCCATCTTGAGACTGCTGATGATGACCTGAAATGGTTAAGACTGTGGCACCCCAGAAATGCTTGGGTTTTGTTTTTTTTTTTTTTTTTTTTTTAGATTTATTTTATTTATTTATTATATGTAAGTACACTGTAGCTGTCTTCAGACACCCCAGAAGAGGGCGCCAGATCTTGTTACGGATGGTTGTGAGCCACCATGTGGATGCTGGGATTTGAACTTATCACCTTCGGGAAGAGCAGTCGGGTGCTCTTCCCCGCTGAGCCATCTCACCAGCCCCAGAAATGCTTGTTAGTGAGCTTACTGATATACTATGTAACAGTAAAAATAAATCACCATTCATGGCAGTGTAAGCTTCCAAGATGTCTGTCACTCTGGTTGACCTGGTAGCTAAGAAGCACATTCGTCATCGGGTTTTCAGAGGGAAAAGAGAGGCTTCTTTCGTTCTTACACAAGTAAGACTCTGTATTTATATGATAAATGTCTATAAGAAAGCAGATTTTTTTTCAAGAAATACAAAACTAATAATCTCTGTGCTCGAATGCCTGTGACTCATGAACAATGTAAAACAAACAGAACCGCTTTACATTCCCACCCTTGAACACTATGATATAACTCATCTTCAATCCAAGGTTATAAATAAAGTCATTATCTAAGGCCAGCTTTAAAAAATCTGTGAAAATTATTTTTAAAAACCATGGCTCATTCTAAAATCAACTGGGTTTGGCAAACAGCTTACTAATTACAAACCTATTTTGTAATTTGGAATTAAGCCAAGCCATTAAGATAGTCTACACAAAACAGTCCAGGCTAATAAAGAGGAAACAAAAAAATTAGGATGAACCCAAGATGAGGAGACCAGATGCTTAACACCTGGCAGTTAATGAAGACCAAAATCAAATGGTAAAAATAGCTGGAGGAATGATTGGGGCACACAGTAATAAACTCCATGAAGATTATTTACAGAAAAAGAAAGCCTGCAAGAAGGAATGAACCCAAACTTCTCAAACTAATAAATTCCAATTCAGACAACTAAATTTTAAGTCACAAAGGATCTCAACTAAAACATTAAGTTTGAATTAGAAGAAAATAGGAAAAAGAGCAAAAAATTCACATCTCCTAAGTATGTAGAGAGAGAGAAACTGGCAATTTAAAAGTTCAGTGGTCTTCTTGCTGTTTAACAACTGCCCAAGGAAAGAGACTAAGAGCAGATAGAAGTGGACCTGCCCTGAATAATACTGTGTGCTTGAGGCAGTCAGTCCATCTCAGTGTGCTTTGATTTCCCCAGAGTGACTTGGACCAGGTTGGGTCTAAAATTGGACCCAGCTCTGGGTGGTAGTTCAGAGAAACTTGTTCAAAGTCTCAGAGTAAGCTGGAGAAATGGCAGGTTACTATGAGCAGTAAGAACAAAAACCAGGAGAGGTTTTGTTTGTCATTTTGGATTAGCCTGTGGTACCTAATACAAGCTTCTCATTTCCTCATTAGGATATTATTCCATGGGCCTAGAGGACAATGTAACTGTCTGCATGACATGGAGCAAAG
The DNA here is from genome assembly GCA_902729485.2 of Mus minutoides. NCBI lineage: Eukaryota > Metazoa > Chordata > Mammalia > Rodentia > Muridae > Mus > Mus minutoides. The sequence goes on along the minus strand of LR750581.1, from coordinate 168,740 downwards.
CTGCTGGTAGTTTTTCACTGTTTTGAGGTAGATTTTTGTTAGTATAGACATAGCAAAAATAGCCCTACTCTATCAGTGATGGTCACTGATTCATCTTTTCTCCATCAGAACCAGTCCCATAGTAAGGAAAGTTAGTCCTTGAGCCTGATACTCTGTACTCATGGCATCAATAACATTTTTCCTTATTACGTTTGTTCTAGCTTCACACAAGCATACATGCAGGAATGTCTATGAGATATGTCATCATGAACATAGTAGAGGCTTCAATGGGAGGAAGAAGCAAAGTTTTCAAGAGCAGACACCTTTCTCTGTTCACACCTAAAATAAGAACTTTAAATACACTAGGTGAGTGACATAAAGCAAAGAGCTATTGAAATTCACTATGTCATATGCCCATAGGACCCTCTTGAGTCATCCAATGAAGAGTGTTAACCCCAAGCGTCACTGAAAGCTTACATGACAATCTTCTAGATCAAAGAAATGCATTTACTAAGACCAAGTGCTTTAAGTCTAAATTCTAGTACTCAGAATGGAAGACAGAGAGCAGCTCAGAGTCCTTCCATTTTCACAGTACACAGATAGCCGCCTTCTTCTTCTTCTTCTTCTTCTTCTTCTTCTTCTTCTTCTTCTTCTTCTTCTTCTTCTTCTTCTTCTTCTTCTTCTTCTTCTTCTTCTTCTTCTTCTTCCCTTCAATCGTGTATCCTCAAACACTTTAATATGACACTACATAGTTTTCATTTGCTTTTGGTCACTAGTATGGGTAATTTAAAACGTAAGAGATAAAAGAACAGCATGGGAACTGGAGGGAAGGGCATTTCTATTTTTGAGTTCTGTTAAATTACAGGTGCAGTTCCGGGAATGTTGTGTAGAGTGTCTCATTGGAGCTACAAGCTGTCAGATTTTCCATTTACAGACAAGGAAAACAAGCTTTGCAGATGTCAGATTGCTCAAATGTAGTTACTCAGTTGGAAAAATAGGAGGACCAGCAGTAAAATCTAGTTTCAATTAATCTCTTTCCAAAGGATGTTCATGGGTCAGAGAGATGAGTTAGTGGTAAGAGCACTTGCTGTACGAATATCAGGACCTGGGTTCAAATTTCCAGAACACATGGAAAAGCTGGGAATAATCACCTGTGCCTATAACCCCAGCATTAGGTGGAGGATACAGACAGATCCTAAGAGCTCACCAGCCAGTTGGCCCAGCCAAAGTGACAAGATTCAAGTTCACTTTGATACTATCATCTCAAGGGACTAAGGCAGAGAATGACAGATAATGATAGAGTAGGTACCTGACATTGTCTTCTTATTCCAACTACCTGCATGTATGTGCTTTCACCTCAGACAGATAAACAGACAGACAAACACACACACACACACACACACACACACACACACACACACACACACACCTTTTAAAAGAATATTTGTAGTTGAGTAAAGTGTATTGTGAATTTAAAAGAACCCCGCTCTCTAACTTCCATAGCTTGTGACCTATTCTGTTTCTTCCAGTAGATCCTGTCCTCTGACCCTTCAGAACCCAACTCAAAACCCTAAAACTATTTAGCCACACCCCACTGTTTCTTCACAATAGTGTATCACTGTTACTGCATTTTATCTCCCACAAACAAACAAACAAACAAACAAACAAAAAACTGTTGAATTCCTAATCCCAGCACCTGCAAATGTAATCTTATTTGAAAGTAAAACCTTCACTTACACTCAAGTTAAGATAAAATCTTAGGGCCAGCTCCTAATCTGATACAATTGATGTCCTTATAAGAAAAACGTGGGGACACTTATGTACAGAAATGTGTCTGATGTAGCTCTGTCTGGCCTGAAACTCCTGATTGACTTGTGCAGAAATTACCTAGCACATCAGCCTCTTTGCTGTTGCTGCTACTGATGATGATGAGATGACGATGGTGATATTGTTGTCTTAAAAAGAGGCCCTATGTCCCAGATTAGCCTCAAACTCACTGTGTATCAAAGCTCACACTGAACTCCTGATTGTCCTGCCTGTACTTTCTGGAAGTGGAAACTTCTGGTTTCTTTGAAGACTCAATTGTAACATGTGATGTTTTTCTAGAAACTCTCTTATGAAAGGATTTGTTTTTTTTCTGAAACAGACACATGGAAAGAAGTTTTACTAAGAATAGTGTTTTTCTGGAGGAAGCCTAGAAAGGGGGCAGCTGACGTTTTTCTATAGCAGATGCTTGAAAGGACACATCACGTTTGGGAAGGATATAAATATAGCCCAATTGACACTGTATGGTATTGGTACGCCTTGCTTTTCTTTACTGGCCATCATTGGGCTTTGCTGATGCTGCTCTTTGTTGATGAAGATGGTCTTTGCTGATGATGCTGGACGATATTGGTACACCTTATCATTCTTTGTTAGTCATTGTTCATCATGACTTCATAGAGAGAAATGCACCAAAAACTTCTGGTGGCTTCTTGCCACTTCAGCGTGAGTCTGATTGGCAGAGCCTCATGGTTTCTTCTGGATTGACCTGCCATTCCTGATTCATGAATGGTGTTTGTGAGTGGATGGTCCACATTTTCCTTTGCTCTATAACCTTTCCTTTCCATTATCTCTGGTGGTGGTGGAATAGAAGGAACATTAAAGCATTTAAGAACCCTTATTAAAAGTCGGTTCTGAAAAATCTAAGCCTACACTTCCAAATGCTGATGTTAAAACTGTGTAACACCTTCCTCAGCAAGTTTTACTTTGAAGTGGACTTTATGTTTTAGATCAATACCATAAGAGAATGAAGGCAGAGGGGAAATGGTGTGTCTATAAGCAGAAGAACTCCAGATTGTAAGGCAGGGTGCAAGGAGGCATAAAGAGGATGCTACCTCACAGGCCTCACACCCTGATCTTGGACTTCTAGGTTCCAGCACTCTGAGCCAATACTTTTCTGTTGTTCAAGCCACTATGTTTGTGATGTCTTATTACAACAGCTCTGGGAAACCCTGAGAGCTGCCATTCAGTAAACTGTTAAGCCACAGGCAAGGAAAAAAAAAAAACATGCAAATTATACAACACAAAAGTCCTTGGAAAAAATCAAATAAAAACTCAGAAGGGAAATGTAATCCAATATTTGATTAATACACATTTATTCTAAGATATTCAAAAAATGAAGGCCATGAAAAAACCAGACAAGAATTTTAGGTATATTAACTTCTCATGATGTAAAAGGTTTTGCTGTGAGAAGTTATTTTAATGACATCTAAACATGTATCTTTTCTCCAAGAATCATGTACGGGATATTGTAATTTTTATTTTTATTTTCAGTTCACAGAGTATTATTCTGAATAATACTCAGAAATGGAAAGAACCTTAGCTCATGAAACTCAGCCATCAATCAGCTCAGTGCAGACAGGTTGCCACACAGTGAAGACAGTAGCAATACAGGCAATTGACAAGAGCAAGCCTCAGAGGTAACTTTATGCTATAGGAATAGCTTCCAGTGAGCCCAGCCAGTCCATGCATAGACAGATTGCTTACATGAACAAGAACATAGTTCAAAGAGCTCTAAAAAAAAATCCCATTTTAGGAACTGGAGATATGGCTTAGTGGGTGACAGAGCTTGCTGTGGAAGCTGTGGAAACAATCAATCAAACAAACAAACAACCAAATAAAAAAAATATAAGAACAAAACCCTAACACACACATAAAAGCCAAACATGGCTGTGCATGCCTGTAACCCAGCATTAGAGATAGACAAGAGGATCTGAGGATTCTCCTGGCTTGTAAGACTCACAGAAATAAAGAGATGTAGATTAACTGAGAGTCATATCACACAGAAGCTATACGTAGACATACAAGCAGACATATGCACACACATTTTTAAAAATCAGAAAAGATTTCACTTTAGTCAACCCAGTTAGGTTTCCTGATAAGTATTGAAATTCATTAGCAGATTAGTTTAAAATCCACTAGGATTAGGATAGCTACATTTTCATGGTCTATCCCAAGAAAACAAAAGAACCCATAATAATTGGATACAAATTTAAATGAACTGCCCTAGTCTGTAATTTCCTGTGTGTCTGTCTCTCAGTAGCTATCAATCAAAACATTTCTTCTATCACCAACTCATTGGAATGTATTATTCAAGAAACTATTTAAAAATTTACTAAGTACCTATTAATTTTTTATTTGTTCAACAAATAATTTCCTTTGCTTCCAGTGTGGTCCAGACACTGTCCTGGTACACAGTGGTAAATAGAACAGGTGTAATTTCTGCCCTCATCAAAATGACATTGAGATCACACCCACAGTTGTTTTGTAGCAAAGAGATTGCTTAGAAGTAAAATATCCCCATGTGTTGTTTATGGCTATGGCAATGGCACACCTACACACAATCTCGTGATCATAATGTAAGATTCAACACAGGCTTCAGAGTCAACTGTGATCTGACAGTCAGGTCTGAGTGAAGTAAAGAATACTGCGGTCTGTCACAGAGGTCCATAGTCTTCTTGCCCAGAAACCCTTCTGAAGAGTTCCCAGTTTTCATGGTATACCCACGACTACAGACTAGATAGCTATGCTTCACCGTGAACCAGTCCATGTGTTACATCCAAAACTACAGCCTAGGCAGCTATACTTCACAGTGAGCCAGTCCCCCCAAACAATGGCATGGCATCTAACTAACATTTCAAAGCTAACATGGATTGTCACTACTATCATGGCAGTGAAAGCCAGAGAGCAACTAAATTTATAGTCCATTAAACCCTAGAAACGGTGGACATAAATTCCTCCCCCTACCTTTTTTCCTATTGTGACTCAGGGCCACCTTCAGCTTCCACTTTCTGACCTGGGATATTGCTGTTTCTGTTTCTGTTTTATTGGGGGCTTTGAGGGGGAGGCTTGTGGGGAGAGGTTATGGATGCATCTGTGTGTATCAGTGTATGTGTGTATGCTGGTGTGGACATATGTAGAGGTATAAGTGTGCATGTATTCTGGGTCGTGTACATGTAGAGGGATCAGTATGTACATATGTACATGTGTATTTGCATATATGTGGGTTTATGCTAAAAGTCAAACTCAGGTATTAAATTTTCAGGTGACATCTGCCTTTTGTTTTTGAGACAGTAACTGCCACTTGAATCTGGGCCTTAGACATTGAACTACACTCATTGGCTTTCAAGCCCCAAGAATTTCCCTGCCCGTTCCTTCTCAGCATAGGGATTGCAAATACTCATCATCAGACTTGACATTGAGTTCTGGAGAGTAGGACTCTCTCCCCAGACCTCCTGTGTGTTGTTCAGCACTCCATTTCTCTTTCACCATTTTCAACCCAAATATGCATCTCAAAAATAAATGCAACAATACCTTCATGAGTCTCTTAAATATGAGGCACACTCATGGAAAGTTTAAGCAATAAGTGCTGATGTATGCCATGATGTTACACACATACACACCTGAAGTTGACTATCAGCATCCCTTCTCTGGTTCTGCCTTAGCTTTACTATGTTACTCAACTCTCTCTGCAAGCCCCTCTCTATTCATTGCTCTTGAAAATTCTCTCCTGTTCATTTTTAAGGCCAAGCAACTGACCCACTTTTCTTGTTACCAGAACTTTTGCCAGCCTACTTCCTGTTTAGGAGACTATCAAGATCTTTTCTTAAATAAAAGCAATTTCTTCCCAAAGAAGATTTTGGTTACTTGTTAATGAGATTTCCCCCCCTCACAAGACTATTAGTCAAGTTGTTTGGAAGAACATAAAAAGGATCTAATCATATTGAGAAGATTTAAGTGGGCCGGCAACATTTGGTATGATTTTAAAGGATTAGTAAGTATCCTCAGGCTCATTTCAATAATAACATGAGTATATCCTGAGCAGAGGAGAGAACATAAGAAAGAGTGGTGTAATGTAAGAAGACAGAACAAAACAGTCCAGGGATCCCCTGATTACAGTCCCAGGTCAGATTCATAGAGTCTTAGTTTTAAATGGAGCAAAGCTTTGAGATGGTTACTCCAAAGTATTCTTTATTTTATAGTCTGTATTTTCAAATGTTAGTTCTAAAGTAGACTTTACAGAACATGCCTAACATCTCAACAGTCAGGAGGCTTAAACAGAAGGGTAATGAATTTAAGGGCAGTCTTGGATATATATCACAAGGTCATATATATATATATATATATATATATATATATATATATATATATATAAAATCAGCTCTAGAAATTTTAACCAATTCAATATACACAAGGAGCTGAATATGACAGGCACACTCATACATATTGGTGTTCAATAAGTGTTGAAAACACTAATATACTGGAAGAAGTTAGCGCAGAGTGTCCTACCTAGAGTTTGAAAGGAAACACACCACGTGCAGCTGATTTTGCCTGAGAACAGTCAGTCTTTGCGGAAATGAGGAGAGGCTGGTTAGCTGGAACCTTTGTTTGCCTCTATCAACAGCAGACTTTGTCATTGACATCAGTGTGCAATAACAAGTGTTGTGTGCCATGGACACCATGCTCGGAAGTTCTCTCAGAGGACTGTGACATTGCACAAGTCCAGATGAGCCGTATGAGCACAGCTGTGGGGATGGCAAAGAGCACATGGACTTGGGAGCTATTTATGAGGTAGAAAGAACAGATGTTAGTAACTGTTCAGAGAAGTGAGGATGAAAAGGGGACAAATGGACTCGTCACAAGAGGGGCTTAGAGAGTAAAAACTTGTACCATGCACCGCGTATCATGGAACAGAGACAAGTGTGGAGAACTGAGACTGATTGAACCTGGTCCTGGGGGAAAGATTTTGCAGCCAATTCTGAGTTCCGATTTGAAAGTTATTTGCTGTTTTGTCTCTATAGCACAGAACTTTCCTTTCTTGTTTCCCCACTGAACATGAACTCAACAGTGTCAGCATTCTCAAAAGGGGGAGGGAACGAGATAACATAGAGTTTGCAATTCTGACATCAAGTAGCCCAAAGATGTCTTGCATGGTATAGGGCTGGAATTCAGCAGTTTGTGACATCATCATTAAGAATTCATGGGCCCAATTATAACAAGACTCCTTAAACAAGTCTTGATACACAAACGATTTAAGAAGCAAGTGCTTTTCCAGGAGAACAGACCTTGTCTCCAATTAATGGAGGTGTGGGAATTCTCTAAAACAAAGGGCAAAGTTGTTGTTAGTTTTCAATATTTCTCTCGAAAGCAAAGTTTTTTTTTTTTTTTTTTTTTGGAGTGAACAAAAATATCAACTTGGCTTATCTATACTCTGTAGTTATAGACTATCTCAACTGTCACTTTCAATTTGGTTAAGTCTGTTAGATTTTTCTAAAATATATCTGGTACATACATTGACTAGAATGAAACTGGTATATCAAAATCTAGAGCCTCCTTATCTAATCCTCAAGGCAGTTGTGAAGAAACACATCTGTCTCTGCCCCACATCTGACAGGCACAGATATTTTTGCACTAGGGTAATTAATAGAAACACTAAATGCTTTGGAAATGACATTTTTGCACTGTGGACAGCAGGGGATTAAAGTGAGGCCTGATAGATTTAACAAGCTCTAAGTTCCCTCAAGAAAATCTGTCTAGCTTGCATCATCATCGGAGCCCCAAAGCTCCCTATGGAGCTTCTAATTTTCATATTCCACGAAGGAAATTTCAGGTATTTCCCATTTTCCTCAGACCTCCCACCTCACCTCCACTCACTGCTCTGGATCCCACTTCAATAATTAAACAAAGATGGAATAGTCATGGACTTAAGTCTCTTTATTGATAGTCTTCTCCTCTAAGGGATTCAGAGAGAAACTTACTCCCTACCTTATCTGACAATCACTCACTGTCTCCTGGTCTATTAGGGATCCTCAGTCTGCTATCTTCTCATTGTTGTTGAGATCCTTTCTTTTTATGCACTTCTGCCTTCTCATTTATCTGGGGCCTATTTGGTTACTTCTTTGAAGTTCTTCTGCACCCAAGTGATAATCTTATTTCTTTTTTTTTCCTTTTGTTTATTTTTTAAATTAGATATTTACATTTCAAATGCTATCCCCAAAACCCCCTATACCTTCCCCTTTCCCTGCTCCCCAACCCACTCACTCCTGCTTCTTGGAACTGACATTCCCTTGTACTAGGGCATATGATCTTCACAAGACCAAGGGCCTCTCTTCCCATTGATGGCCGACTAGGCCATCCTCTGCTACATATGCAATTAGAGACACAACTCTGGGAGGTACTGGTTAGTTCATATTGTTGTTCCTCCTATAGCGCAGATAATCTTATTTCTTAAGTGCTGAACCCCTCCTGTGTTTCACTAGGACACTATTTTTCTTCTTATTTTCTATGACTCCTTTTCATAATACTTTCTGGATGTGTGGCTTTAAATATCATCTAGTACTCTTGATTTTATGTGAACCTGTACAGTTCTCTCTGGAGATCTAATTTTATGTATTCAGCATACATCGACACTTCATCATCTAATTTTATATGAATTGCAATGTGTTTAAGATAAACCTAAAGGCTCCTCCTTTGGGACCTTTTCTTGCTTGTGTCCTTTCTCCCAGTGTTTAATGTCTTCGTCACTACTCCTTTGCTCTCAGCTCTCGACTGCCATGGTCACTAAATCATCACTCTTTAATTCCTCGGACTTTACCTACTAATATGTCTTGTATCATTTCTCTTCCTTTTCCCTTATCAAATCTCATTTTGCTTGTGTTGCTAGAATATCATTTCATTATCCAACCTTGTTCCTCCTAACCTGTTGAGTACATACCAACCCTGAATATGACCCGTGGGGTACCTCGGGATAAAGTGCACAGTACACAGAGTACATTATTTTATTTACTCCTTCTGAATAATATGCTTTCAGCCACATCTTTATTTAACCTTTTAAAGCTTATCATTTCCCCATGACAGCACCTAAATCTGCTTCACTATCATTGCATTTCCCAAATAAAATGAAATGGAAAGTGAACCTGTGTCTCATGCAAACAGTCAGGTCAGCAATAAAATAAGGAGAAAATAGTAAAAATTAAGACCCAGGATTCTACAATTCCTTAAATGACCCAAGTCTCCTGAAGGGAAATTGTGGGCAGGTTTTATTGTTCAAGGAATTCACAGTTTGTTCATCCTATCCCATCTTCCACACTGATACCTCAACTAAAATTTATTTTCTAGATCTGGTTCATCTTCCAAATCCATGTTGAAATCACTCTCCTACCGCCTCTCAATCTTTACATTTGTGTATCTGTCACCCTCAGGATCTCAGTCATACTTCTTGACTACTTTTCAGTCCTTCAGAAGGTTTCGCTTTTAAACTTTTACTTTTATGAAGCTCAGTTTGTGCTAAAATTTTGATGTAAGCAGTCAAATACTCTGAATAAAATACTTAAAACTTTCAAGCTTTTATTTTTCCCCATTACACACCAATACCCCACCATGGAAGAAGACAATTGGCTATATGCCATTGAGGCCCACCATTGTATAAGAAAATTATATATATGTTTCTATCATCTGTGGTTGTGGAAAACACTGAACAAGCCCAATTTCTCTCTCTCTCTCTCTCTCTCTCTCTCTCTCTCTCTCTCTGTCTGTCTCTCTCTCTCTCTGTCTCTCTCTCTCTCCCTCCCTCCCTCCCTCTTCTTCTTTTTACTCTTCCTCCTCCTCCTCTTCTTCCTCCTGTCTGTGGATCAGGATGTAAAACTCTCAGCTTCTGCTCCAGTGCCATGCCTGTCATCTTCCTGCCATGATGATCATGAATTGATCCTCTAAACCTGCAAACAAGCCCACAGTTGAATTTCTTTCTTTTATATTAAAGTTGCCTTGACCATGGTGTCAGCTAAAACTCATTAATTAAATTAGACACCGTCTACTAAAGACAAATGGACATTTGCATACCAATGAGATGACTGCTTTTTCATTAATACATAAAGAGTTAAGTATTAGCTTAATATTAGTTACAAGACATCAAACATCATAATTTTCCAGAACTTACTAATACTGTGATTTTATAATCATCAATTCTGAGAATTCTACTTTGCATAAATACAAAGTGACAGAATCAGGATTAGAGTCATTAAAAAAAATTGAAATTATGTCCTAATCCCAAGTCAAAATTCATTTAACAGTAGTTTATGAAACTCAAGTCAGCAACTGAAACAGGAATTGTACAAATCAATTATAACACAATACAATGTAAAGACATAATAATTTGATACTTTCATGCTAAGGAACAATTGTATGAAAATATTAAATTACTGTTTCCGTAATAAAAAGATTATGTTTCCATAATAACATAAACTTTTGCATGTACAGTACAGTAAAGCACTGCTATTTCTAACATATAATAGTCTTGGAACTTGCTTTTGTTTTCCAGCCCTCATCCTCATGGCATGATGTGGTGGTGCACACAGCTAAAAATGGGAAAGTTGTGTTTATCAGCAAGCCAGCAGGGAAGTCACCAAGTATAACAAGGGCATGCCAAAATACCCCGATTCATTTTGCATTTGATTTTGAAAAAACTTTTAGTCATCATGCATTCCAAACCCTTTATTACTACTAAAATGTTCACAACCCCGGCACTCACTCTATGATCCTATGTAGACCCTGACCCACACTTTTAAGAAGCCAGGGTCTAAAGCCCTATGCTAGTCTTATGGCTTTTATGCCTGCTTCATTAATTCAAATTCTTAGGGTGTTTTCCAACAAGTTTCATCTGACGTGAGTTGCACCCCATTCTCAGTATAGAATACTTTACCAAGTCTCTTCTGCTACCATGGAGATTCCCTGTCTCCCCAGAATACACCCTGAGTACAGCTAAAATTAACCTGGAAGCGTCAAAAACTTCTGTAGTCCCAGCATCATCCCAGACCATTTAATTCAAATATATTGTCATGTTCCTGTATTCATGGGCAGCTGTGGGTGAGTCATTGTCTGCCCAAGCTCTTTTGGTTTGCTTCTGTGTTGATGACTACCTTCCCCAGCAGCTTCAAGGATAGCTGACCTTTCTGTTAGTCTTAGAACTTTCCAAGTTACCAAGTTCAAACAGAAATCTTTTTTTTTTCTCTCCAAAATTGTAAGGCATTCCTCTATTGTGATTTAGCTGAACGCTGCTGTAGAGATGCATGAAGCCATTCTGTTCTGTGTTTTATTGCTATGAACTGCTTTTCTCAAAAGGTGTCTATAGAATCTCCCATTTGTTTCTATATTCTGAGACTTTTTCATAATTGCTCTGGCCTCAAACTATCTTCATCTTTTTTTTTTTTTTTCATGCATTCACAGCCTCGTCTAGTCTTGTGAACTGAATCTTTTATTTCAGAGAAACTTTCTTAAACACTCCCACTCATGGCTTCCTTCATTTGTGCTTGTTCTTTTCTTCTTAAACTCACACGTTTTGAAGAGCAGATGCTCATACCTTTTTTTTCTTTTTCTAGTCTACTTTCAATTATTTTGGGTCATAGCCCTTATGTTGGGTAGCTAGCCCTGCTCTAATTTAAATGTTGCTACCCTGATCCTGGCTGTCTCAGAATGGGACTAGGGTCTTTACAATGATAAAAAGTGAAATAGGTCATTAAGGGTGCACATTAGCCCAATAAGTCTAATATTTTGATTAAAAAATTTTATTTGTGTACAGGAACACATAGAGGAGGAGAGTGTGTGACCAGGGAGATGGCCACCCACAGACCTCAGAATATGCCAGTCACATTGGTTCCTAAAGCACAGACTTCCAGAATCCAGGCTTGTGAGAAATTTGTGTTCCTTGGGCCACCCAGACTGTGATATTTTATTCTGACTCCCTGGTGAGAGAACACAGTCTGCTTTATAGGAGATTTTCTCAATTCTATTTTCCAACAACTATCAAGGAATTTTTTTTTTTTTTTTTTTTTTTTTTTTTTTTTTTTTTTTTTTTTTTTTTTTTTTTTTTTTTTTTTTTTTTTTTTTTTTTTTTTTTTTGAGAGAAGGAGGATAGATTTGTTTATTTACAACATGCATCTGGAGACACAAGAGCAACTTGCAAGGGGTCAGCTCTCTCCTCTTACTTTGTAGAACCTGGGATCAGACTCAGGTCCCTGTCAGGCTTGGAAACAAGTGCCTTTACCTGCTGAGCCATCTTGCCAGCAGCCTCTCTTGCAGTTACTTTAAATAGCATGATCTGCTATTGGCAGACAGACTTGGCGTTGTTTCTTGGGGAATAGTGAAGCATATGTACATGTCATGGACAATCTGTTTGTAAAACACTTAATGGTGAGTTTGAGTCAAATATATCTCTCCAAAGCACAATCTCTGTCTAGATTGTGAAAATATCTTTTCCACCAGGAAGGAGAGTGATGGCTTCTGTATCACCGTGAAGGTGTGCTACCAATTCACTGCTTATCAGTGGAACTCGATAAAAATGAAATAAAATGAATTAAAATAGCAAGACCAGCCTGTGTATATAGGGCTCTGACAGAAACAAGCACAAACATACTGCAAGATTTACACAAAGGGCATAAATAAATAAATAATAAAAAAAGAATTTGCAAAGTAGCTTAAAGCTATAGGAATTCTCTTCTGACAAATGTTCCTCTTTGGTTCTCACTAAAAAGCCAAATAAATCCCATTAGCTCCTTAATTGTATGGANTTTAGCTCCCTTGTCAAAGATCAGGTGAGCATAGGTGTGTGGATTCATTTCTGGGTCTTCGATCCTATTCCATTGATCTACCTGTCTGTTGCTGTACCAGTACCATGCAGTTTTTGTTACGATTGCTCTGTAATACAGCTTGAGGTCAGGCATGGTGATTCCACCAGAGGTTCTTTTATTGTTGAGAAGAGTTTTCGTTTGCTATCACATTTTATGTTTTTAAGACTCCTCTTGTGTTCCCCAAATGATCCATTTTTAATAACATCTTGTTCATGCTTCAAGGACACAGTATCTTTTCCTGTTCCCCTGAGAACATGGTAGTTTTCCTTTCCAGGTTTACATGTTTATGCAGTTTCCCTACTGTATGGGACTCTTTATCTTTCAGACTGGGGGTTCTCTTAGTTATCTGTTTGCTCATATTTATGAGTAAGGCAATAAAAGGGAAGATTTGAAGTTTGTGGGTGTTCAATGGGGTTTGTTGACTGATCTCATGCCCTTTGATCCTTAACTCAAAGGTTCAAAACTGTGCTTATAGACTGAGTTTGACATGAATGTGTCTGTATTTTGTTTTGTTTTTCATTTGGATCTGTGATGCCTTTAAACTGGTATGGTGTTTTTAATTACCCACAAACCTCGCTGCTCTTGTTTGATTTGAGCGGCTTGTAAGTTTGAAATTCCTACCTAGCTCTTCATTGAAACCAGTGAATTTCTTGAACATAAGTTTGAAGTCACTGCCTCTAGGATAAGTTCCATAACACTCACAGCGGGAGTCCAACTCTGTCTCCTTGGATATCAAATTTCACTCCCCTCTCAGTGCCTCTGCCTGTTTTCCTGTGGTAGCAGACTTTTGATGTATATGTGGAAATCTCCATGAAAATGCCCACTCAGAGGAGATAGGGATTGGGGCATATTAGTAAGAAAATACATATTGAAAACCTCAACATTTAAAGAGACAGGAGTTCAAGCAAGGAGGGAGCTTATAATTTGATCTTTGTCAATCTAGAATGTTGAGTATTTGATGGTCAAAAATCATTAACCGTAGTTCTTCCTCTCAAAGTAAATACCATGTCATGCAATGTGGCTTTAATACACTTCCAGATGGTTACAGAGACTATCATTTGCTTCTTGCGACGGAACATTTTTCAAGCAGAGACAAAAAGGAAATAAAAAATAGAAGCCAAGATATATTTAAGTGAAAGAGGAAGTATCTGTGCATATACATTAATTTGAATCACATGACCTTTTAGAAGTCAACCTGATAAAGCATTCATCTGGGCATATCTGCCAAGGTGTCCATGTGCAATAAATCATTTATAGCAAAAATTGTCAGAGCAGTTTTCAAAAGTCTGAGTCCTTGGGATGTTTGCTGCATTTGGTCCACTATGGTTGTTAGTGCAAAGTACCCTTCATGATCAACTGCACCTGGATTTCTATCTGCTCATTTCTGGGAACATAAGCTCTAGGAGCACAATCCAATGTGCTACCCTTGTAGCATCCCATCTATGAAGGAGCTATTTTCTTTCTCCTCCTTATTCAGCTACACATGCTGGCCCTATTAAACACGATTAGCTAACTCTTTGTTCCTATTAATCTTTCACTCCCACGATGATTTGAGCACTGTGGGTTTTTAATTATTGAGAGAGCCCTGGGAGTTGCCAAATATAGACTCATTCATGTGAACAGTAAACAAACTATGTTTGGATTCTCACAAATTTATGAGGCTTGAAAGACCTTGGAAAACCAGATGGATTTCAAGAGCTCTGTCTCCAACTACTCCAAATTGACACTAAGGTTGAGGGGCAGACAGTGGAGTAGACAGCGATCAGGCAACTGTTCCATACAAACTGGAGCCCTAGGGGATATTTATCTTTGCTATAAAAGCCCCATCTGTGAAATGGGCAAAATAATTGCATCTACTTTGGAAAGCTTTTGTGAAGGCCAGTTGAGATAATTCATTTGGCACACCTTAACAGGAACAGCAAGGTTACAGCCTGGCATCATATGAACTCGTGAAAGAACAATTGTTCATTATTTAAGAAACTAGTTAGACCTTCACAGCTGCCAATTATGATGCTGAAATAAATGAGTTGAATTATACTAGAAGTACTCAGAATGTGTATCTGTATAAATAATTTTAATATGACACTTGAAAACAATTATAAAATTTAAGCTTACAGATTCTGATTTTTATTATTGTAGAAACAACTTTAAAAGTAAAGTAATGAAATCCTGGATTCAAACCAGTTTTTCCAGAATCATTAGGGGCAGGAAAGATTGCCTAGTGGGCAGACCCTCTTACTCCCACTCCTAATAAGCAGAGTTTGATCTTTGGAACCTACATAGTTGGAAGTAGAGAACTGATTCCCTCAAATTGACAGGTGACCTCCACATGCATGTTGTGGTGCATGTGCACCCACTTACATACATATATGTACACTATAATTACATAAAATGTAATTTTAAAAAATCTTTAGGTTGAATGAAAAACTTTAATTTGATGGGTTCTGAATTAAGCAGTCTATCCTTACCAACCATGTGCTTCAAGGCAGTATGCAGAATCCACACTCTGCTAGTAAAGACAAAGGCCATGAAAGACAGACACAAACTATATAAAACAAATAATTCAAAGGAGATTTGAGTCACCACTTTAATTTTTATTTTCTGGGTCAAAATAAAGTGTTTTTTTGGAGAGGAATATTTTTTATAAAATCCTTGTTGTTTTACTTTCCACAAGGTCATTTTCTTTGGTCCAAATCAGTGGTAAGTTGATATAGACAACATTTCAGATATTGCTGTTTTTCCTAAGTCTTGTATAAACTGGTTGATTTAAAAATCTATGGTTGAGACTGTGGAGGGTGAGCAAGCAGAGTGCAGAAGCAACTGAGTTTCTGGGACAGGCAGAAGCCACTCATCATCTGGGACAGACCCCCATTTCTGGCTGCAGAAATCTGGGCATCTTCCACGCCAGAGGCGAGGTGGCCGCCCAGGAGAGCTATGACCCCCAGAGCAGGTAAGGGAGCCATCTTGTCTCTCGGGTCCCTCTGAGAGCAGTGTACACAGATCAGCTTGCAGACTGTGGAGGGTGAACAAGCAGAGTGCAGAAGCAACACAGCCTCTGGGACAGACCCCTTTTTCAGGCTGCAGAAATCCAGGCACTTTCCCCACTAGAGGAGAGGTGGCTGCCCTGGAGAGCTGTGACCCTCAGAGCAGGCTGTGCAGGGAGCGTGAAGACTACAGAGGCAACCCATCTTATGGTACAGGCCCTATTTCTGGCCTTCATTTTCAACCAGGAGACAGGTCTGAACACCAGACTTCTGTGCACTTTCCCTGCAAGAGGAGAGATTGCCTGAAGTGAGTACTCTGACCACTGAGACTCAGAAGAGAGCAGAACTCCCAGGACAGCTGACAGAGGCTAACAGAATCATAGGAGGATCAGGCTCCAGCCAGAGACAACTATAACAACTAACTCCAGGGATTACCAAATGGCTAAAGCAAACATAAGAATCTTACCAACAGAAACCAAGATGGCTCACCATCATCAGAACCCAGCACTCCCACTTCAGCCAGTCCTGGATACCCCAACATACCCGAAAAGCAAGATTTGCATTCAAAATCATATTTCATGATGCTGGTAGAGGACCTTAATAAGGACTTTAATAACTCACTTAAAGAAATACAGGAGAACAACGCTAAAGAGGTAGAAATCCTTAAATAATCACAGGAAAACGCTGCTAAACAGGTGATGGAATTGATGAAAACTATCCAAGACCTAAAAAGGGACATAGAAACAATAAAGAAAAACCAAAGTGAGACAACTCTGAAGATAGAAACCCTAGGAAAGAAATCAGGAACCATAGATGCGAGCATCAGCAACAGAATACAAGAGATTGAAGAGAGAATCTCAGGTGCAGAAGATTCCATAGAGAACATGGGCACAACAATCAAAGAAAATGCAAAATGCAAAAAGATTCTAACTCAAAACATTCAGGAAATCCAGGACACAATGAGAAGACCAAACCTACGGATAATAGGGTTAGATGAGAATGAAGATTTTCAACTTAAAGGGCCAGCAAATATCTTCAACAAAATTATAGAAGAAAACTTCCCAAACCTAAAGAGAGAGATGCCCATGAACATACAAGAAGCCTACTGAACTCCAAATAGACTGGACCAGAAAAGAACCTCCTCCCAACACATAATAATCAGAACAACAAATGCACTAAATAAAGACAGAATATTAAAAGCAGTAAGGGAAAAAGGTCAAGTAACATATAAAGGCAGGCCTATTAGAATTACACCAGACTTCTCACCAGAGAACACAAATGCCAGCCCAGGCTGCTATACTCAGCAAAACTCTCAAATACCATAGATGGAGAAACCAAAGTATTCTATGACAAAACCAAGTTCACACAATACCTTTCCACGAATCCAGCCCCTCAAAGGATAATAATGGGGAAACACCAACACAAGGACAGAAATTACACCCTTGAAAAAGCAAGAAAGTAATCCTTCAACAAAACTAAAAGAAGACAGCCACAAGAACAGAATCCCAACATTAACAACAAAAATAACAGGAAGCAACTATTACTTTTCTTTAATTCTCTTAACATCAATGGAATCAATTCTCCAATAAAAAAGACATAGACTAGTATACTGGCTACACAAACAGGGCCCAACATTTTGCTGCTTACAGGAAACCCACCTCAGGGAAAAAGACAGAAACTGCCTCAGACTGAACGGATGGAAAACAATTTTCCAAGCAAAGAGTCATAGGAAACAAGCTGGAGTAGCCATTCTAATATCAAGTAAAATTGACTTTCAACCCAAAGTTATCAAAAAGACAAGGAGGGGCACTTCATACTCATCAAAGGTAAAATCTACCAAGATGAATTCTCAACTCTGAGCATCTATGCTCCAAATGCAAGGGCAGTCACATTCATTGAAGAAACTTTATTAAAGCTCGAAGCACACATTGCACCTCACACAATAATAGTGGGAGAGTTCAACACTCCATTCTCACCATTGAACAGATCCTGGAAACAGAAACTAAACAGAGACACATGGACACTAATAGAAATTATGAAACAAATGAATTTAATAGATATCTACAGAACATTTTATCCTAAAACAAAAGGATATACCTTCTTCTCAGCACCTCATGGCACCTCCTCCAATATTGGCCATAAAATCAGTCACAAAATAGGCCTCTACTGATAAAAAAATATTGAAATTATCCCATGCAGCCTATCAGATCACCATGGACTAAGGCTGATCTTCAATAACAGCACTACTAATAGAAAGCCAACATTCACATGGAAACTGAACAACACTCTACTCAATGATACCTTGGTCAAGGAAGAAATAAAGAAAGAAATTAAACACTTTTTAGAGTTTAATGAAAATGAAGCCACAACATACCCAAACTTATGGGACACAATGAAGGCAGTCTTAAGAGGAAAACTTATACCCCTGAGTGCATCCAAAAAGAAACTAGAGAGAGCATATACTAGCAGCCTGACAGCACACCTAGAAGCTCTAGAACTAAAGGAAGCAAATTTACCCAAGAGGAGTAGACAGCAGAAAATAATCAAACTCAGGGCTGAAATCAACCAAGTGGAAACAAAAAGAACTATTCAAAGAATCAACCTAACCAGAAGCTAGTTCTTTGAGAAAATCAAGATAGATAAACCCTTAGCCAGATTCACTAGAGGGCACAGGGACAGTAACTTAATTAACAAAATCAGAAATGAAAAAGGAGACATAACAATGGAACCTGAGGAAATCCAAAACATCATCAGATTCTACTACAAAAGGCTATACTCAACAAAACTAGAAAACCTGGATGAAATGGCCAACTTCCTAGACAGATACCAGGTACCAAAGTTAAATCAGGATCAAATTAACAATCTAAATAGTCCCATTTCCCCTGAAGAAATAGAAGCAGTCATCAGTAGTCTCCCAAACAAAAAAAGCCCAGGAACAGATGGGTTTAGTGCAGAGTTCTATCAGACCTTCAAAGAAGACCTAATTCCACCTCTCCTCAAACTATTCACAAAATAGAAACAGAGGTACTGTACCCAATTCATTCTATGAAGCCACAATTACTCTGATACCTAAACCACACAAAGATCCAACAAAGAAAGAGAATTTCAGACCGATTTCTCTCATGAATATCGATGCAAAAATAGTCAATAAAATCGTCACAAACCAAATCCAAGAACACATCAAAATGATCATCCATCCCGACCAAGTAGGCTTCATCCCAGGAATGCAGGGATGGTTTAATATACAGAAATCCATCAACGTAATCCACTATATAAACAAACTCAAAGACAAAAACCACATGATCATCACTTTAGATGCTGAGAAAGCATTTGACAAAATCCAACACCCATTCATGATAAAACTCTGGGAAAAATCAGGAATTCAAGGCCCATACCTAAACATAATAAAAGCAATCTACAGCAAACCAGTAGCCAACATCAAACTAAATGGAGAGAAGCTGGAAGCAATCCCACTAAAATCAGGAACTAGAGAAGCCTGTCCACTTTCTCCCTACCTATTCAATATAGTACTTGAAGTCCTAGCCAAAGCAATTCAACAACAAAAGGAGATCAAGTGTATTCAAATTGGAAAGGAAGAAGTCAAAATATCACTTTTTGCAGATGATATGATAGTATATATAAGTGACCCTAAAAATTCCACCAGAGAACTTCTAAACCTGTCAAACAGCTTCAGTGCATTAGCTGGATATAAAATTAACTCAAACAAATCTATAGGATGGAAGACAGGGCCCCCAATGGCGGAGCTAGAGAAATTACCCAAGGAGTTGAAGGGGTCTACAACCCTTTAGGTGGAACAACAACATGAACTAAACAGTAACCCCAGAGCTCGTTTCTCGTGTCTCTAGATTCATAAGTAGCAGAAGATGGCCTAGTTGGCCATCACTGGAAAGAGAGGGCCCTTGGTCTTACAAACTTTATATGCCCCAGTACAGGGGAATGCCAGAGCCAGGAATTGGGAGTGGACGTTTGGGGGAGCAGGGCAGGGGGAGGGTATAGGGAACTTTCGGGATAGCATTTGAAATGTAAATAAAGAAAATATCTAATAAAAAAGATTTTTAAAAAATCTATGGTTGATAAGATGGCTCATGGGTAAATGTTCTTACCCGCAAGCTTGTCAATCCAAGTGCCAGTTCCATGACTGAAGGAGAAAACTGATTCCTGAAAGTTGTCCCCTGGCCTCCTGCCCCATATACATGTGTGCATACACATACACACTCACACACACACACACACACACACACACGATAAATGAATTATTCTATTTTTCTATCTATCTATTTATCTGTCATCTATCTATCTATCTATCTATCTATCTATCTATCTTCTATCTATCTTGAGAGATTAACCCAGGAGAGATGATTGAGTAATAAAAATAGTAAAGAGCATAAGTTGCTCTTCCAGAAGAGCCAGGCTCAATTTCCAGTACCCATATGGCAGCACCATCATTTGCAATATCTGTAACTCCAGCTCCAGAAGACCCAGTGTTCTCTTCTAGTCTCTGTGGACACTGCACAGATATATTCAGGCAAAAATAATCACACACATAAAATAAAAACAACTCCTTAAAAACAAATCTACATTTACCTTTCTCTAATCATCTTCTATAGATCATTTATTCTTGATATTAATCAATATATCATGAGAAACTTAAACAACAAAAATAAATTTGAAGCATGGGGCTCATTTTATTATATCTTATATTGAATCTATATTCAATATATGTATTTGAATGAACACTAGAATATAAAAACTCTATGCCATCCTATAATAAATGAACAAAGTTTTTTTAATTTCCTAAACTCAGACATTTCCAAAATCACTTGAGTTTGGAATCCATATTCCCAGCACTATCTTTAAAAAGTGCAGTGAATGGAATTGCTGTCTGGGGACACATGATTTACATGTGGTCCGGGTCTGTCTGACATGTTAAAACAAATTTAGTACTACCAGGACATGTAGGCCAATGGAGCAGAGTGGATGACTGAAAAATAAACCTGTAAGATTCTACAAGATACAGGCAGAGACAACACTTCCTGAACAGAACTCCTGTAGCACAAGAACTAATTCTAGAAATTGACAAATGGGATTAGATAAAATTAAAAGGCTTGTGAGAAGCAAAGGAAACAATCACTTGAATGAAAGCTAGCACAGATCAGGAAAACGATATCTTTATCAACTATAGATCAAAGCATCAATATCTAGGATCAATGAAGAGCTACAAAACTTAAGCAGCCCTATAACATTGTCCTTGTTGCTTGCAATCAAAAGACAAAAATCAAAGAATACATCTCCTTTGAGTTCTTGGCCTTTTGATATAGTGTTACACTGAATAGATGGGTTTTTTTTTTTTTTTTTTTTTTTTTTTTGCTCTTGAGGCTTTAAATTTTATAGATGATAGAAAGATAGGTAAGTAGGTAGATAGATAGGTAGGTAGATGATAGATAGATGATAGATAGATAGATAGATAGATAGATAGATAGATAGATATTTTTAATGACATTGCTTGAGGATACCACATGAAGAAGTGTGGTTTGCACTGGTGCACACTCTGAAAAAAATGTATCTAAAGGTTCTTCAATCTATCTATCAGAATCTTTTGGGAACAAAAGATTGCCCCGGTGCTTTTTGTATTTTGATGTTAATTCTGCTTCCTCAAGAGGGGAGGTTCTGACTAGTCACGACATACTTAGGTGATTCCATGTGAACCTTCTCCCCATTTTAACTGGTCAATAAAGGCAACAGAAGCCAATTACTGAATGAAGGATATGTGGAATTTCTGGGGCCCAGGAGGAAGAGGAGGAGAAAGAGAGGGAGATTGGACCAGGCTGTGAAGCAGATAGTTTACTGTCTGGTTTTGTGTCAACTTGACACAAGCTAGAGTTATCACAGAGAAAGGAACTTGAGGAAATGCTTGCCTAAGATCCAGCTGTAAGGCATTTTCTCAATTAGTGATTGTGGGTGGTGCCATCCCTGGGCTGGTAGCCCTGGGTTCTATACGAAAACAAGCTGAGCAAGCCAGGGGAAGCAAGCCTGTAAGTAACATGTCTCCATGGCCACCTCATCAACTCCTGCTTCCTGCCAGCTTGAGTTCCGGTCCTATCTTCCTTTTGTGATGAACAGCAATGTGGAAGTGTAAGCTGAATAAACCCTTTCCTCTCCAACTTGCTCCTTGGACATGATGCTTGTGCAGGAATAGAAACCTTGACTAAAACAGATAGGAAGCAACAGACATAGTTTGTAGAGGCTGTGGAGGCTAAGCAGGATGGGGTAGGATATTCTTCACCCAGCAGTTGTGTTATCTGGCTGGTTTTAAAGTATTAAGGCTGTCTGATGTTTTCAACCGGCAGCAACTCCGGTGGGCAAGAAAAAGGGCACAGCCTCAGACAATCAATAGCGCTTTGGGGAAGCTAGCTGTGTGCACTGAGATGGCTTTTGTGACACTGGGCAAAGAACAGAGGCCAGACTGAAGTGGCTTGGCAAAGCTAGCTGTGGGGGCTGGGTGAGACCACTGTTGTCATGACTAGGCAAGGAGCAATTGTGCACTTTAAAATTACATGTGACACCTTTTGTGTGTGCTGTGTGATGGTCTGCAGCACTTTTTAAATTTGTTTCACCAAAACATTACTTTGCTTTAACATGCTATTCAGCTGATGTCTCTTTTTTCCAGAGGCTTTATAACTTTAAAATACATATATTTATATTTAAAATAAAAATATAGCTCTGCACCATTCCTGCCAGGGAAGAGCTTGTCTCCAGGGAGGGCTCTGACCCTGGGGATTCAGGTGAGATCTCCATTTTCTCTCAAGTTACTGTCTAAGGTGGGACCAACAAGGAGCACACAGGCTGCAGAAGCAGCAGAGCTACTGAGACAGGGTCCTTCCTGCTTCCATCTGTACCCAGGAGGTGGGGCTTTCCCACAGCCCTCTGTGCACTATTTTTGCCAGAGGAGGGTTTGTCAGGAAATGCTCTGACCCCAGGACTCAGGAGAGAGCTGGTCTGGAAGGAGTGCTGACACAGGCTTACAGACAAGCTCCTGTCAGAGAGCAAGAACATTTAACATCAGAGATTACCATATGGTGAAAGACAAACACAAGTATCTTACCAACAGAGACCAAGACTACTTGGCATCATCAGAACCCAATATTCCCACTACAGCAAGTCCTGGATACCCCAACACACCAGAAAAGCAAGATTCCAATTTAAAATCATATCTCATGCTGCTAATAGAGGATTTTAAATAGGACATAAATAATTCCCTTAAAGAAATACAGGAGAACAGAGGTAAAAAGGTAGAAGTCCTTAAAGTGGAAACACAAAAATTTCTTAAAGAATTACCGGAAAACACAGGTACAAAACCATCCAGGATCTAAAAATGGAAGTAGAAACAATAAAGAAATCACAAAGGGAGACAACTCTGGAGATAGAACACCTAGGAAAGAGATCAAGAGTCATAGATGTAAGCATCGCCAACAGAATACAAGAGACATAAGAGAGAATCTCAGGTGCAGAAGATACCATAGTAAACATTGACACTACAGTCAAAGAAAATGCAAAATGCAAAAAGATCCTAACCCAAAACATCCAGAAAATCCAGGACACAATAAGAAGACTAAACCTAAGAATAATAGGTATAGAAGAGAGTGAAGATTTTCAACGAAAAGGGCCAGTAAACATCTTCAACAAAATTATAGAAGAAAACGTCCCTAACCTAAAGAAAGAGATGCCCATGAACATACAAGATGCCTACAGAACTCCAAACAGTTTGGACCAGAAAAGAACTTCCTCCCATTACATAATAATCAAAATACCAAATGCACAAATCAAAGAAAGAATATTAAAAGCAGTAAGGAGAAAAGGTCAAGTAATATATAAAGGCAGACCTATCAGAATTACACCTGATTTCTCATCAGAGACTATAAAAGCCAGAAGATCCTGGGCAGATGTCATACAGACCCTAAGAAAACATAAATGCAAGTCCAGGCTACTATACCCAGCAAAATTCTCAGTTACCATAAATGGAGAAACCAAGGTATTTCATACAAAACCAAATTTACAAAAACGTCTTTCCACAAATCCAGCCCTTCAAAGGATAGTAACTGGAATACTTTAACACAAGGAGGGAAACCACATGCTAGAAAAAGCAAGAAAGTAATCTTTCAACAAACCTAAAATAAGATAGCCACTTGAACAGAATTCCAGCTCTAACAACAAAAATAACAGGAAGCAACAATAACATTTCTTAATATCAATGGACTGAATTCCCCAATAAAAAGACATAGACTAACGGACTGGTTATGTAAACAGGACCCAACATTTTGCTGCATACAGGAAACCCACCTTAGAGACAAAGACAGACACTACCTCAGAGTAAAAGGCTGGAAAACAATTTTCCAAGCAAATGGTCCCAAGAAACAAGCTGAAGTAGCCATTCTAATATTGAATAAAATGGACTTTCAACCTAAAGTTTTCAAAAAAGATAAAGAAAGACACTTTATACTCATCAAAGTTAAAATATACCAATATGAACTCTCAATTGTGAACATCTATGCTCCAAATGCAAGGGCATCCACATTCATGAAAGAAACTTTCCTAAAGCTCAAAGCACACATTGTACCACACACAATAATAGTGGGACACTTAAACACCCCACTCTCATTAACGGACAGATCATGGAAACAGAAATTAAACAGAATTACAGTGAAACTTAAAAAGTTATGAAGCTTGTTGTTTCAGTGACCTAGCCCAGTATAAATTTTCAACTACAGTCCAGTGTCTGAACTGAAGCTACTCTGAGAAGGGACCTACTCTGCCAGAGACTCTGACAGCTTCACCATGCTTGGCCCACAGATCACCTGCCTCTGCCAGTTTTCTTTCTGAAACGCAAATCTAATATCATTTTCTTTGTTATTCTTACTGTGACTTTCTTGTTACATTCAGCATAGTTAATTGGCATGGAAGAAGTGCATTGTTGTGAACTTTTCTGTCTCGTATACAAACTGGACCCAAGCATTACAGAGGTGCTTAAGTAAATCTGTGTTTCAACTTTTTCTTGTCGTAATATAATGGTTTCTTTCTGCATTGCCTTCTTTTTGATGCCCAGTAGTCACTACAATGTCCATCTGGCAGAAGCCAACTCAATGTCACTCTGATCTTCACGGGTGGCTTCTTCAGAGCAAACATCTACAGATGATTGACTTGTCTCTATTTTCCCATAACAGCTTTCATTTGACATGATATCATTCCACAATATTTATATTTTCTTTTTTTAACCTGAAGCAAGCTTTACAATTACAAATTAGACAAGAAAAATGTTTAAAACAATTCTTAGCAGTGTATATTTGAGGGCTATGTTAAAGTTAACATGTGTTATAAATTTTACATTAAAAATATTCCACAGAAAAAATATATAAAATTAATAGAAATATATATTCTTGTTTATATATGTTGAGAATTAATGAAAAAAGAAACTATGAATTTGACAAGAATGAGGAGAGGTATATGGGAAGGCTTGAAGTTATTATAGTTTCAAAATACAAAAGAAATGATTAAAAAAAACAATATAAGTAATTCAATTACAGGCACTTCCCCCTTTGTAAGCCCAAGCATTCCAATCTACTGCCAGATGTTCTCCCTTCTAATAAAGCTGTTAGCCACAGGATGGTTGGAAATAAAAGAAAAGCATCCCATACCCACCACTGCTGAACCAACGCACATCTCTTATTTTTCTAGTTTCTTATTTTAGGCTTTTAATTCAAATGTAAGATAATAATGAACTGTCTTCTTCTCCCTCTCCTCACACAGAAATTATCCTACATATTCTGCTCTGCTCCTTACTTTCCTTGTGTAACCATATATCTTTCCACATCCACGCATGGTGTCCATATGTTTATAGTGGTGAAGTGTTTCATCGCTTAAGTATGCCGGCGCTACTTCTTCAGTCCTCCCTTGGCACTGGTTGGACTGGTAACCAGAAAGCATTGCAGTGACAAATAACTTCATACTGTATCGTCTTGCAAAGGGGATAGAGAAATACACAGTGGTGGGCTTGCTTTGCCAGCAGGTAAATGCAACTATTAATACCAAATTTCTTTCTATAGGGCATAGACCAATTTATATTTCAACTGGCACATTTTTTTTGTCCCTCTTGTTTGTAATATGAGCTGGAGATCCTTTACCTTCTTGTTTTTTAAAAAAATTACATTTCTAATGGGATATTTGTGCCATACAGGCATTTTGGGGTTTTACTTAGTTTTACTTTATATTTGAATATTTGAGTTATAAAAAATATTTACCCATGTGTTTTAAAATTATTTGTCATTTATAATTTTATACATGACCATTTGATACATTGGGGATCTGTATTGAGAGATAATGGGAGAGATCCAATTTATTGTTTCTAGTTAGCTTTCTAATCGTGACAATACTGGAAATGTCATTTTTCTTCTCTTTTTTTTTTTTCTTCTCCCTCTTCTTGCTTAGAATTCTTAAAAATAACTTTAAATGACTGACTAGATACCATGGGGTTCTGATTTTTTTTCTGTCTTAAAGATCATGAAAGGAAAGAAACTAGAAAAGTACTTACTTGTTTGTTCACAGCCCACTTGTGTTAGTTACTTTTTCTGTTGGTATGATAAAATACATTATTAGCCAGGGGCTCCCAGGCCTGTTTTTAGCTACTCAGGGCCAGCACCCATGTCATCACCAGCCACCAATTATGACACTCCATACCCTTTAAAATGTACCCCCCATCACAGCCCTCTCTCATGCTCTATCACTTTCAGTTTCTCTGTCTCTCTCTTGTCCTCAGTCCAGGATGCCTTTTGTGGCCCCCTTCCAATAAATCTCTTATATGAGATCTAATGGGTAGTGTGATCTTTGCAGCACTCTTCGGTCCTGCCCAATCCACCAAGGTACTTCACTGTAAATCCCTAACATTGCTGCCAAGACTCAGTAGGATATCTTGGTGCCTGCCTACTCCCCAACTTTGGGGGTCTAAGCCACATTGAGATCTAATCCTTCATTTGCAGTCCACCTGCAACAGACTCACATTCCAGCTAACCCACTGCTGAGTAAGCCATGCATCAGCAGAATTGCTAAGTTTTTCCTTTGTTCAGCATAAATGTTTCCCTGAATTCAAGGAAGTGACAGAAGAAGGCACCGTTCTAACCTTCCTGAAGGGAAAGGTACCCAGAGCCACAGTTGACTCTCTCCCATAACCTCACCTCTGATCCTTTCCATTAGATGAGACTTTGTTTTTAAGTTTAATAAAACCACTTTTTTGCCTTCATTTGAAAGTGCTAATACCAGGAACCGCTTAGGTCCCTGTCCAGTGAGGTAACAACCCACTCACTGTACAGCTTATGCCTTCCTCATTCAGTTCCAGTGGGTCCTAGGGACACCTTGGACTTCAGGCCATGGAGAGGACCCCTCCCTCCACCAATCCCCCACCATCTCCCCACCCACACCCACACCCATACCCACACCCACCTCATGCTTCCTCACCTATGGTAGCTGTGCTATACATACCTCTTACCTTGCCTTTAGAATGCCTCTTGGAAAACCTCTGACACCACTTAGTGAGGACAGCTAGGTCCCCACCTAGTGTGTGACTTAAGGACCTCCAAACTTATCCATCTTATAGTCTAATCTGTCCTCAATACCCCTTTGATAATCAATCAAAATGGCTGCCTATCCAACACACACATGCTGTCCTGTCTTTAATTTATGGTTGGTGGGTCTGGAAGTTTGTTGCAAAGTAGAAATAGAAGCCCAAGTCTGACCTAGCAAGAGGGACCAATGGTGGGGGGCTTGGGGAAATAGAGGGGTGGCCAGCAGGCCAGCCAAAAAGGTGCAGCATGCACACACCCAACATATACCTGTTCTCCCTGCAGCATCTGCTTCTAACCAAGTCTCCTAAGGTATACACAGATCCTTTGTGAATGTGTTTCCAAATTCTAGAGTCCAACTCTTCAGCTGCTGCTTCTCTCTACAAGGGCATCTATGTGCTTCCCAGTGCTCGTTGTTTATCCCTGTCCTTTAACTATTTCTGTTCTTGCCTAATGCCATAAGTGTCTCACTGGATCCTAGAGCCAGATGCTGAGCCCTTGGGGCTCCCACTACATGGACAAACTTTCTCCCTCATCTCTGATCTTCTATATCCATGGTTCTCTCTACTAAAGACACTCACTTGGCTCCCTTTTCCCCTGCATTCTCTTGGCTAATTCTGACTCCAGCCTGCAGCACCACAGCTTCTGTTCTCAGCTCCCTCCTGGAGGGTATAGGAATACTCCCAAATGGTGTTGCAACTTACTGCCCTCTCTCTCATTCTCCAGAAACTTAGATTTTATTACTGCAGCTTTGCTTCAGTACAAATCAATGACAAAAAAAAAGCCCTTGATTTCCAAATCCTTGCAGATGGAAGCACTTCTGTAACCACACAAACAAATGAACCCAAATCTTTATCTCTAAGGTTCTACTTTCCACTTCTTAAAAATAGTTCATCTCTATCATTTCTCTGTGCTCTGCTTTCAAAAACATCTCTCAAGACTATGTTGTAAGACTCTTATCTTGGGATTTGTAAGTTGCTTGTTGGGTATGGTTTTAAATCTATAAAATGTGCAATGAAATTGGCTTTAAATATGTAACAAATAGCTTATAATTAAAATCTATACATGAGTGTGTATGTGGTGTGTGTAACTTGGATTCAATTTCTCTGTGTGTTAAAATATAACTTGGATTCAACTTTTTCTATATGTGTGTATACAACTTGAATTAAACCCTCATATTTAAAAATAGATCTGCTTGGAAACAGATGCTTTTAAATAACAACCATGTGATTCTCCTCCATCTTGGCTAATAATATGCTCAGTATGTAACCAGCCACATGAACGGCAGCCATATTTACTAAAGTTAAAGAGAACATGCCATGTGTCTTCTATCTAAAGATGACTACATGGTATAAAACAACAATTATAAAACTTCTAAATCATAATTAAATCTCTGTTTATCATTGCTTCTCCTGTTTAGACTTAGGAATCAACAATAACTCTCAGATAATTTGGATTGGTATGGATAAAAATTTAAGATGGTATTTGCTACAAGATACTATATATGTGATTTAGCTCTGGTTTAGAATATAGTGTATATTATGATCCAATTTTAATGTTATAAAGGTCTACTCTGACTAAAAACTGATTTAGAGTGTATATCTAACTACTTACATCTTTGTTAATTGTGCAACACTAGGCAGATAGACAATTTAGTTAAGTAACAACATATGTTTAATAAATT
The DNA here is from genome assembly GCA_902729485.2 of Mus minutoides. Lineage (NCBI taxonomy): Eukaryota > Metazoa > Chordata > Mammalia > Rodentia > Muridae > Mus > Mus minutoides. The sequence goes on along the minus strand of LR750581.1, from coordinate 139,804 downwards.
AGATATATTTTATCAGATAGAAGGCTTATATCCAAAATATACAAAGAACTCAAAAAGGCAGACTCCAGAGAACCAAATAACCCTATTAAAAAGTGGAGTACAGAGGTAAATAGAGAATTCTCAACTGAGGAATATCGAATGACTGAGAAACACTTAAATGTTCAACATCCTTAGTCACCAGAGAAATGCAAATCAAAAAGACCCTGAGATTCCACCTCACACCAGTCAGAATGACTAAGACCATCTAATTAGTCCCATAACTCCTAAAGAAATAGAAAAAGTTGTTAATAGTCTTCCAACCAAAAAAAGCCCAGGACCAGATGGGTTTAGTGCAGAATTCTATCAGACCTTCAAAGAAGACCTAATACCTATACTCTTCAAACTATTCCACAAAATAGAAACAGAAGGAGCACTACCCAATTCACTCTATGAAGCCACAATTACAATGTGTATTCTCTCTTGAAGATGGAATGGTTTCTGTCTAATCAGGAACTTGTCACAATTTTCTTCCATAGAGGACTTCATAAGAGATTTTTTTTTCTACTTCTCTCATGTTTAATGTTCCAAATAGGAGGATTTAAAAACTGGTTGAGTGCATATTACTTTTAGCTCCAGAAGATATTGTGTTATTTAGGAGACATTTAACTATTATAAATTATTTTGATGACTTAAAAATGTTAGTACTGAGTTGTATATTTTAAAATAAATTGTATTAGTTTAATTTTTAAAAAAAAAGAGTGAACATGAAGAAAGAAGGAGAATATGTTATGGTGTCTGGTGCCTAAAGGGCAGAAGGAAGGAATTATGGGTGAATAATTCCAGACATTTCTTTCCTTTATAAAATTGTTAAGGAATAAACAGATGTACTACAAAAACAAAAACAAAAAACAAAACAAAACAAAACAAAACAAAACAAAAAACAGGTGACAGCAGATGTTGGCGAGGATGTGGAGAAAGAGGAACACTACTCCATTGCTGGTGGGACTCTAAGCTAGTAAAACCACTTTGGTAATCAGTCTGGTGGTTCCTGAGAAAATTGGAAATAGTTCTACCTTAAGACCCAGATATACTACTCTTAGGCATATGCCCAAAAGATGCTCCATCATATAACAAAGACACATGCTCCACTATGTTCATAGCAGCCTTATTTATAATAGCCAGAAACTGGAAACAATCCAGATGTCCCTCAACAGAAGAATGGATATAGAAAATGTGGTACATACACAATGGAGTACTATGCAACCATTAAAAACAATGACTTAATGGAATTCTTAGGTAAATGGATGGAACTAGAAAATATCACCCTGAGTGAGGTAATCCAGACACAAAATAACACACATGGTGAATACTAACCCCGAAGTTCTCAATGCCTATGATATAACCTACAGACTATATGGAGCATAGAAGGAAGAAAACCGGGGGGTTGATGCTTCAATCCTACATTGCGGGGAGGGGGAACAGGGCAATTGTGGGAGATGGAAAGAGATGGGGAGAAGGGAGGGAGAAAGGAGGAGGAGGAGGAAATAAGGATGGCAGTGTCAGAATCTGGAGGAGACATCAGAGAGGTACAGAGGGTCAGTAAATTGAATAAAAATAGGTAGCAGGAGGGAAGAGGAACCGGGAATAGCCACTGGAGGGTCCCAGACACCAGGGAAATGTGAGGCTCCCAGGACTCAATGGGATTGACTTTAGTCATAATGTGCAGAGAAGAGGGAGATAGAACCTGTGGGGACCACCACCAGAAGACAGGCACACCACCTGGTCAAGGGATGGGGCCACCCATTCATCTCAAAGTTTTTTAACCCAGAATGATTCTGTTGAAAGGAATAACAGGGTCAAAAATGGAACAGAGACTGAAGGAAGGGTCAACCAGAGAACAGCCCCACCTGGGGATACATCATGTCTGCAGACACCAAACTCAACCCTGTTGCCATGGTCAAGAGGTGCTTGCAGACAAGAACCAAGTATGGCAATTCCTGGGGAGGTCTGGCTAGCAACTGACCAATGCAGATGTGGATGCTTAGAGCCAACCATCAGACTAAACTCAGGGAACCTGGCAGGGGAGCTGGCAGAAGGACTGGAGGAGCAGAGGGAGATTGCAACCTCATTGGAAAAACAACATAGGGTGGCCTGACCACCCAGTTCTCTCAGAGACTAGACCACCAAAAAGGAGTTACCTAGAGGGATCCATGGCTCCAGATACATATGTAGCAGAGGATGGCCTTGCCTGGTAGCAACAGTAGGGGAGGCCCTTGGTCCTGGGGAGGTTTGATGCTCCAGAGTAGGCGGATGCTGGAGCGGTGGGGTGGTAGAGCGTGGGTGGGTGGGGGAAGCACTCTCATACAGGCAAAAGGGAACGGTGCGGGCAGATATGGGATTGGGGATTGTGGAGGGGTAACCGGGAAGTGGGATATCATTTGAGATATAAATAAATGGAATGATTAATGATAGGAAAGAAAGAAAGAAAGAAAGAAAGAAAGAAAGAAAGAAAGAAAGAAAGAAAGAAAGAAAGAAAGAAAGGAAGGAAGTCTATTTGGTAATCATTATTAATAAATTCCTAAGGTCTATTTAGCTTTACACTGCTATTTGTCTAGCTTTTTTGTCTTTAAGACTCACTTCAAACTTTAGCCATTTGGATAAACTGAGTCATACAAAAAACCTGCAATATTCCAAAATGGCACACCATAGAAAGATTAGTAAAGCTCCAGTCTATCTATGAACTATATCTATAATTCAAAGTTTTATTTTCATAAAGAACCCCAATACAATGTTATTTTTAATGTTCAAAGGTAACGGGGATAAAGCTATAAAATCTTAATATTATAAAAGCTACCAACTAATTATAAACTGTTAAAGACAAATAAGAAATGCAAGTTAATGATCAGTAACCTATAAATGATCAAATATTTTAATGTCTTCAGAACTATAATTGTAGTCATGCTAAGTACCAATGTAATTAATTACAGGAATACATTTTATTTAGCCTCCTATATGTGTTTTCAACGTTAAGCCAAAAACAAGTTCCAGAAACAAGCAAAGTTTGTGTAGTTTAAATATATTTAATAGATAGATGGTCCTCAACTCTTCATAAATCTTCTGAAGTATTATTAAATCTTATTATAGATTAAATAAAAAGCTTCCCACGATAGAAGTGCTAGCTCCTGGCACTATCCTTAGATGCCCTTGAGGTAAGATGGTGGGCACCACAGAACTCCACCTGGAGCCTGCTTTAAGTTTGGTAAAGCTGAATACTGGTTAAAAACCTGCCCTTACCTCACCTACCACCAGAAACCTATCCAAACTGTGGACAAGCAGGACTCTGGGGAGTTGATTGCCCTACTGTGTCTGGACAAAGTATGCTGGTCCCCACAAGTCCCTACTCCACAGGAAAGTGTTGGATCTTCTGAGCCTGGTAGCTAAAGACTGATGCCACCTCGGAACCTCTGCCCCAAATGACCCCAAAGGAACCTAAAGTGTTCGAGTAGCAAGTAAGACTGTCATTTTTAATTGGTTGGAAGCTTCTTTAGCCTGTACTTTCTGCTTTCTTAGGTAAAATACATTCTTCTCAGATTTCTGGTATTGATGACTAGGTTAGTGATAGCTTTGTAAGTTCAACAGCAGCAACCAAGGCTTCAACTGCCCTCTCAGCTTGATTTATATAACAATCAGGCCTTAGGCCTTACTTTCATAGAGCTATTACTATTCCTGGAGGACACAGTTTATCTTGCTACCACAAAACAGATTTCAATGTAACTTTTTATAATTTCTTTACTTAAAGAAAATTGCTTCATAATGACTGCTCTCAGTAATCTATCACACGTGTCTTATGGTGAATGATTGGATAGAAAAAAAGGTTTAAAGTTTTATGTTTGGGATGTGTAAATGAAAGTTTAGTGGTCTGAGAACATGAGAACATGGATTGTATGGATATAAGAATGTGTTTTGAGGTATATGGATGTAATTTGTGAGGATATAAGAAATAGCTTAAAGTGTATGAAAAATCTTTCAGATTTCTTTCCCTCTCTGTGCTATTGCTATATTAAGAATCAAAAGTTCAGAGTGTCAACATTAATCAATGGAGTTTTGTTAAGCTGTTATTCTAGCTCTGGTAAAACACTTCAACTATTTTATAGTTCCAAGCTCATTTGGTTGTCTTCTATGTACAGACTTAGAAGACAACCAAATGAGAGTCTTTGGCTCTCACTGTTATAAAAAGTTTATATACACCCATTCTTCTGGATAGAGGAAAGAATGTTCATGCTTTTAACTGAGAATCATTTTTGGGTCTCCAAGGTTTTACTATGACTCAAAAGCATAAGTCTGCTGCCTATTCTGCAATATGGATTCCAGTGAAGATTAGAAAGAGTTGTAATGTTCCAGATAAGTATTTTCAATCAACAGTCTGTTTCCCACACCTGCCTGTTCCTAAGGTTGGGATTCCCACCCACCTTCCATTTTTGTTGGTCTTGGGACTTCCCTCTCTCAACTAACAGAACCATGGGACTAAAAGTTTCAAATGTACACCTAAGAAAAAATTGCTCCCTAAATTCCTTAACCTTTTCTTCTACCCGTGTGTGTGTGTGTGTGTGTGTGTGTGTGTGTGTGTGTGTGTGTTTGTATACCTGTTCCAGTAACCTGCCAGTTTCAAGTGTTCTGTCAAAATTTAAATCGCAGACAACTTCAAAATGGCTAGCCCCAAGTGGTCCACCTCACAGATTTCTCTAACTGTGTCCCTAGCCTCTGGAAAGCAAGTGAAATAGCTTCATCGGTCAGTATTCCAGGTTTCTTTGGTCCCAGTTTATACCTAAAGACAGCAGGAAGCAGTCTAAAGAGCATGGTACCCCCATTCCTTGTCACCGCCCCTTCCTATTTCTTCATCTTTTACAGTAAACAAAAGGGAGGGATGTTAGAAAACCAGGTTCTCCACCCAGCCTGCCTTTAGCAACTCAGTACCAGCAGACACTTCATTCTTGCCAAATGCAGTAAGCATACTCTTTAAAAGGTATCTACACTGCCCACATTCTCACTCTGTCTGTTTGTTACTATTATTCTCTCTGTCTCTGTCTCTGTCTTCCTCTGCCTCTCTTCCACCTTTCTCTCTGTGTCTCTCTGTTTCTCTTTCTGACTCTTCTTCCGTTCTGGCCTTGAAGTCCTCCTATCTCGGTTTTTTCAGAGATGGATTATAGGTGTGGAGCACAACTGGATACTGTGATTGCTGAGCAAAGTCTGCCTACAGGCCATGGAAGGTGGAAATCATGCTCTCATCTTAACAGATAGGAAAACTAAAGAGTATAGAAATTGTAGAATGAGTTCAAAGTATGTAAGTGTTGGAAAAGCACTTAGAGTCCATTAAGTGAAATCTTTCTATAGAGGAGAAAAAAGATGCATCAGCTTCTTCTCTGTGGTCTTTAGAAAAAGCCCATGTGACATTTTAAATGTAAGTAAAGAAAATATCTAATTAAAAATGCCTTAGAAAAAAGAATTCAGATGATACCTCAAAAAAAGAAAGAAAGTAAGAAAGAAAGAAAGAAAGAAAGAAAGAAAGAAAGAAAGAAAGGAAGGAAGAAAGAAAGGAAGAAAGGAAGAAAGGAAGAAAGGAAGAAAGGAAGAAAGGAAGAAAGGAAGAAAGGAAGAAAGGAAGAAAGGAAGAAAGGAAGAAAGGAAGAAAGGAAGAAAGGAAGAAAAGAAAAAGAAAAAGCCCGTGATTGCTTAAAGAATAAGTTATCAAACAACTTAAGTCTGCCTACTTTTAATTTACATTGTATGAATTATTTTAGACATGTGTGAGGAGCCTATCTTTCCAAGCACAGCTCCCTGTCTATTAACTTCTTACATCTATTCTGGAATTTAATCCACATGTTCTATCTCCCTCATGGTGCCTGGCTCTACCAAGAGAGTGAAAGATGCCTGTCTTGTTCTCTATCATATCACCAAAGCTTGCAACACTAAAGTGCTGAATGAATAACCAAATTAGTGATTTCTTCATTCTGAGTGACCAATTTCCTTCACAACTTCTTCAGGTTGACATTTTCTTCTTATTTCAGATTCTAGATATATTTGGTATAATTGCTAGTCAAGCATAGCTCTGTAATACAATAACCTCAGAGGTTAGAGAGAGATGGTTCTATGGTTTAGAGCATTTGCTCTTGCAGAGGATCCAGGTTCAGTTCCCACACTCACCTGGTATCTCACTACCATCTATAATATGAGAAATCTGAAACCCTATTCTCACATCTACTAGTGCAAGGCACATAGGCATTATACATAAATGCATGCATATATATAAACCTTAAAGATATACAGGACAGCCAGGGCTGTACAGAGAAGCCTTGTAACAAAAAATAAAAAATAAATCCTTTAAAACTTTAAATATGATATCTTCTTGAGATTTGGTGTTTAGCTCAGAAGTGGAGTGATTGTCTAGTAAACATAAGACTCTGTGTTTACCTTCCAGCATTACAAACAACCAGACAGATAAACAAACAAATATGATAATATTCTCTCGCTCTGCTCCTTGTAAGAGAAAGATCTGCCAAAAGCAGAGCTTTGGAAATCGTTATCACAGTTTCTGCCTTCTCTCTACTGGCGTCCTTCTGCTTCTACTATTTTCCTTTCTATCTGATTCTCCTTCATTCCCATTTCACATGAATGAAAACACTGTGGTTTTAGCAGGGCGTATAAATTATAGTTTATAAACTACCTATGAAATCATGCCCCAAGCCACTGAGGTGTTTTTATCCCTGTTCTTTGACTTAAGAATACTGAGATGTGAAGAAATTGTCACCTATGGGAGAAAGGCTGCAATTCAAACTCATATTTATGTCCATTAAAGCAGAAGCTGTCTCTGCATGTTTCCAATGTAGAACTGACAGCTGCTTGCCTGTAATAGTCCTGTGGGCACTTGTGCTGCTATTTGCCAAAGTCCTGTTCCTAAATGCCTTGCCTTAAAGTGCATATGCCTAGAAAGCAGAAACATGCAATTTCTTTATTAAATCACATTAAACATGGCTCTCTTAATTACTGTTCTATTGTTGTGCGGGGGGGAACACCATGGTCAGGGCAACTTAATTAATAAAGCATTTAACTGGGGGCCTGATTACAGTTTCAGAGGGTTCGTTCATTATCATCGTGGAAAGGAGCATGATGGTAGGCAGGCAGCCATAGTGCTAGATAATTCCTGACAGGCTGTGAATTCCTGTCTGATCTACAAGGCAGGCAAAGAGAGGGAGATTGGAGCTGGTGTGGGTTTTTAAAACCTCAAAGCCCATGCCATGTGATACACTTCCTCCAATAAGGCCATCCTCATTCTTTCTAAACAGTTCCAACAACCTGGAACAAGCATTCAAATATAAGAGCCTAAATGGAGGCTATTCTTATTCAAATCACCGCAATGGCCCACTCCACAATTCATTAAGGTCTGTGAGAAGCACCATTTCAGTTATTCTGTGAAATATTTGAATTTGTTAGAAAATGCCTCCAGTTTTGTGTAACTGGGGCTTAAAGTGGTTTAAGAAATTAAAACTTATCTCAACAAATGAAAGAAGTCTGAAACAGAGGCATCCTGGATAGCAGCTCCACAAAACCATCAAGTTTCCAGGATACTTCCAACTTTCTATTTATTCAGCTGCAAGTGTCCATGTGTATATATTTGTGTATGTCTCTGTGTGTATATCTATGTATGTGTATATGTATCTGTGTATGTACATATACATATACATATACATATACATATACATATATATATACATATACATATACATATACATATATCTGTGCATGTGTTTGTGTATCTACATGTATGTGTGGCTGTGTATCTATATGTGTATTTGTGTGTGTATATGTGTGTATGTGTATGAGTGTGTGTGTTTGTGTGTGTGTGTGTGTGTGTGTGTGTGTGTGTGTGTATGTGTGTGTGTATGTATGTGTCTTTCATCCACAAAATTATCCCATGGTCGTTTATGACTTCTGGAGCTACACTTACAATTTATCAATTCCAGACAGGCAGGAAGGATGATGAATAAGTGGACATGCCTGATTAAGGAGATTTTCCAAAGTCTAACTCATTTAATTTCTCCAGACCCATGTCAAATGCAGCCATGGAAACCTTTTTTCACAGCCCACACTGTCATTTCCTCACTGCTCAGCCACCGGACAAGCTTGCAACACTCTCTAACATGACAAACTCACATTTCTAAGATGGAAGCGTGTATGACTAACTTACAACAAGATGCAGTTCTTAGTCATTATGAGATCAGCTTCCAGTTCTTTATTCCCAATCCCCAAAAGTCTGCTTCACTTATCTTCTGCTAAATTACATTAAACCTAATAACTGAAGAACCAATCAGTTATTCTTCAATTAAGCAGACCGTGGTAGCAAAGGTCCTGTGTTCCACAAGGTATCCACAGGAAATGCTCACTACGCAGATATGCACTTGGAGTGTGACTGAGTTTAGAAAATATAACCAAGTCTATTTCTCCCAGAACCCATTTGTATGTGATAATTTGCCACTCAGCTGTCCAGCCCAATAGCCACAGAGTCTGGGTATTAAGAGGTATGTTCCAGGAAGAAATAAAAGGAACATGGTAGTCTGCTAAAGAGCTAGCACAGAGTATAACTTCCACTATATCCTGCTGGTGAACACAAGCCCTAAAACTAGTCTAGATGTAAGAAGAGAAGTAAGCACCCACTCTGCAAAGAGTCTATGACTGTAATCTACTAAATGATTATATAACGCTTCAAAGGTTGGGCACTCTCCTTTTTTAAATCCTACCCTCCATACCATGCATCATTTCAGAATAATCTCATAATAAGTTCATGATAGTCTAAGTTTACAATGATGCCCAGATCTCAAAAATTAGAAGTTGTGAACACAATCCACTTACCCCTTTCTAAGCACAGAAGCCTAAAATTATGGATGTAGACTTCTTTTTAAATAATATTTTAGTTTTATGTGTACAGGTGTTTTGCCTGCCTGGAGGTCTGTGTATCTCATGATTGCATTGCATGAAGATGTCAGACAAGATGTCAGAGTCTTTGGAACTTGAATTATAAATGGCTATTAACCTTATCTGAGGGCAAGAAACTGAACCAAGGCCCTCTGCAGGAGTAGCAATTATGCTAAAACCATGACGTCATCTCTTCATTCTCCTCTATAAAAGATTTATTTAATTATTAGTTACATGTGTTTCTGTGTGTTTACATGGGTTTATATGCACCACATGGATGAAAAAGCCTGTGGAAAACAGAAGAGGACCACAGAACTTCTGGAACTGAAGTTATACACAGTTGTGAAGCTCCCTGTGTATGTTGGAAACCAAACCCAGGTCCGCTGGACCTTTCATAACCTTTGAGCAAATCCTGGACATTGGTTTCCTATATGAAACCAAATAAGAAACTTAAGGAAAGAACTGAAGGAAGGAAAGAAAGAAAGAGGAAAGAAAGAAGAAAAGAAAGAAGGATGAAAGAAAGAAGGAAGGAAATGCTCCTTTGTTTTTTGTTTTTTGTTTTGTTTTTTGGTTTTTTTTTTGGAAATGATAAAACTTTAGCAAAAAGAGAAGTTATCCATTATCTCAAGTTAGTCCAACTTCTATTTTTAATATAGTTAACTTCTAGTTATTTGTTGCAATTTGTAGTGTGTGTATGTATGTGGTGGCGGGGGCAAGTGTATGAAAAACATGGACATAGGAAAATAAAACCTAATAACGTTTATAAGGTCTTAACAACTTCAAAGTAATTTTATGCAGACACAACGTACAGAGGTCTTAAAAGTAGCAGAAAATGGTTGCGCTGTCTCTCTCCTTTCCCCTCTCTTAATAAATCATGCAGAGTCACTAGGAACTCAGCTCACAGTAGCTCAAGCAAGAGTCACTAGGAACTCAGCTCACAGTAGCTCAAGCAAGAGTCACTAGGGACTCAGTTCACAGTAGCTCAAGCAAGAGTCACTAGGGACTCAGCTCACAGTAGCTCAAGCAAGAGTCACTAGGAACTCAGCTCACAGTAGCTCAAGCAAGAGTCACTAGGAACTCAGCTCACAGTAGCTCAAGCAAGAGTCACTAGGAACTCAGCTCACAGTAGCTCAAGCAAGAGTCACTAGGGACTCAGCTCACAGTAGCTCAAGCAAGAGTCACTAGGGACTCAGCTCACAGTAGCTCAAGGAAGAGTCACTAGGGACTCAGCTCACAGTAGCTCAAGCAAGAGTCACTAGGAACTCAGCTCACAGTAGCTCAAGCAAAAAGGTATTTTTTGGCTACTGAGTCTAGGTGTCCAAATATTGGTGACTCAATCCCTTACTTCCATTCTTGTGGTTAATTACCAGGTATTTGGCTTCATTTCTTCCTGATGGAAATGACTTTACTCTTGGCAAAGTGAATGGGACAGTTGATGAAAATGAGCTTATTCTTGTCAAAGTGAATGGGACAGTTGTTAGTATCCTGCCAAAATATCTGCATGCGATCACCACAAAAGTATAGAGAGCAAACATATAGGTCCTTAGCTTAAAAGGCAGATGCTGTTAGAAGAATGGCCATGTTTCCTTTTGCTCCTTATGGAGCTGCAGCAGATTAAGCACTTGAAGTCCTTCTGGGAAGATGAGGACTGTCTGTGAGCTTACCCCACAAAACCAAAAGCCATCCCGTTCCTGTGTTCAAAGAACAGCTTGCTCTCCTACTATGATCAATGGTGAATTCCTTTTTGTTTGCGAGCCCAAACTTCAATCAAAGCCTTGTATGTCTTCCACACATTCTGCTCTTCATGATTTCTGTTGTCTTCATGTCAAATGCCCCGTAACAAATGACACTTTACAGATGTGATTCAATGAAGAACCTGAAGATAGAGAGATAATCTCAGATTATCCAAGCAGGACAGTGTCTTAACAAAGTTCATTGTAAGAAGCTGGGAGAAGTCAGACAGAGATGTGATAAAGGAAGCAAAGTGATATCCTTTCAAGAGGGAAGAAGGAACTCCAAGCCAAGGAATACAGATGGTTTATAGAAGCAAGAAAAGCCAAGGAAACAGATTTTCTCTTCCTGGTTCCAGAGCAGCCAGCAGCCCTGCTGACATCTACACTTGAGCCCAATGAAACTGATTTTGACTCTGGCATCTAGAACTGTGAAAGTACAAATTTTATTATTTCAGCCACTAAGTCGAACTTATGAAGCATAGCAGCTCATCTCTTAATTTGGCTCAGTTTAGTTGAAGCTTTGATCTGTGGCTGAGGACCGACCATAGTAGGATGTGACCCAAAAGAATGGGGAGGGACTGCATGGTTTTCCCAAGACCACACAAAACCAAGCCACATAACATTTCCCCAAAGTGAGATCATTTTTTTTGTAAGAAGCAACTAGAAAAGATGGTTTAGTGAATAAAAATATTAATTATTATAGTCTAGCATTACTCAAAATAAAAATACTGAGAGTTAAAAGGAAGGAAAGAAGAAATCAAGGAAAGAACTCTGGGACTTATAACTGCTCTCATCAAGTGGTGACTCACAATAGCAAGAAATCAATCATTACTGTATCAACTCCAAAGCAGCATCATGAGAAAGGAAGGTATATTATAATCAGTGAGACTTACCCTTGGTTCATAACTATAATAAACATTTCTTCTTTGAATTTAACAGTGAAGGAAACGAATTGTAAAAGGATTCATAAACCCTTCCAAGGACTCCCGTGAAACAGAAAATGAAAATACATACACTGAGACTCTTAAAGGACCCTGTGGGAGGAAATATTTATTATTTTATTATTTAAAGTTCAATGGACATCGCTTCTCTGCTTTTTGGCTAAGATCAAGTGTAAAGTTCAATTGACATCAGTTTTTTTTCAGTAATTTGTCCTAGGTATGTTGCTCATGCTCTGATGGATCTGGAAGGAGTTGGAAGGACTTGAGCATGAGTTTGATGGAAACTCAATGTGTACATATATAAAATTGTCCAATTAAAAAAGATATAAAACATATGTATGCATTGTGTGTATGAGACTGGTCATGAGAATGATCTTTGAAAAGCCTTAAAAATTTTCAAATTATTTGCATTAATCTAAAAACAAGATTTTAAAAATTACACAAGAGATACTATTATCTCTTCTCAACTATTTAAGTTAATGCTCTGGGACATTTATTTATTTATTTATTTATTTATTTATTTATTTATTGCTCTGGCTCCAGCTACTCCATGATTTTCATAATGTATAGTGCATGTGAATCTCCACAGTGGAACTACACTCAGGTCCCTTTATGACCTCCAGTTCTAGTGTTAACACTTGACTGGAGAGCTATACAAAAGCACTGTCAATAACATGAGAGTTTAATTGTTATGTAACTCTTTCCTCTAGAAGATACTTGGGTAATAAAAAAGGATTGTGCTTTCAAAACAGACTCCCTAAATACTCTTTTTTCAAGAAGTAGATCATATGTCCTATGCACTAGAAATATAGCAGGGCTTTCCATGAAACTAAAGAATTCCTATATAGAAAACGCTATGCAGTTTCCATGTGGATCTGGTCCTCCTGGGCTGTGACCATAATCCTTAGCTGTCACTGGAGGAAGGGCCATGGTGAGAAGCACAAATGTGGTGTAGGAAACTGTCTCCACTAAGAGCCCTGATACTTAATGACCAGAAGCGAGGAACTATTCAAGGTAACTCCAGTCAAGTCATGGAGGAAACCTTTTTTTTTTTTTTTTTTTTTTTTTTTTTTTTTTTGGTTTTTTCGAGACAGGGTTTCTCTGTATAGCCCTGGTTGTCCTGGAACTCACTCTGTAGACCAGGCTGACCTCAAACTCAGAAATCCACCTGCCTCTGCCTCCCAAGTGCTGGGATCAAAGGTGTGCGCCACCACGCCCTGCTGGAGGAAACCTTTTAGATGGCCTCTGTCGCTGTCTAATTGCAACATAGAGAGAGAGACACTGAGCAAGAATCATCAAGCTTAGTCTAATCAACATGTAGAACAATGAGAGGCAATAATAAGTTATGATTGTTTTGTACTAGTAGTTTTTTTGCAGCTGTTGGCATTTGAAACAAGGCAAATATTCATAGAACTGAATCCTGGGTGAGGAAAAGGATGGGATATATAGCCCAAACAGCATAACTTTATGTGTCCAGCCACTGGATTCTACCATGACACCTTCAATTTCACTTTCTGTTGTATTATAATGTTATTACTTCACCTACTCAGTCTGGAAGACATGGTAGGTGTTTCATAAAAGTGTACAAGAAAAGAAATGAATCCCAGCACTTGGAAGGCAGGAGGGTTTCTGAGTTCGAGGCCAGCCTGGTCTACAGAGTGAGTTCCAGGACAGCCAGGCTACACAGAGAAACCTTGCCTTGAAAAACAAACAAACAAACAACAAAAAAGAAAAGAAAAGAAAATCAAAGAAAAGAAAAGAAAATCAAAGAAAGAAAAGTGGAAACTGGGAGATGACTCCAAATGATAAGTATGACAATCCCAGGACTCCACTAAAATCTTTCATAGGATGTATATGATGAATGGCTCCATTGGTTCCTGGTGATGTTGCTAGTTCCACCACTTTAGAATAACCACTTTACTTTACAACCTAGTACTGTTTATATTTTCTCACACTGAGATACATAAAGAGAGTCGGGGGGCATATATACTGGTTGTACCCATTATAATTTAATAATTAAGCTTTATAATTATTTATTGAAATTCTGTTATATTCAAGACACAAAGGTAAGAAATCCAAAATAAAATCAAATATCTAAGTAAACCTAAGTGTCTTCTTAGGGAGAAGATGGTAAAATTAAAATTGTAAGGGTTAAGGAGACATTAAACAATATTCACTTTGACAGTGGTTATTATACTATACTCTCAGAACCTTGCAGACAGATGTTCACACTTCCCAGCTGTTGGTAGTGAGGAATTGCTACTTAAAGCAAATGTAGATCTTGTACTGCAGGTGTATTATACCCTGGGTAAACTGTAGGTACAAGACTGTACAACCATGTAACCTGCACATATCTTACCTGAACCACATGGTTTTTTATAGATAATATATTAATATAGTTAATATAGATAATATATAACAGGTAGCATTACTGTGTAAGGTTCTCACTTCCTAAGCTGGATTTCTTAGTTTTTATTTTACTGGAGGAACTCACAGTGTCCAATTCACATTCTCATGTGGCAACAGCCAACAAGTGCCTAGGTTCAGCTCCATTCTTTAGACTGGATAAGACATGGTCCCAGCAGCATTGTTTTAACACTTGTGTGCACAATCCAGAGAACAAAGCATGTAGTTCCCATCTATACTGGCTAGTTTTGTGTCAACTTGACACAGCTGGAGTCATCACAGAGAAAGGAGCTTCAGTTGAGGAAATGCCTCCATGAGATCCAACTGTAAGGCATTTTCTCAATTAGTGATCAAGGAGGAAAGGTCCCTTGTGGGTGGGACCATCTCTGGGCTGGTAGTCTTGGGTTCTATAAGAGAGCAGACTGAGCAAGCCAGGGGAAGCAAGCCAGTAAAGAACATTCCTCCATGGCCTCTGCATCAGCTCCTGCTTCCTGACCTGCTTGAGTTCCAGTCCTGACTTCCTTTGGTGATGAACAGCAGTATGGAAGTGTAAGCTGAATAAACCCTTTCCTCCCCAACTTGCTTCTTGGTCATGATGTTTGTGCAGGAATTGATACCCTGACTAAGACACCATCTGACTCCAAGAAGTACTGGGATTTGCAGCCCTGAACCAAATCAAGAGGGATGTGAGCTATTTTCCAATATTTAACACTATTTACAAACCTTGAAAATGTTTAAGTCTCAATAGTAAGATCCTGAAATTCAGTCTCTTATCAGAGCTGGAATGACCTCACTTTTCTGATAATGACAGTGGGTTTTGAAGGAAGTTAAACAACCACAGGGACTTACATTCAAGGAAGGATCAAGACATCTTCCTTAAATACAGAATCCTAGGAAAATCTGGCCCAGAAGATAGGAAATGAGGTTAAAGCAGATATTTTAGAGAAAACACATTTCTTATAGGGTGATTCTTTCCCCACAGTTCCAAATGTCTTTGAATTTTACCAAGAATGAGTTCCAGGACACAGACATCTGGGTGATGTAGCCTGTTTTCCGGCACCCAGTTTATGTGTGGTTATCCCTGTCTCCACCTTAGGGACAGTGAGTGATAACTGAGTCATATGTTGTTTGCTGGCCTCAGTTGCCTGTGGTCTGGCAGTTACAGATCTGGGATTTTGCAACAGCTGCTCATGCCACCTGGGAAAGGAACTGGGCATGCAATTGGATAATTTTTATCATCTTATGACACAGGCTTTGCCTGGCCTAAGGCCATGTTTCTCTACTAGAAAAAAAAAAAAAAGCATGCCGATTGGAACAAATGTAGAGTCTATTTTAGATAGGGTCTCATGTAGCCCAAACTGGTTCCAGACTCACTGTGTAGCTGGAAATGGGCTTGATCTCCCATTGTTCCTACATACACCTCCTGCATGCTGGGATTAGACATTCCTGACCAGTGTGGCATCTTTGCTGCATCAGATAACAGGGTCTCGACCCTTAGTTTTTGCTGTAGTCTTAAGCTGTCTTTATATTCTGCTTCAAATGCAAAATATTCCTCAGTGACAGCGAATAGCTGCAGTGTCTTACATTTACATGTTTTTATCATGTGCAAAGAATCATCAGCAAGTAGCATGAAAATGGAAGCTCAAATTTTTTTTTCTCCTCACTTTATTTTTAGGATATTTTATTATGTTTTTAGAACACAGCATTGCATCTTCTCGTTTAGGCAAGTGTTATAGTCACCTTTTGCCCTTGTCATCCAAAAATCTCACTTGTAGACCCCCTCCTAGAGGTCTCCCTAACCATTTGATCTTACATTAGCCTTTCCCAGGACCCTTTCCAGCCTCTCCTTGGAAAGAGGCACAGTGTCCTCTGGATCCCAGCCATGGGAGAAACACTGATTATGTGATGACTACAGGCACTCCCTGTTCTCTGCAAACAGCCCAGATCAGTGAGGTGTAATATCATGGGGGAATGCTCACTCCCCTTTCTGTGGGAACCCATGTAGCATGTATAGATGATAGGACCAGGCACATTTATTGGTAAATATAACAACTTAACCAAACATATTTAGCTGCTAATGTCTGAGCCATCCTTAAGTTCTAGATGACAGTTAGGGGTCATAGGATTTAAAATAGCACTAACTAGGAACTCATCAAATCTTTCCCATGCAAATGCCTTCAAAATGGTATGTGTATTGTGAAGTTATGCAGGTGGTGACAAAGAAAATGACATGGCAAACAACAGAAAGTCATTTACATGTATGTAATATGGGAAAATAATAGCTTTAAACTTTTATTATACCTTGACTACTGAAATGTTCTGTTTGCTATTTCCATATCCCAAACACAGCAAAGACAGAACATTTTAGATTAAATTTATTGCAGTAAGTTGTGTGATTGCCACTTAGATATGCAGCAAGAAATCTACTTTTAATGGTACTTCTTGTTCTTTTCAAAGCTAGAGGCATTACCTGTTATCACAAGTTAATGACCCTAGTATTAATAATTCTTCTACTGTACCGCTTACTCTTTGATTATGTAGAGTTCTGAAGCCTTTTGGTCTTGTCTTGATTAAATCGAAATGCTAAGATTATCCTCTATCTTGTTATCAGTGGGTATCCAGGAGGGGGAAAGTAAATAAAACCTCAGGGATGGAAGATTGATTAAAAGCAGAGCATAAAATGGAGGTTTAAGAAAGACAGGGAAGAATCAAAGAAAGAAAGCAAGGAGTGAACTCCCCCCCCCCAGTTTGTGGGGTGTGTGTGTGTGTGTGTGTGTGTGTGTGTGTGTGTGTGTGTGTGTGTGTGTTGAATAATCTAGCTGGAGGCAATTCTGGAAAATGGCTTTAAAAACTATCTCCATCACTTGGAGTTGACATACCTACTGTCTTAATTAGGGTTTTACTGCTGTGAACAGATACCATGTCCAAGTCAACTCTTATAAGGACAGCATTAAAATGAGGCTTGGTTACAAGTTCAGAAGTTCAGTCCATTATCATTACAGTGGGATCATGTCAGTGTCCAGGCAAGCATGGTACAGGAAGAGCTGAGAGTTCTACATCTTCATCTGAAATTAGCCAGGAGCAGACTGCCCTCACACAGCTAGGAGAAAGGTCTCAAAACCTACCCCCACAGTGACACACTTTCTCCAACAAGGCCACACATCTTAATAGTGCCAATTTCTGGGCCAAGCATACTCAAACCACCATACCTACTTATCTTACTCTATCATATTCAACCTATAAACAAGTAAAGTTCAAATGTATTGTTCGATGCTTCAGTCAGAAAATAGATAGGGAGAAGAGAAGAAGAAAATTGGAAGTAGCTGACAGTTATATAATTTTAAATTATGAATAAAAAATGACATAGAACCCAGAAAAAAGCTGCATCTTTCAGATGGGATACAAGACATCATTCTCATAACACTCTTGAGATCATGACCTGCAGGAAGAACATCATTGCACACAATCACATGAGAGGCCAACATGTTTCTGTTAAAATATAACATTCTATCAGACTAAATATTGTTCTAAGGGAAGACATACAAGGATTATTCTGAAAATTGTAGAAAGACACGACAATCCCACAGACTGTACCAGACAATTACATCAGTATGTGGCCAATGTAGAAGAAGAGCATTTGATTCATATAATTTTCTTCGCTGTTCAAAACAACTGATCCTTCTTTTCGAATTACAGTGAATTGACCCAACAAAGGGCAGAATGTTTGCTTTTGATGACACATTGTTGTACTTAGAAAAAGCAATTTAAGGGATTGAATACTCAGAGAAGAAAACAGGAGACATACACCAGATCCTATTTTTGGGTCCTACTTGGAAGGACTAAGATGTCTGGAATGATACCACAGGCATCCATCCACTAAATGCCTATGCCTGTTAGTCTACTGCCATGTTTCTCTATAAATCATACATTAGTACATGATGTTGCAAAATGGAAGACCAATGCTATCTATTGTTAAATTCATGACAATTTCCTTTAAAATGCAATATTGTAGAGAACATTCTTCAACTTTTGCCTAGTCTTTCTTTTTAAAAAATTTTATTTATTCTATTTTCTATTTTTTTTCATTTATTGCTCTCAATATATCCCAACTGCAGCATCCCCTCTCTCCACTCCTCCCAGTCCCTTCCACCCACCACATTCGCACACTCCTCTAATCTTTCTTCTTTTAAAAAATTTGCAATTCCTTTGTGAAATTCTTCTTATTTTACTTTTAGGGTAGTTTCATTCTGCCCATGAAATAAAATGTCATTTTGTTTTATACATATTTTTTTACAGCTCAATATTAAAGACAGTGGGCAAAAAATACCTGTTTCATCTTAAAGTTGTTATTTCCTAAAAATATAAAGAATGAAGTTATTAGAAGAATAATGTTCTAAGAGATGGTTAGGACAAAGTATAAAAGAATATCACTTATGTTTGATCCCTTGGAATGTCAACAAAGCCAGATTAATATGCAAGAAGATAATACTGGAGTGTCCAAACAGATACCCCATACAAATGGTATATGAGCACAGAAATATTGTTTTGCACTGAGAGAACTACATTGTACATCTGCAGGAATCCAGATGCCATCTTGACCTCAGACCCCTAAAAGGAGTGGTACTGTTTGTGCTCTACCCAGAACAAGATACCCCAAGGAAAACAAATAGTTTGGAGAGACCTACCAAGAATTCTCATCCACAATGACCAAGTGTCTCTGGCTTAGAAACTGAGCAGTTGAAGGAGATAAACTGAAGTGAGTTTAAGAGAACAAGAAGTCCCAAAAAGCCTGTGGTTGTTTGAGTGAAAACAGTCCCCATGGGCTCATAAAGAGTAGCACTATTAGAATGTGTTGTGGCCTCAGTGGAGTATGTATTGCCTCTGTGAAGGAAGTATACCACTAGGGGGTGGGCTTTGAGGATTCAAAAACTCAAGCCAGACCCACTCAAGCTCATGATAAAACTCAAGCTCATGATCTCTTCTTGCTATATATGGATCCAGATGTAGACCACAACTATATCTCCAACACTATGTCTGCCTGTGTGACACCAGGACTCCTACCATGATTTTCTTAGTTAGGGTTTTACTGCTATGAACAGACACCTCAACCAAGGCAAATTTTATAAAGACACATTTAATTGGGGCTAGCTTACAGGTTCAGAGTTTCAGTACATTATTATCAAGGATGGAACATGGCAGCATGCAGGCAGGCATGATGCAGGAGGAGCTAAGAGTTCTACATCTTTATTTGAAGGCTGCTAGCAGAATGCTCACTTTCAAGCAGCTAGGATGAGAGTCAAAGCCAACACCCACAGTGCCATGACTACTCCAAAAAGGCCATACCTACTAGAACAGGGCCACACTTTCTAATAGTGCTACTCCCTGGGCAGAGAGCATATACTAACCATCACGATGATGATAATAAACTAAACCCAGAAGTGTAATCAAGTCCCAACTAAATGTTTTTGTTTATAAGAATAGCCATGGTCATGTTGTCTCTTAACAATAATAGAAGCCCTAACTAAGATAAAACCTTAAGAATTTTAGTTTAGAAAAAAATATGCTTTATGGTTGTAACCAATAACATAGTGACACTTATCTAACCAAGTTCCTGAAAAACAAAACAAAACAAAAACTTAGAAAATAGCAAGTATACAATTTTTTTGAGTCAAATAGTAGACTAAAATCAGCATTGGTTATTTAAAATATTGAGTGACAGTTTAGAGAATAGCTGAAATAAATTAACGGTTGTCATATCCATAATGTATCAACAAGAAATTCTGGTGATATTTAATATATGTTTTGTGGCTGGTGTATACAAGGTTAATGATAGTCTTCTACAGAACAGAGATTTGTATATTTGAGCTTCAAAGGTCCTGGAAGATTAACTCCTGAAGGCCCTAATTTTACACAGGCATAATACAAAGTACATAGGGATAGAGCATTTGAACAAGATAACATATCTAGACAATAACTCAACTGGGTTCCACAAAAAAAAAAAAAATGCTGAATCTTCACTTTGGACCACTATTTTTTCAGGTCTTAGGCACACAACTTAGATGCTACTAACACACATACACACACACACACACACACACACACACACACCTTAAAGTTGAAAATTCTTGGGAGGTGCTTGGCTGACTTTACTGGTTAGTTTCATGTATCAGCTTAACTGAGATAGAGTAGCTGGCATGTATTTTTGTTTGTTTTGCTTATTTCGTGGTTGTTCTGGATATGTTTGTGAAGACATGTACAGGAGAAACTAGCATTTGAACTGAGTTAAGGAGCTCTACCCTTAACAACATAAGCAGTTAACATCAAATCCACTGTGTCCTGAATAAAATCAAACATGTAGAAGATGAGTGATTTCTCTTTCTTATCTTGATTAATGCTTTCATATTCTCTTATCTTCAGACATCATGATTTCTGGTTTGTTTGTCTTATTGATTGTTTTTGGGCCTTGGGAGTCTATGACTTAAGTCAGTGCCCATGCTCTCTATTTTAGGTTATTTCCTCCCAGGTTATGGTTTTCAGACCTTGGATTGTGAGTTAAACCACAGCTCCCCTATTTCTCATGTCATTGGGCTTGAATTTGTTGGTGGGACTCTTGATAGACCACCATGGAGCTCCTATATTCTTGTGAGCCATTCCTATGATATGTATAACTCATTTTTTATGTATTCTTTTTATATTTTTCTCTGGACAAATTTTTAGCAATAAAGATTTTGGTACCAGGGAAAGTTATAAAGGAACTACTGTATTAAGAGTTTGGAAGCCGGGCAGTGGTGGTGCACGCCTTTAATGCCAGCACTTGGAAGACAGAAGCAGGCGGATTTCTGAGTTTGAGGCCAGCCTAGTCTACAGAGTGAGTTCCAGGACAGCCAGAGCTACACATAGAAACCCTGTCTTGAAAAAACAAAAAAGAAAAAAAACAAAAAGGGTTTGGAAATGGCTCTGTTTTAGTTAGGGTTTCCATTGCTAGAGACACCATGACCAAGGCAACTCTTAAAATGGACAACATTTCATTGAGACTAGCTTTTCTAAAGTTCAGTCCATTCTTACAGTGGGATGCATGGTAGCATCAAGACAGACATGGCACTGGAGGAGCTGAGAGTTCTACATCTTGCTTGTAAAGCAAACAGAAGACTGTCATATTCAGGCAGCTAGGAAGAAACTCTCAAAACCAACCCCTACAGTGACACATTTCCTCCAAAAGTCACACCCATTGAACAAGTCCACACCTCTTCATAGTGCTACTCCCTGAGCAAAGCATATTCAAACACATTAGTCTATGGAGGCCAAACCTATTTAGACCACTACTGGCTCTATTCTGATCATATTGTAAAAAATGATAATGACTTGATTTTTCAATAGAAAAAAAAAAGCACAGCACATGATGTGAAATCTTTAGATAAACACAGAAAATGTCAACATGAGATATACCTAAGCAATCACTTACAAGAAAGCAGGGAACTAATTAAATCATATGGCACTTATGCACATTTTCAAATGTCTGTGGAACACACATCACACCTTCTTATCTTGGTTGTCAGTCTCTAGTATTACTGAGAAAAGTAATAAAAGGATGGTCTCAGGGATGGAAATTCCAAGCTAAATACTGTGTAAAGACTCAAAGAGAAAGCCTTTTTTCATGAAGCAGAGCTGAAATTACTGAAAACTAAATGCAGCTCTTATTCTGTAACTGAGCTGACAATCAAGGCTGTCTCTTCAAGCCCACCCCATACCAACTCTTTATTTCTAGATTTCAAGATACAGTGATACCTAATGTTGATAGTCCCTCATTGAGACTGTCCTCCCAAGTGATTCTAAGCTGTTTCAAGTTGACAATCAAAACTAGCCATCATAGTGAGGAAACCTTTTAGTCTCTTCTGCCATATAAAGACATAGTGTCCTTATCTCATTGACTTCTATCCTGTCAGGATGCTTAGAAGATACAATTTGAAACTTAGGTATCCCCACAAGAGTATAAAAGGCAGATAAATACTGTGACTCTAAACTGTTTCCCATTAAAAGCATGCTTTAAGTCTGGCGAGATTTCTTAGTGGGTAGTGCTTACATGAAACATAAGGACCTGAGTTCAAAACCTCATACCCTATGTAAAAATCATATGTCAAGGGCACCTTAACCTCAACACAATGTTTGATCTACTATAACTTGTAATTGTAAGCTTAAATAAAACTCCTTTTCTAAAAAAGGATAATAAAAAAAGATAGAGTGACACCATAAAATTGACATGCAACTAATGATTTGAGAATATGTTTGTGAACTCCAAAAAACTATTTGTGTTATATAATTTATACAAGCCAAAATTCAGACAATATGAATTGCAAAATATATTAATACTGGAAAATAATGGTAGAAAGACAATAAAACTAGGTGAGATTTAGTGTATTAGTCACAGTAAGAAAAAGATCTTCAGCCAGGCATGGTGATGCATGCCTTTAATCCCAGCACTTGGAAGGCAGAGGCAGGCAGATTTCTGAATTCGAGGCCAGCCTGGTCTACAGAGTGAGTTCCAGGACAGCCAGGGTTACACAGAGAAAACCTGTCAAAAAAAAATCTGTGTTTAATGTTACATCATAAGAAAGGGAGCTAAAATTCTTTTGAGTTGTTGGTTAAAATGTGGATTAAAGACAGTTCGTCTATGAGAAAATCAAAAATGTTCTATCAGCCTTGGTTTACCATTGAGCAGTAAGTTCAGAGAATTAATGATTGGGGCATCAGTGCACATTTTTCATTTAACATTTACTTACTTCCATGGGGAAAGATGTATCACTTACCATTGAGTTAGTGAATATATTTGGCGGTGATCCAAGTATAGAGAAAATCTCCTGAACTGTATAGAAGCATCACCTGTCAATAAAAAGCCTATGGCCAACGAGTTGAGGCAGGATTAGAAGATAGGACATCTGTTTGTGTGTGTGTGTGTGTGTGTGTGTGTGTGTGTGTGTGTGTGTGTGTGTAGGGGGGATTTGGGGATAGAGTTAGGATACAGGAATTTGCCCTGGAACAATGAGGAAGATAGCTGCATGACACTGAAGACCAGGTAACCAACAATCTGGCATTCATAGAATAAAATATATGGGCTATCAAGTTATGAGTTAGTCAGGGAATAATCCAAAACTTTTGGCTAAGGCATTTATTCATAATAACTCAGTCTCAAAGGTAGTATTTTGGGGACTTCAGTGTGAATGGAAAGCCCACAGTTATATCCAAACTCTGTAGTTATTTTCTATAGGCCTATCTGTATGTTAGAAACTATGGTCATTGTATTGAAAAATCTAATTAAAATGGAAACAAATGGACCCCAAGATGGCAGAATCTATGTGGTAGCTCTCAATTCTGACAGTTAAGGTGGCATGATTTATTGTAAGAACATCAGAGTCAAGGCACCAAAAAGAATGTTCTAACTTCCCCAGATGTGGTGTTGTCCAGCGAATCACAGTGTTTATAGGTATAAAATAGACTACATGTCTACTAAAGATCTATAAAAGCAGAAAACTAAAAAAATACTACTTAAAAGTCATAACCTCTCAATCAATACCTACACTTGTGTCATTTTGTAGATCCCAAATTCCTTGAATGCTAGGTCCCCTATATCTTACATATGTATGTATATGTGTATGGACATATGTATATGTATATTTTTATATATGTTGCTTGTATGTATAAATGTATGTATGTGTAAAAAAAGATAATTCCACAGTACATAATCATATATTGTTAATACTCAATTTTCCTCCAGTTACAACTGTGGCTTTTAGTATGACAACTTCATGTCAAAGAGGAAAAAAAGCAATCAAACAATTTAGAAACACCGGACATGAGCTCCAGGCTGTACTGACTCTAGGAAACATAAAATGCCATTCAGGTCAGAGTAGGTGTTTAGAGAAGTTGTAAGCTATTAATAGAATTTGGCTTGGAATTTTAACCCAGCAATATGGCTGCTCTGGCAAGACATCACATCCAAAGTCCTAGATCTGTGTGATCTAGCTGGAATGCAAACGTGCCACACACATTTAATCTCTTTGGACTTCTTTTCTTTCTTTCTTTCTTTTTTTTTTTTTTTTTTTTTTTGCATGTGCATACACACACCTGAGCGAATCCCTGTGCCTGCACACAGAGAATCATCTAGTGGAGTATTCTTTTTTTTTTTTTTTCAACTGGACTTCTTTTCTAATTTGAATGTCTTTTATTTCCTTCTCTTGTCTGGCCTTCCAGTACTGTGTAGAATGGCAGGGCTGTAAGCAGGCATTATTTGTTCTAATTTTGTTCTGAATATGGTTTATGTATTTTTCATAAACATAGTTTAATGTTGATAGAATTAGAGAATAAGGAATAATTTCTTCACTGCTCCATAGAAAATGTTATGACTCTCAAAGAATTTGCATAACCTGAAGCAATTCCCTTCTGAATCGTTACTCTATAACTAGCTCCCACATAGAATAGTTTATATCAAACTTGATTAGATTTCTGGTAAATTGAGGAACTTCTGTCATTTATCTTAATTTTAAGACCACTTACAATATAAAAAAGAGTAAACAACTAAGCAACAAGATAGTGAATGCTACTAAGACCAGGTCAAAGGGAAATTCTTGAGCAATAATTTATTCACATGAACTAACAGAGGAAAATAAATCACAGAAGGACCACTGAACTCTGTGAATGAGTAATGAGAAGTTTTATTTGTGTTTCCATTCAGTGATTTTCACTAAGAGTCAACTATAGAAGTACTCACTTCTATGGGCACCAAGGAAGATCTTTTATTTGCTAATTCTGAAATGATGTCCCTAACCTTCTAAATTTCCAGCATTAATAAATCACATATCCATGCTTAAAATGTGGTCTTATTAACTCAGAGCTAGTGTTTTACCTTACTAACAAGCCAGTTCAAATTCACCCACTTCAACTTAATCATTACTTCATATCTCCCAGCCTCAGATTTTTGAAATGTTAAATAATACCAAGGTGCAGTCTTTGGGTTTATTTTATGTCTAAACTCACCCTGTTGTCTCTTATAAAATCATCAAACACCATATACACTCTGATTGCTCATACATTTGTACCTTCAGGTAAAAATCTTACTTGGGAATTCCTATATTTTATATTCAAACTCCTAATCAATGGTTTTATTTGTATTAAAAAAATAAAACAAACAAAACAACCTGACCACTTCTAAAACTAAATGGCCACAAAGCTAGTGTGTACTTAGGCCTCCTCTCCATGTTCACGTCAGCTTTCTGTCTTATCTGCTTGTCTCAAAACTGTAGGTAATCCTATACTCTCCATTTTGTCACACTCAGTCTAACTGGAAGTTCAGTTTGTTCTATTATCAAAACAAATCTAGATCTTAGTGTAAACTCAGTTATTTTATTTTATACAAGTAAATATAATAGGATTTAGAATCCCAAGGAGAAACACATTTTGGATATTCCTGTGATGGCATTTCCAGAGCCTTGGTAACTGATGTGAGAAGACCCAACCTGAATACAAGAGGCACCATTCCATTGTAGGGCAGTAGACTTAACAGAAGAACTGTTAAGGTTGTAGCAAGTTCAGAACTCCAGTCAATCTCATAATTGAGAGTAGTAGGAGTTCAAAATAGCTCATGATTAGGTTCCTGTCCTGGAGCATGTGACCACGACACCCCACTAAGAGGAATATAACAACTGGTTACAGTAGCATTTAAAAAATAGAATACCCCATGCTAATGAAGTATTTAGGCAGGCTCCAAGTATTTAGCCAAACAGCTTCCTTTCCTGGTCATCCCTTCATACAAAAAGTGTTTAATCTCTGATTCACCCTGAGTTAGAGATATAAATCCTCATCCACCATGAATAAAACAGTTTAGACAGGCAAGGACTATCTCCTTCATCAAAGACTCCTTCTAGCCCCTCTGCACTTTTGTCAGTCACTTTTGTCAAAGCTAAGTGTGACCCCCCCTCCCTCAACGAAACCCCAGGTTCATCAAGGGCCCATCGACTCCATTCCCAACTCCTCAAGATAGTGTGTTTGAGTTCACATTTTGACCTCAAGAACTAAGGCTTTTTTTTTTTTTTTTAACAAAACATAAGAAATTAACATTGGATCTAGGATCATGGATTAGGAACATGACCCACTTCCTAACTCTGCCTCCTGAAAGTGTAGTAGCACTGGAACAAAAGGAAACATTGTCTAGTGCCCAAAAGTATTATCAGCTTCTAAATAGTATCTTTCAATAGAAGATAGTAGGCTTCCTTAGGAAAATGGCTCATTCACCAGAGGAGCCTTGAGTGTAACACTTGAGTGTAGGGAAGTGCTTGGTAAAGTTGTTACGCTGACTCACAGCTCCTAATGATATCAGTATGCAGTAGTTATTCCTTAGTCTCAAGCTCTACTTTCTCCCCTGCATTCACTGTCCAGACTCACAATGTTCTTGTCTTCTTATCTTTCCCAGAACATACAAATGCATCTGCTTAAAGGGTCTTTAGCAGAGATGTTTTCACTGTTTGAAGCATATTCTAAGACACGTTTGGCCATTCCCTTACCTTTGTTAGGTTTATAGACCTTTCCAACTACAAATTTTTACATTGCAAATAGACTAGGCCTCTGCAATCAGACCAAACAACTGCAATTCAAATCACATTGGCTTCCTACTGCCCTTAGGAGGAAGGATGGGGAGGAGGAATAGGAAGAAGGAGGAGGAAGAAGATGAAGAAGAAGGAGGAGGAAGCAGAAGAGGAAGAAGAGGAAGAAGAAGGAGGAGGAGGGGAAGGAAGGAAGGAAGGAAGAAAGGAAGGAAGGAAAGAAGGAAGGAAGGAAGGAAGGAAGGAAGGAAGGAAGGAAGGAAGGAAGGAAGGAAGGAGAAAGAAGAAGAAGAAGAAGTCTGTCATAAGATGAGGCATATCTCAGTAAGATGCAGATAATATCACACCAAGATGCAAATAATACCACATCAGCCCAGTACACTGTGTAAGAGTCACGCACTATGTGACATTAATAAACATAGTCACACTCTATAATCAATGCATGTTCTGAAGCCATAAGAGAAAAGAAAAAAGATTAATTTATTATTAGCTTAGAAGATATACACTCAGAACATTATGCCAGCAGACTAAACTCTATTGATCCTTTATAATTAATAGGTAATATTTTAAGTACATACATAGTTTTGCACGTGTAGAGAGAATATTTCAAAAATTGGAAGGTTGGGTCAAGTTTATGCTTCCCAAATCTGTGACAATTAAGTAGCTTTCTACTTGGAATGATGGCATACTATATAGTCAAATTTTTACTCTTTAGGCTGTACCTGGAGATACTTGAGTATATGAACAAAGAGAGAATAAGTGCTTCAGAAAAAAGTGGCTCAGATTAAGCTCTAAAGTTGGTTAATTTCATATAAAAACTTCAAATTTTTGATGTACATTATGTTTGAAAATGCTAGATTATAGGTAATTTTAATGACTGAATATAAAGGCATGAATTTAAAACTATATATGAGAATCTTGGTTGGCAAACAACAACCAAAAACCCTTAGCCCTTAAAATTCCATGCCTTTGTCCCAGTCTCTAACTGCAACAGGCACTTCCTGGGAACCACAGCAAACAGATAATCTTCAGGCTTTCCCTCTCCATCCTCTCTTCTAAATCCAATCCCTCAGTCTTATCCACAGATCTATACAGACCACCTACTGTAACTCTCTGTATTCTTTCCACCACTCTGACCATTCGCAGCACATCATGAGAACTCATTGGCACAGGTGAAGAGTTTTTGAATAGGAACATGATTAGCACAGGCACTCAAGTCAACAATTAAATGTGACCTCATAAAACTGAAAAAAAAAAGAAAAACTTCCATAGAGCAAAGTATACCATCATTTAGACAAAGTAGCAGGCTACAGAATTGAATTTTTTTTTTTACCAACTACACATCCATCCAATAGAGTGAAAATATACATATAAAGCCACTACTGCATATGCCAGCAAGATTTTGCTGAAAGGACCCTGATATAGCTGTCTCCTGTGAGACTTTGTCAGTGCCTGGCAAACACAGAAGTGGATGCTCACATTCACCTATAGGATGGAACACAGGGTCCCCAATGTAGGAGCTAGAGAAAGTACCCGAGAGCCGAAGGGGTCTGCAACCCTATAGGTGGATCAACAATATGAACTAATCAGTACCCCCAGAGCTCATGTCTCTAGCTGCATATGTAGCAGAAGATGCCCTAGTCGGCCATTATTGGGAAGAGAGGCCCCTTGGTCTAGCAAACTTTATATGCCCCAGTACAGGGGAATACCAGGGCCAAGAAGAGCGAGTGAGTAGGTAGGGGAGCAGGGAGGAGGGAGGGTATAGGGGACTTTTGGGATAGCATTTGAAATGTAAATGAAGAAAATATGTAATAAAAAATTTGGTTATCAAAAAAAAAGATTTCAAAAAACTATATATGAACAAATAAAATAACCCAATTTTTAAAATGAGTTGCAGATATAAACACAAAATTCTCAAAACAAGAAATTCAGAAACATTTAAAGAAATGTTCAACATTCTTAGTAATCAGGGATGTGAAAATCAAAGCTACTTTGAGATTTTATCTTATATCAATCAGAATGGCTATGATGAATGCAACAAAGCACAGCTCATGCTGGCAAGAACGTGGAGTAAGGGGAACACTCATCCATTGCTAATGGGAGTACAAACCTGTAGAATCACTATAAAAATCAATATGACTGTTGCATGGGAAAATAGAAATAGATCTGCTTCAAGATCCAGCTATACCGATCTTAGGCATATACACGAAAGACATTTCATCCTACTCCAGAGACATCTACTCAACCATGTTCATTCCTAATAGCCAGAAATTGGAAACAACCTAGATGTTCATCAAAAAATGAATGGATAAAAAAATATGGGACATTTATACATTGTAATATTACTTAACCTTTAAAAAATGAAACTCACAGTTAAAGGGATGAACTAGAAAAAAATTATCATTAGTGTGATAGCTCAGACACAGAAAGATAAATATAGTATATATTAACTAATATATGGATATTAGCTATTAAGTCGTTGATAAGTAAACTATGGTGTGTATAACCACAGAGGTTAGGTAGAGAGTAAGGGACTATTGGGATGGATGCATCTCCCTAGGAATTGGAAATATAAATGATATTTATGGATAGATATGGGAGGACAGACTGGAATGGGCAGATCAAACTGGGTGGGGGAAAAAAGGAGAGGCAAGAGAAGAAATAATGGAGAAACAGCTAAAACTAAAGTCCATTTGGGGGTTCATATGGAAACTTAATATATTAGAAACTTTCATATATGTGAAATTTAATATATACATGTGTGTGTGTGTGTGTGTGTGTGTGTGTATGAAGGTGATCTAAATGAAATCACCAAATAAGGAGGAAGACAGAGCTCCATTGGATATCTCTCATCATCAAATAAAGTTTCCAGTGCCAGGAATGAGTTATATCTAAGTTACTATCCAAAGTGTTTTCATGGGAACCTTCAAACAATCTAGACTATTTTCAGTAATATTGGGGGCTCTCCACAAACTGTCAATATGGCCCTATTGATGAAGACAACACCTACACAATTCATTAAACACACAGAATTTGGGCTGTTGCCTATCTTGAGCCTTCATCCATATGGATTCATGGTACTGGATATGTATGGATATGCATTTATGGTACTAAAAAGTGGTCTCCATGCTATAAAAGAGCAATGTAAACTTCGATTCAACTAGAAATGCTTAGATATATAAGAATGGCCAGCCTTAGGGTATACTGGTACAATACTGGCACAAACTTTTTAGAAGTAACTAAAAAATATCTGATTTGAGTTAAGATCCATTCCATAAGATGGAATCAATACCCATTACTACTTAAGAAGTCATGAACCTGAGAATCAATTGACCCAGGTCCTAGGGAAAAACAAAATACTTCTGTTCTACTAAAGGAACAAGCAATAAAATGGTTCCTAATGACTTAGCCATTATCAGAAAACCTGCAGCAGATAGAAACACATTCAGACACCTGCATCCAGATAATATGCAAAGAGTAAGAGACTTTAGGACACTCAACCCTAAACAGGGTATCTGTATTAAATCCAGCACCCCATCAGGCCTCAGGAAATCCTGTGGAAGAAGAGGTGGAAAGCATATAAACAACAAAGGGGATGGAGGATACCAAGGAGTGGCCCTCTAGATATAACAGGGCTGGCACACAGATGAATCCACAGAGATGGTGGCAGTGTGCACTGTACCTGCAGCATTCTGTATCACATGGGGTCCTAGAGCTGAAAGGAGGAAACACACACACCCATCTCTAACCCAAAAGCTCTTGCCAAGTTACAGTCACTTGCAAATGAAAATTTAGTTTTCTCAAAGGGAGTTTTGTTTGGGAAACAAACCACTTTATATATATATATATATATATATATATATATATATATATTCATATTCACTTTACATCCCAATATCAATCACCCTCTTTCCTCCCTCACACAGATCCTTCCCCCATTCCCCCCTCCCTTTTTCCTTTGAGCAAGGGGAGTATTTCTCTGTGTATCACCCCCAAAATACCCATCCTAGCCCCTCTCCACCCTGTATATCAAATCACTGCAGGACTAGGCACATGCTCTCCCACTGAGGCTAGACAAGATGGCCCAGTTAGGAGAATGGGATCCACAGGCAGACAGGAAACAGATTCAGGGACAGGCCCCTCCCTAGTTGTTGTGGACCCACAGGAAGATCAAGCTGCACATCTGCTACATATGTGCAGGAGGCCTAGGTCCATCCTGTGCTTGCTCTTTGGTTGGTGGTTCAGCCTCTGGTAGCCCCCAAGGGTCCAGATTAGTTGACTCTGTTTGTCTTCCTATAGAGGTCCATGTCCTCTTGAGATCCCTCAATCTCCTACCTCTCCCATAAGACTCCCCAAACTCCATCTGTTTGGATGTGAGTGTCTGCATCTCTTGCCATTGGCTGGTAGGTGGAACCTCTCAGAGGACAGTTATAATAGGTTCCTATCTGCAAGCATAATGGAGTATCATTAATAATGTCAGAGATTGGTTCTTGCCCATAGGATGGGTCTCAATTTGGGCCAGTCATTGGTTGGCCACTCGCTCTATCTCACTCTATCTTTGTCCCTGCACATCTTTAGGCAATGACACATTTTGGGTCAAAGGTTTTTCTTGGTTGGGTTGCTGTTCTTATACCACTACTGGGATTGCTGCTTGGCTACAGGAAATGGCCATTCAGGATCCACTGGAAACAAACCACTCCTAAGAGTGTCCTCCATGTCCATCAGTAAATGGACAACAGAAAACAACCTCAGCACATGTTTGGAGGTTTTTTGTCACATAATGTTAAACCAGGACTTATTTTTTAACCTTACCAGTGTATATATTATAGCTTTTGGTTCAGGTTTTAATGGTATTACTGTGTGTGCATGAGAGTGTCTCTGAGTCTATATGTGTTTCTTATGCCTTTTCTTTGGCATTCTTTCTTGTTCAGTTGGTTTATTTTTTATCATATTCTGATTTGTTTGTCTTTTATTCATCTCTTTGTCTTGTATTATTATTCCTTAGATTCCTGTTTGCTTTCTAATGAGACAGAAAGGATGTGCATCCTAATGGGGTGGGGGATGAGGAGGAACTGAGAGGAGTAGAGAAAGGGGAAACCATAATCAGAATATATTATATGAAAAAAATATATTTTCAATGAATGAAGAAACTAAAAGCTAATGTTGAAATTCTATTTAATTTTATACTTATTTAAAAAAAACATAAATACATTCACAAATCCAAAAGACAAGGTGTTCATTTTCCAATATGTTTATTTTTGAGGAAACAAGAAAGGGGAAGTTATGCAATGATGGAGACATTTATCTGATCTTAAAAGACAGAGATTTTAATTCTTTTTCTGAGCTTTGATGTGATGGCAGAAGCCAGTCACACTAGTTTCACTTACATTAACATCTTTTTTTTTTTTAATTCTTATGTTTGCAATGTGTGTGTGTGTCGTTTAATCATGTTTTTATTAATTTAATTATTTATTCACTTTATAGCCTGATTGAAGTCCCCCCTCCATCCTCTCCTCCAAGTCCCACCCTCATATCCCCTTCCCTGCTTCTCCTCAGAAAAGAGCAGACCCCACCCCCCCATGGATACCAACCCACCCTGGCACATCAAGTCAGCAGAACTAAGCACAGCCTCTCCCACTGAGGCCAGCAAAGGCAGCCCAGCTATGAGAAAGGGATCTAAAGGCAGTAAACAGTCGGAGACAACATCCACTCCAATTATTAGGGGACCCACATGAAAGACAAAAAGGTGTACATCTGCTACTTATGTGTAGGAGAACATAGATCCAACCATCAATGCTCTTTGGTTGGTGGTTCATTCTCTGTGAGCCCACATGGGCCCAGGCTAATTTACCCTGTAGTCTTCTTGTTGTGTCCTTGATCCCTCCAGCTCCCTCAATTCCCCAACCCCAACACTCTTCTGTAAGACTCCCTCTTGCAGGATATTTGATCACACCATGTATCCTGAAATTGAGTTGTTTATTGGAAAAAAATGTTTCTAGCTGTGTTGTGGCTTATCCTTAGTACACACTTAAATCCCAAACAATGAAGATAAAAGTAATTTGTAGAAGGAAGCACCCATGTTTGAAAGTGATATTTAATGGAGTGGCAGACATGACTAATCAGAAAAAGATCTGACAAAATAAGATATAATCAACTCTCTTGAGACAAGAGAAGAAAAGGAAGCTACTTAAGAGAGAGCAGGGCAGAGAGAGAAGAGGCAGTTTTACTGGGAAAGTTTTACAGAGACAAGTTGAAGAGAGAACAAGCTAGACAGGGAAAGACAGAATGAGCCAGAGAATGAGAAGGAGCCAGAAGATAAGAACATATTACCAAAGTGTGTATGAGACCAAGAAGGACAATCGGGAGAGGCTGAGAAAGAGAAGCCAGATAGAATCAGTCAGCTTACAGAGGTATTAAGAGTCAGAAGAGCTGAGCTGAATCCAACAGCCAGAGATCAGAAAGAGCTAGAAAGGGTGAGTTTATTCAGCAATAAGTCTCAGAGGCTGAAAACATGCTAAGCCTAGATAAGATGTTACAGAGGTTAGAAACCTCCAGGACTAGGCCTAGGCTAACAGATTAGAGGCAATGAGCCCTCAAGGTGACAATTACATCAGGTGAATAAAAGATGTTTTCACAACTCCCCAAGCTTTGCCTGTTGTTTAGTTGTGGTCTCTTTATCTGTTTCCACCAGGTGCTGGATGAGCCTCTCAGAAGACAGTTAGGCAAGTCTTCTGTCAGCAAGCATAGTAATCTATGGGAATGACCCTAGTGGAGACTCTTAAAAGTGGGAGATATGGTTCCTGAAGTAACCACCCTCTATAGTCAGGTGGGACTTCCAGTGGAGAAAGGAAGATACCAACCCACCCACAAAACCTTTGACCCAAAATTTGACCTGTCTACAAGGAGTGCAGGGATAAAGATGGAGCAGAGATTCAGGAAATGGCCCACAAAGAGTGGCCCAATTTGAAATCCACACAATGGGAGAGAGTCAACAGCTGACACTATTAATGACACTCTGCTATGCTTACATTAATATCTTATCAAGTCCAAGATGCTCTGCATACCACTGACCTCATATCAGAACAGTGTATCTGCTTTCTGGGCTCTGCTTGCTTCAATGCCTTTTCAAGGGGCAGCTGCCTTGAATTTGTTCTCATGTATTTCTTAATATTGAGTAAAATCACATGAGGATATAGAGCCTCACTCATATGAAATGATCTCAGAGCCCACTCTGAGTCTTTAAACCTTCTCATTGGTTCTGGTTTGATTTTCCTTCATTCTGGCTGAAAACAAAGAATCTTATCATACTCTACATTTGTATTTTCTCTTATTCTCTTAAGACTTATTTGTTTGTTTAGCTTGGCTTTGTATTGCTTTTTTCCTGTGTGTGTGTGTGTGTGTGTGTGTGTGTGTGTGTGTGTGTGTGTGTGTGTTACATGCATGACTTTGTATATGTGTGGGTACATGTGTGTGGGTACACTAGCTTGTCGAAGCTGGAAACTGATGTAAGGGAACCATCTTCTATAATCCTTTTACCTTATTCACTGAAGCAGGGTCTCTGAGAAAAAGCTAGAGTTTGATGAGATGATGTGGCTAAAGTTCCAAGCCAGCTTACTCTAGTGCCCTGTCTCTGACTTCTGAAGCAGAAACCACAAGCAAGCTGCCAACCCACCTGGCATTTACCTGGGGATCTGAACTCTGATCCTCATACCTGCATTCCCTTATCCATTTCCACAGGCTTAGAAGAACTGCTGTTGAATGCATCCCATTACTTCCCACAGGATTGAAACTAGCAAAGTGTTGGTTACATATAGCACACAAAAAGAAATATATAATAATTTTTTTTTTTAAAAAAAAAACAGAAAGAAAGAGGATAGCAAAAGTGAATGAAGCTGGATTCACCCTTGAAGAGTCAATGTACTCTGCCTCCCATGGAACCCATTACTGTTATTGTCAGCAAGTTCAAATAAAGAGCTTACCTTTATAAAGACAAATGATGAGTATACACAGTATCTGTAGCATTCTCATGAGACTACCGTGGTTTATGAGTCTAAGGTACTGTGTTTTCTAAGACAAAGTGTCTCTTATTCTGAGCACATTTCAAATAATAGAGATAAGAAAAATACATAACATATCAATTTCTGATATTTGGAGGACACTGGATGCAAAACACTAAAAAAGCTATTTCCATTTATTCTCTACTTCTGAACCAATTTTGCAGAGCAACTAACCTACCGCTCAGAATGGTTTCTCAATGACCCTGCTTCAGCAGCACTGGGATTGCAATCAATATCCTATCGTCTCTCATATTCATGACATAAGCTCCAAAAATGAGCCTGTCTGATGCATACCTGTGTATGCATTTGGAATTTTGAGTATGTATAGGACTAACCCCCCGGACAAAGAAAATGACTGAAAGTGGACTTAAATCCAGAATAATCAAAGCCCCTATGTCCAGGAATAGCTCTACCCTTCAGTGGAAACCACGGGTCTACACCCCTTCATGGTTTGCGGGAGGGTTTGTTAGGAAATCACACACCCAAAGCAAGAATCATTTCCAACTGTGAGTGACATAAAAATAAGACCTGCATCTGCCTCATTCACTGATGAATTAACAACTTAAAATGTTTCTTATCTGCTTTAGATGCTCTTTCCTCTAGGAAATTATGGGCTAATGTACATTTATGTTTTAACTAGAAATACCCAGCCCAAATACAAAGAGAAGGAAAAACATGAGAGAAGCGAGTGCTTGAGAAAGTGCACCATATAAGAATAAGGCTGTGGAGTACATAAATAGAACAAAATAACCTTTAAAAATGAGAAAAATTTAAATTATTTTATATCAACATTTATAGGCAGATATCACTTGATGGTGCCCTTTGTGTTTATGAGTGAAGATCTCTCTTCCAGGATTCTGTCCTCTAGAGTAATTTTTTCAGCTCTATGAGGCTTAGCAGTTCATGAAGAGTTTCACTAAACACTTCAAATTTCATTGGAATTTATCTCTCTCCCCAGGCACAGAGAAGAAGAAAAAGATTTCAAGTAGCTTTTCTATTTTGTATAATATTTCAGGGAATAAGGAAAGCAATCATTTGCAGCTCTGGTACCCAATGTA
Organism: Mus minutoides; assembly: GCA_902729485.2. Lineage (NCBI taxonomy): Eukaryota > Metazoa > Chordata > Mammalia > Rodentia > Muridae > Mus > Mus minutoides. The sequence continues at coordinate 104,073 of LR750581.1, read as the reverse complement.
TATTTGGGAGGAGTATGGAGAAATGGAGAATAGAAATGCTTTAGCGATGTAAGGCCATGAATATGATTTTAAAACTTAAAAAGTAGCTAACTCATCATAATCATTTTTTTAGCTGTTAGTATCTGCATTCTGAGAATGTAAGATAAAGTTTGTAAAAAATCAAAACCAGAAGATTGTGTGTGCAATGACACCTACATGTAATCATTATGTGAACCTGTCATTGGAAAATCAGTAATTGCTTCTTTGAGAATTCTAATCCAGCTTACATTGCTCTAGTGACATTTTTTTGGTACTTAAACTTAGAACATTAACACTGCATATCTAAAAATGTTGGCAGGAGAGAATAAATTAATCTGGTACAAATAGCTTACTTGCTTATTATGAATTACATTTTGGGTCAAGAAAAGAAAAAATGGGCTCACCCAAAGAATCAGTAAATAAAACAATATTTTGTAGCATCATTATACCACATGCCATGATAAAATACAATGCAATATTGCATGTCCCAATAAATTATTAATACTTTATAGTGATAAAGAAATAATTGCAACATGATATAAACAAACATGAGTTTGTGTTTATAATTAAAAGGAAGAGATGCCTACAAATATATGTACATACATACACACACATACACACATACTCACACACAGACACACACACAGACACATATACTCTCACACAGAGAGAGACAAACACTCACAACATAGCTTCACACATCACATACTTCTGTGATAATGCCACCTGAGAACCTGATTGTTTAAAGAGCCTTCTTCAGAAATCTCTAAGAAAAGACCTTGCCAGTTGTATTTTAATAAATGATTCTGATGATTTGAGGTTGTCAGGTTCAACAACTCTGTAGTGCTCACAATAGACACACTATATATAGTGAAAAATCAAATGCTTTCAAAGATTCCCAAGTGTGGACTAAAGAATCTAGTTCAAATTTCTCCTTTTCCTCTCAGTTTGGAGTTGTCTTCACCAAGAAAACTACAGGCTAGTTTTTTTTTTTTAATCCTATCTATTCTTTGGTAATTTCACATATAAATAAAGTGTATTTATGATCATATTAACCCTTCATATCCACCATTATGTCTGTCTTCTGACATTTAAATAGTACTTTGTGGTTACGTGCTGGGGGCTAACCCCGGCCACTGACAGGATGGCCCGAGAGGAGGAGTCAGCAAAGGAGGAGTCAGGTGCAATGATCAGGGGAATCTTGCAGCTCTGGTTGACTAGCAATCAGGTTGCTTTTTTAGTTATACAGTCTTCAAAGATCAAAGACAGACTAATGGTTACCTAAGAAGTACAGGTTATACCATTTTGTCTCTGGACATGTGTCTGATTTTTTTCATCACATGTCTAGGGTTACAAGTTCAGTCACAATTAGAAAGTACAAATAGAACAGATTTTATTTTTATTTTTAGAACTATAACTACAATTCAAAGAATCTAAAGAATGTCTGTGCCAAAGCAAATACACTTATTATGTAACAGCCTGCTTTTAGGTTGGCAGTATTACCTCAAACAACCAGAAAATATCTGGAGCAGTCTTTTTATGAATAGTAAATACTAATCATCAACAGTACTAAGTAGGAAAAGGTTATGTTAGTCAATATATATTATTTACTTAGTTCTATTCCTCCAGGAGTATAACCTGTATAATCCCCTATCTTTAAACTGCATTTTCAGAGAACTCTAAGTATATTGTAAAAAGAGGCCTTGAATCTGTTACCAATTCTCCAGGCCAGTCAGAGTTGTCCATTACCTCTGTTTGCCCTGTTGCAATTATATTGTTTGAGTTTGCTTAGGGTCAGATACCCCAAGAAGATTCCTAGAGTAATAGCCTCATGAAGAAATCCTAGTATTTTAGTGCTTACCATGATCTCCAGGGCATAAGGAAGACTTCAAATAGAGCCAGATAGAGGTATTCCCCTAAAGGCAGAAGGGAAAGTAAGTTTAGAACATTCCTAAAAAGATTCAAGCATAATTTCCTCTGGATAAGACAAGAAATGAATCATAATACAGAAGAATGCAGCATGCAGAGACCAAAACCTAAAGGGGAGAGACAGAATGACAGGGATCTCAGCATTGGGCTCAACTTTGCTGGAACTGTGTCAAACGGCTGTGTTGGCTTCATGACTTTTGCAAATTATCCAATGGAAATAGATGTGCCAGTTACTATTATAACCGCTCAGAATCCCCAACCCTTTCCAAGATCGCTCTTCCCTTTAAGTATCTTTCTCCCATTCACGCCTTTTTGTTTATCTTTTGCCTTTTGGAGGTTAACCAGAACTGTCTGTGTGATCATGAGATTTGAACTGTCCATTGGAGTCTGTGGGACTGAAGACAATGACTGCTCCTATCTCAGATTCCATCTATAACTATAGTTCAGCATGGAGGCTTGGGTCTGGAGAACCCATCCCTGATTCCTGATTGCTGGTATACAGGTCCAGTCTTCTACTGACCAAGAGCAGGCAACTGTAACGACTATGAAATCATGATGAATTAGCTATGTTATACCCAGTAGAAAACAATTCATGGCCCATTTTTCTATATTCCAGCTTTACATTCTTTCTACCTTCTATTCTACAATAATGCTTGATCCATTCAGGAGGTGATATTTGTTTAAGAATAAGTACTCAACCATCACTTACTCTCTGAACCTTAAGAAGCCATGGATCCCTCTATTCATAGTCATTCCTTGCAAAAAGAAGCTTCCCTGGTTAAGGCTGAGATTAGCATTTGCTGTAGGTATAAACATATGTAGGTAGCTTTGCATCGTTACAGTTTATTTAAACAGCAGTAGTAAGTTCCCTACCAGGGCCTAAGACATCCTTAGACCATTGATTTCTGGCTATGTTTACATGAATTCTTTCCTATAGATCAGAGCTTATATCAAATAGTGTATCATCACCATCATAACAGTTGTACTACTATTATACCAAAGAGCTCATGTGGCCTGATAGGTAGGTGCACCTGATGTAGAGTGCACAGCCAATTAAGCCTATTGATATAGGGAAAAAACTTCCACATTAGTTGCAACTCGATGTCTCTGTCATTTTCAACCAAAGTGTATGGTGTCTTCACCAAAAAGATTTTATCAACTAGTTCTGATGGGCATCCAAGAACCTAGTTTGGTTTTGATTTTTGGGGCCTCTCTGACTGATAGCTAATAAGGATGTATTATTATACATCCATGTGTATTGTACATCCATACCTCATGTGGCACTGGAATTTTTAATAACATGTCTTTTAGGAGCAACATTATCTAGCCATGCAAAATATCTTTACCCTCTGTCTCTGACTTTTCTTTTCAGTTTCCCTTTTCTGTTCTTTCCTTCTCCCTTCTCCCTTCCCTCTCTCCCTCCATGCCTCCATCTCTCCCTCTCTCTTTTTCTTTTCTTTCTCTTTTCTTACTATGCAGTAAGTTTTTTCATATACTATTCATTTAGGATAGCCATCCATTACCCCTACTCTCAACTCCTCTGCTGGCTAGCTTTCATTGTGTTGAAAAGTGCTATGCAAGATATATATATATATATATATATATATATATATATATATATATATATATATATATATATATATATATATATATATATATATATATATATATATATATATATATATATTTACTTGGCTGTGCACTCTACCTCAGGTGCACCTACCTATCAGACAACATGAGATCTTTGGTATAATAGTAGTACAACTGTTATGAGAGTGATGATACCACCTCTTCCCTGATTATACTTTCCCCCTGTACTCTTTTGCCACTCTATATTCATAGTGAATATGCTCTGCTATTCATCTCCTTTAAGGCATGCCAATGGCCTTTTTCTTCTTTCCTAGATTCTATATGTGCTCCAAGCTAAACACACAAATCTAAAGATTTAATGTTAGGACACTAATATGAGAGAGAACACATGCAGTTTGTCTTTCTGGACCTGGTTTCCTCACTCAGTGTAAATTATTTCCAGTTCCATCCCTTTGTTGTCAAATGTTACAGTTTCAGATTTCTTTGCAGATTGATAAATTTCCCTTGTTTATTTATCCCATGTTTTCATTATCCATTCATCAATTGATAGACATCTAGGTTGATTCCATCTCCTAGTTATTACAAATAGAGCATCAATGAACATAGACAAGCATATATTTGTGTAGTGGGACATTGGAGGCGATGCTTAGAAATTATATAGCTGAGTGAACTACTGTTTCTATTACTATCTTTTTAAAAAAACTTCATAATTATTTCTATAGTGGCTACATCAGTTTTTAATCCACCAAGAGTGAATAAGCAAAGTCTATTTATAGCATGACTATAGCTAGCAACAAGATATTATGTATTTGAAATTGCTGAGAGCAAATCTTAAATATTTAAGTATATGAAATAATAGAAATATTAACTGATTTAATGTATTATTTTTAAGAATTATTCACCCACGCAGATGCTCCGAAATGCACAAGATCACAGGTGAGGCCACATCTGCCCCAACACCCAGAGTAACTGGGACCCCCAGGATCCAGGGATGCAGGAATCCACATCCGGCCAGTGGCATGGGTTCCTTCAGGTTTGAACTTGTGCCCTAAACAGACCTTGAGTGCTGGCTCCACACCCAGTCCCACAAGATTTAGAGGAAGCCCAACTCCCAGGTGCTCTGAAAGGCCCAGGATCACAGTTTGAATTGCAGCTGGAGCAGACCTGGGACACTGGCTCTTCACTGACTCCCACAATACCTGAGGGAGCCCAACGCCCAGGTGTTCTGACACACCCAGGATCACAGGTGATGCCACAACATCTGCCCCAACACCCAGAGTAACTGGGACCACCAGGGTCCAGGGATGCAGGGACCCCCTGCCCAGGAATTGGCATGAGTTCCTTCTGGTTTGAACCTGCACCCAGAACAGACCTAGGGCGCTGACACTTCACCCACTCCTACAACACCCAAAGGAAGCCTGACTTTCAAGTGCTCTGAAACTCCCAGGATCACAGGTGTTCTGACACACCCAGGATCACAGAGGAAGCTAGACTCACAGGAGATCAGACACACCCAGGAGCACTGGAGCTCTGACACACACAAGATCACAGTTGAGGCCACAACATCTTTCCCAACACACAACTTAACTGGGAGCCCCACAGGGACCAGGGAAACACCAACCCCTGCCCAAATAGAGGCACGGGTTCCTTCCAGCTTGCACCTCTGCTCAAAGCAAACCCAGGGCTCTGACTCCCCACCCCACACCTGCAACACCTAGAGAAAACTTGACTCCCAGCAACTCTGAAACAACAGGATCTCGGGAGCTTGGTCACACCAGGATTTCAGGATTCCAGAAGCAGCTTGACTCCTAGGAGCTCTGACACACTGAGGATCTCAGGATCACAGGATCCCAGAATCACAGGATAACAGAGACAGCTGGACTCTGGGGAGTTCTGCCACAACCCGGATCACAGGAAGGACAGGCTCCAGTCAGAAACAGCGAGGGCAAGTAGCGGTAGAGATAATCATATGATGGGAGGCAAGTCCAAGATCATAAGCAACAGAAACCAAGGTTAGTTGGCATCAACAGAACCCAGTTCTCTCACTACAGCAAGTTCTGGATAACCCATCACACTGGAAAAGCAAGATTCAGATTTAAAATCACATCTCCTGATGCCGATAGAGGGCTTTAGGAAAGACATAATTAACTCCCTGAAAGAAACACAGAAGAGCACAGGTAAACAGCCAGAAGCCCTTAAAGAGGAAACACAAAAATCCTCTAAAGAATTACAGGAAAACACAACCAAACAGGTGAAGGAAATGAACAAAACCATCCAGGATATAAAAATGGAACTAGATAAAAAATAAAGAATTCACAAAGGGAGACAACCCTGGAGATAGAAAACCTAGGAAAAATATCAAGAGTCATAGAAGCAAGTATCACCAACAAAATAAAAGAGATAAAAGAAAGACTCTTAGGTGCAGAAGATACCATAGTAAACATTAGCACAACAGTCAAAGAAAATGCAAAATGCAAAAAGGTCCTAATCCAAAACATCCAGGAAATCTAGGACACATGGTATTGAAACAAAGACAGGCAGGTAGCTAAATAAAATAGAATTGAAAACCCCAACATGAACCCACACACCTATGGTCATTTGGCCTTTGATGTAAATGTAAAAAAGACATCATTTTCAACAAATGGTGCTGGTTTAACTTGTGGTTAGCATGTAGAAGAATGCAAATTAATCCACCCTTTTTTTATCATCTCAAATATTTATTGTAAATTGATTTACTCTTATCTCCTTATATAAAGCTCAAGTCCAAGTGGATCAAGGACCTCCACATAAAACTAGATACACTGAATCTAATAGAAGAGAAAGTGGGGGAAATCTTCGAACACAGGCACAAGGGAAATTTTCCTGAACACAACACCAATGGCTTATGCTCTAAGATCAACAATCAAGAAATGGGACCTCATAAAATAGAAATGCTTCTATAAGGCAAAGGACACTGTGAATAGGACCAAATGTCTACCCACAGATTGGGAAAAGATCTTTACCAATCTTACATCTGATAGAAGAAGAATATCTAACATATACAAAGAATTCAAGAAATTAGACTCCAGAATATCAAATAACCCTATTTAAAAATGGGGTACAATTCTCAACTGAGGAATACCAAATGGCTGAGAAACACCTAAAAAAAGGTTCAACATCCTTAATCATCAGGGAAATGCAAATCAAAACAATCCTGAGATTCCACCTCACACCAGTCAGAACGGTAAGAAAAAAACTCAGGTGATAGCAGATGCTGACAAGGATGTGAAGAAAGAGGAATATTCTTCCATGGCTGGTGGGATTGCAAGCTGGTACAACCACTCTAGAAATCAGTCTGGAGGTTCCTCAGAAAACTGGACATAGTACTACTTGAGAACACAGCTATACCACTCCTGGGCATATACTCCAAAGATGCCCCAACATATAACAAAGACACATGATCCACTATGTTCCTAACAGCCTTATTTATGATAGCCAGAAGCCAGAAAGAACCCAGATGTCCCTCAACAGAGGAATGGATAGAGAAAATATGGTACATTTACACAATGGAATACTACTCAGCTATTAAAAACAATGAGTTCATGGAATTCACAGGCAAACAGAACATGAAAATATCATCCTAAGTGAAGTAACTCTCAGTCACAAAAGTACACACATGGTATGTACTCACTGATAAGTGGATATTAGCCCATAAGTTCAGAATACCCAAAATACAATTCACAGACCATATGAAGCTCAAGGAGAAGGAAGACCAAACTGTGGATGATTCACTTCTTCTTAGAGGGGGTAACAAAATATTCATGGGAGAAAATACAAACTATGGAGCAGAGACTGAAGGAAAGGCCATCCAGAGAGTGCCTCACATCGGGATCCATCCCATTTACAGAAACCAAACCCAGATACTATTGCAGATGCCAAGAAGTGCTTGCTGACAGGATCCTGATCTGTCTCCCGGGTCTGCCGCAGCCTGACAAACACAGAAGTGGATGCTCTCAGCCAACCGTTGGACTGAGCACAGGGTCCTCATTAGAGGAGTTGGAGAAGGACTGAAGGAGCTGAAGGGTTTGTAACCCCATAGGAAGAGCAGCAATATCAACCAACCAGACCCTCACCCCCCGAGCTCCCAGGGACTAAACCACCAACCAAAGAGTACGCATCAAGGGACCCATGGCTCCAGCAGCATATGTAGCAGAGGATCGCCTTGTCGGTCATCAATGGGAGGAGAGGCCCTTGGTCCTGTGAAGACTCCATGCTCCAGAGCAGGGGAATTCGAGGGCATGGAGGAGGGAGTGGGTGAGTGGATGGGGGAGCACCCTTATAGAAGCAGGGGGAAGGAGTGAAATAGGGGGTTTTGGTGGTGGTGGGGAGACCAGGATAGGGGATTACATTTGAAATGCAAATAAATAAAGTATCCAATAAAATAAATGAAAGGATTATTCACCCAATAAATAGATATATTTTTCCAATAAAGTGACATGTTAGAGTCTGGAGAAATGGCTCAACAGTTAATATCATGTTCTGCTCATGTAAAGGATCCAAATTTGATACCCAGAACCCATATTGAATGCAGGACTGTAAGAGGCAGCCCAGTTTCTGGTTGAGCTAGGTTTAAAACCCCGATGATCCAGCAGGTGACTGTAGCCTGCAAGGAAAAGTAGGCATTTTGCCATGCTCCTATATACCAGGCTCCTGACACGAGGCCGCAGCTCTTCATTCCATAGGTCTGTGGCCATCAGTCATGTAAGGGCAATTCCCCAAGCCCCTCCACAGGGAGAGGACCTGACCACCAGATGACATAGCCTCAAGATAGATCTCCATTTTAATGAGGTAACTAAAGGTCTGAAGGGTTTGGCCAATTAAGCTCTCCCTGCAAAAGATATTTAACCTCAAGCCCGCCCTGAGAAAGTTGGGTATGGTTCTATTCATCACAACTCTCTGCCATGACAATAAATGTCTCAAAACCATGGACCGTATCTTCTCATTGGGACCCACCGTGAAGAACAGGCTTTCCTCCAATCTCTCACAGGCTTCTCTGTGCCCGCAGCTAGGGACTCCACCAAGTCAAGCTCTCTGCTGAACAAGCCAAGCACTCTCTCATCCCCACGGGACCCAGCTGGAGCTCTCGTCCTGCCATTTTCCCTTTGGCCCTGGGCCAGAGCCAGCCCACAGATCCCCCACCCCCACCCCCACAAACTCTGTTCTCAGCTCTTCTGTAGCATCCAGCTGTGTCTGCTCTGTCCAAGAGTCTGAGAACCTGACGTCTCCGGCCTCCATGCATGCTCGGGGACTCTGGCAGGTCAGTAGGGACCTCAGACTGCCCTTCACATAGCCCGATGCAAGCAGGAAAAACTCCTCTCTCCAAGAAGCCCAAGCGTCGAGCAGAGGTGGTACCCCACTTTTAACCTACAATTGAAGGGCTCACAACTGCCTAGTACTCCAGTTCCCTGGAAACTGACATTGGCAGGGACCCAGACTCATATGTACACACCCATACACAGACACATACACACATTTATAATTTAAAATATTAATAATAAAAATAAATATTTAAGTAATATTTTAATTTATTATTTTATGTGTCTGGGTTTTTTTCTTGCATATACTTCTGGGCATCACATGCTTATCTGGTGCCTGCAGAGGCCAGAAGAATCTATAGGCTGTCCTGGAACTAGAGTTACATTTTGAGCTTTCATAGATGTTTTTCTTTAAAGCCTGTACACACAAGAGCTGAAGATGTAGCTCAGTTGGTAGAGAGCTTAAGTGGCCTGGGCTGGATTTGAAATACTGCATAACTGAGGCATTGTGATGGATGCCTTAATCCTAGCACCAAGAATGAAAAAAGACTGATGAGAAGTTCAAGGACAAAGTAAGTTTGAAGCCAACCTTATGTGACCCTGTCTCAAAAAAGTAAAAGCTCTGTGACATAAAAAAAAAAAAGTTCAAGAAAATGGAGAACTATCATTTTAATTAAGTGAATAGATTGTTAAGAAAACCAGTGTCATCTTGAAGCCCTGGCATGCCTAAATATGCACTAGGCAAGTCAAACTGATACAAGTCATGGTGAGCTGGTAAATGTTTAATACACTCCTAGCACAAACAATATCCAGTACAAGGCAGTTGTCTCCTGATGGACATACACCACAGTGACAACATTTCAGCTCACAATGAGATACCAACTTACTTAACAGTGAGCAATCATCTTTCCCAAATCCAGAAGAGGTAGCCCCAGCAAACCTTAGGTCAAGCCATTTAAGAAAATAGTTGAATCTAATTTGGCATGGATTTTCTGTATATATTTTTTAAGTATGAATTTCAGTGGGATATTATTTGTATAACATATTGAAGTATTTAATCAAGTTGGAAAGATAAAAATCAGAAAGCAAAAGTGGTCTCTAAAGTTTTGATAAGAAAAAGTGGTGTCTGTAGAAAAGTAATTGAATGCAGGAGAGTTTTGAAGTCATGAGAAAGAAGCCAGGTTTGTTCTCAGCAGTGGCTCTGACCCAGACCAATAGCTTCCTATTAGCTAAACATTTTTAGAAACTCAGTTCTCACAGCCCCACCCAGCTCTTCTGCAACAGAAACTCTGAGAATATGACCCTACCCTCCCTATGTTAAAGTCTCCCTGGGATCATGGACAGTGAGGACCATTTTTATAAACCAAGTTTTCTTTCTTTCTTTCTTTCTTTCTTTCTTTCTTTCTTTCTTTCTTTCTTTCTTTCTTTCTTTCTTCCTTCCTTCCTTCCTTCCTGTCTCTCTCTCTCTCTTTCTTTCTTTCTTTCTTTCTTTCTTTCTTTCTTTCTTTCTTTCTTTCTTTCTTTCTTGTATGTGTTGGGTTTTTTTTTCTCTTGGATATTTTCTTTATTTACACTTCAAACGTTTTCCCTTTCCAGGTCTCCCTTTTGGAAAGCCCTATCCCATGCCCCCTTCCCCTGCCTCTATGAAGATGCTCGCCTACCCACCCACTCCCATCCTCCCACCTGGCATTCCCCTACTCTGAGGCATCGAACACCCTCAGGCCTGAGGGTCTCTCCTCCCACTCATGTCCAACAAGGACACATATGTGTCTCTGCTACATATGTGGGGAGCGCCATGGGTCCATTCCATGTGTATTCTTTGGTTGGTGCTGCAGTCCCTGAGATCTCCGGGGAGTCGGGCCAGATGACACTGCTGCTCCCTCTGGAGCTGCAACCCCCCCCCCCCCCGCAGCTCCTCCAGTCCCTTCTCCAACTCCTCCATGGGGACCCCTGAGCTCAGTCCTGTGGTTGGATTCAATCTTCTAAAATAAGTTTTCAAATATTAGCCTGTTCACGCATCTTTGGAGCAGTTGTTTTTAATGTACAATTCTGGCCCAGTTATACAATTGCCTAGCCAGAATCTTTAGATGATTTCAGGAATACTGCTATGTTTAACTTTATGTTATTCTATTCTAATTTATTTGCATAAACTGTAGCTCATAAGAGTAACACTAAGAGGAAAAAGGAAACAAGCACAAAAATGTCTTAAAGTACAAAAGATTAGGTTAAATTCTAAGTAAATCGTCAAGAACTTATCATGTGGCTTCAACACATGTTAATATTTTTCCTGTCTTACAAACTCCATTTTATTCTTCAGTGAATCTTCTGTGGGAATAAATTCAGGAAGAACCTCTATCACTATCCCTGCAGGTAGTTCATATTAATTTCCACTGGCATTCCTGTGGCCAGCTGCTATTAGAGTGAACAAATTTACTAATAATTACCTAATGTCTCTTATAACAGAAATAGAAAATGTCTTTGTAAAAATTGGTCCATCCCCAGCATTCACCTGACAGCCTTTCATTCTGGAATTATTTCTTATTCCTCCTCTCCTTTTCTCTTCCTTTCTTTATTTGCAGGGTAGTGGTAATCTGAGCTCTCTCACATCATATCCATCCTCAGTCCTTCCCTGGTCCCATCCTCCCTCCAGCTGCTGCTTCCTCTATTCAAGTGTCCTTTCCTACTTGCATGTCTCTCTTTTTTTTTTAAGGTTCTATGTATCTTAATGTAAAAAAAAAAAAAAAACAGATAGGGAAGCAATAACAAACAACATAAAATTACAACAACAACAACAACCCAACCAGCTCATGTGGAATATGTAACAAATCAGACCCCCAGTTGAGACATGAGCAAGTCTCTACAGGTTAAAAATGCTGAGCTCTATCTGGTAGGACTGAGGACCATGATTCAGCATAAAGCCTGGCTAGACACAGTATGTGAGACCTACACACTACAGACTACAAAAAAGTCTTCACTTTCCACCAGTGAGTTCCATTGGAGTTGTATCTGACTTTGTTACTAGTTTTCATCAAGATACATTTGGAGAATAGAACAATTTTGCTTTTGTTTCTTGGTCAGGAATTTCTTCATCCAAAAAGTCTTGTAAGAAGACATGTGAGAAGCCTAGTCAGTATTGTGGTGCACCACAGCAGAAGAAAGAGAGATTTTTGAATGAGTTGGAGGCCATAGAAACTATTGAGAGAATCAGTTCTTGAGTCCCAGGGATCAAACAGGTCATCAGGCTTGTGAGCAAGTGCACTTTCTGCTGAACCATTTCACTGGTCCTGTGTCTTTTATTCTTAAATCCATATTTAGATTCCACACATGACACAAAACACGTGACATTTGTCTTCTTAATCTGGCTTATGTCAGTTACCTGATCTCCAGTTATATCCATTTCCTTCCAAATGACATAAGTATGATTTCCTATGGCTGAATAACTCTGCTGCTGCTGCTGGTGGTGGTGGTGGTGGTGTGTGTGTGTGTGTGTGTGTGTGTATGTGTGTGTGCACGCACACACATGCGTGTGTACGTATGATCCATGTGTATGTGGATACACATACAGGCTGATCCCATAACTTGGCTGTCATAAACAGAGCTTCAGCACCAGTTGCTTGCCTGAAAAGCAGGCTTGTGTCTTCTGTATGGTTCTTCATGTTCAGCCGTGCCAGTCCTTTCAGTTTCCTTTTTGAATATTTGTAGTTGTAGCAGGACTTTGCTTAATGTTTGGCAAAAAAAAAAAAAAAAAAAAAAAAAAAAAAAAAAAAAAAAAAAAAAAAAAAAAAAAAAAAAAAAAAAAAAAAAAAAAAAAAAAAAAAAAAAAAAAAAAAAAAAAAAAAAAAACTTCATGGATATCCTTGTGCATTTTCACTGTACCCAGTAAGGTGGTGCACATTTTGTTGGAACACATGCAGTGCTGCGAAACTGATCTATGGATGGTGACATCCTCAGACAAGTCACTTTTTATATTTCCTACCCCCAAACTAGGCCAGGAATTCCTTTGAACATAGCCACTCCATTCACAGACACTCTGAAGTGAGGGGAATCTCCCCAGTAGCATTTTCAGAGAGCAGAGCTATGAGTCACTTTTCAGAAGAAAAACAGTGTATTCATGCTAATATTTGAAATGCAATTTTAATAAGACCAAGTACATGTATTTGACATTTATAGTGATGGCCTGGCTTTCAAACCAACAAAATAGATAAATATTATTTGATTTTCATTTTGTTTTGCTCATGTTTTATTTTGGATTGAGTTTGTTTGTTTGTTTGTTTGTTCAGTGGGTTGCTGTTTTGTTATGTTTTGTTGAGACTGGGTCTCACTGTTTATTCCTGGCTGGTCTAGAACTCACAGAAATATGCATACCTTTGCCTCCTAAATGCTTGGATATTTAAAATAATATTTAAAATATCCAATATATGAAAAGATTAGAGGTTGTGGCCTTGTTGGAGGAACTGTTTTCCTGGAGATGGGCTTTGAGGCTTTCAAAAGTCCAAGCCAGGCCCAGTGTCCTTTTCTTCCTGCTCCCTGTGGCTCAGCCATTTCTTCAGCACTATGGTTGCCTTCATGTGGCCATTCTCCCTGCTATGATGAGAATAGACTAAACTATAAACCAGTCCCCCATTAAATGGTTTCTTTTATGAGAATTGCCTTAGACATAAAGGATAATCATGGTATAATCCACAGGGCCAGAGAGGCTAAATAACAAAGAAAGCTCAAGAGGGAAATGTATAGATCTCCCTTGGTAGGGAAAATAGAATAGGTATCGCAGGTGAACTGGGGACAGGTGGGGACAGGAACAGTAGGGATCTGTTTCAGAGAGGATGAATGGAAAGAGCACTGGGAGAGACCATTGGAAATGGGAGTCACATTGGGGGCAAAGTAGAAACCTAGTGTAATGGAAACACCAGGAATCTATTATAGTGACCCTAGCTAAGACTCTCAGTAATTGGATAAACAGAGCTTGAACTGTACATCTCCTATAACCAGGCAAGACTTCCAGAGGAGGGTTTGGGACACCAACCCAGCCACTAAATATTGGACCTACAGTTTATCCTTCAAGCATGATGCTCTGGGGTAAAGGCAGAACAGAAATTGTGAGAATGGATGAACAATGACTGGTCCATCTTGTCACTCTTGCCATAAGAGCAAGCCCATCCCTGACACTGCCCGGAGAACCAGAAACCAGATGGCCCAGACACCTGTGATAGAATCAAACACAACTGGGAAAAAATGTCATTGATATGGTGTTTAATGATATTCTGCTTTCTGGTATACTCATAGGTTGGTGCCTAATCCAATTGTAATCAGAGAGGTTTCATGCAGCAATTGGTGGAAACAGAGGCAGAAATTCAAAGTCAAACATTATTCAGAGTTCAGGGAATCCTGCTGAAGCAGGGGAGGAAGGATTTTAGGAGGCAAAGATGTTAAGGACCCTACAAGAAAACCCATAGACTCAACAAACTTGGACTCCTAAGAGCTTACTAAGACTGAACTGACAATCAGGAAGCCTGCGTGGGTCTTTCATATATATGTTATAGTTGTGTGGCTTGCTGATTTTGTGGAACTCCTAGCAGAGGGAGTGGGGGCTGCTTCTGAGAATTTTTGCCTGCTTTTATAACTCTTGTCCAACTACTAGGTCGCCTTGTCCAGACTTAATAAGAGGAGAGGTGTCTAATCTTATTGAAATTTCATATGCTATGTTTGGTTGATATTTCTGGAAGGGGGATGGATGGGAAGGGAATAGGGAATGGAGGGAGGGGGATGGAAGAATAGAGTGAAAACTGCTTCCCAGATGTAATATATAAGAGGGTAAGTAAACAAACAAGTAAATTCATAAGAAAAATAAAAGCAGTCCAAAATAAAACATAAAAGAGTTACCTTGGTCATGGTGTCTCTTTCTTCACAGCAGTAGAGCACTAAGACAATTATCAAATTGATATGTTACTACATTACTTTTAGTTTGTCTTCAATTTGAGAGGTAATTGATTTTTTTCTTTTTCAGTTATAAAATATTCATATTATCCTAAAAATGAAAGACCATAATACAAGGGACATACAAAAATATTTAGCTTCCACTGTCTGGCTGTGTGATAAATGTTTAATTGCATGCATATTGGTTAAACTCTTCCTTTTTATAACTGGCATCTTAAATGTTCTATTATTCCTATTTTATTTTACCTGTATGTGTATTCTGTTTACATATATGTCTTTGCATCACTTGCTTGCCTGGTGATGAGGCATGCTGGAAGAATGTGTTGGGTTGCTTGGAAGTAGAGTAACAGACATTGTGAGCTGCCACATGGGTACTGGGAATTGAACCCAGGTCCTCTATAAAGCAGCCAGTGCTCTAAACTTCAGCTTATATGATTTTCTTCAATTTTTTATCTGTAATTTCAAGCAAATTCTTAATGTATTCTCATGTAAAAAAAATTCTAGTTTCCAAAGGATAGGAGATACTACAGCTATTTAATACAAGACATCTTTAATAATGAGTTGTATTCCTGTTTTTTTTTTCTTCTAAATGGTATCAGATTGAAGTCTTCTTCCCTAAATGACAAAACATTTCATTAGTAAAACAGTGAAAGATCAATTCAAAGAACAATTATGTGTAAACAAACATCCATTATTAAAACACTTACTTTTCTAGAAGAAGACAACGTAAATAACTATGATGCAGCCTACAATCCATCCAACCAGGAGAAGAATGGGAACCATGAGTTGTGGTGATGTTGACTCTGCTTAGAAGCAATGAAAATAGATTCACTAGATCCTTTTGACATTGAACTTTACATAACAAAATAATGAATGATCTCTGGTGTAGCTAAGGTAAAGCATACAATGGCTGGACTCATACATAAGTGTTTTTGTCTTATTTTCTTCAGAAGGCAGCTTGCAAATGAATTATAAGCCCTGGATATTTTAAACAGATATTTAGGTTCAAACCAGGGTCATCCTTTTATGTTCCATGACCTTGTGCAATTTTGAACTTGAAGCTTCCAGCTGGGTGGTAGAACTTGCAGTTTCTCTGTCCTGGTTGCTTCCATAGTCAAATGATACAGTGTGTGCAAAGCTTGGTAAACTTGAACCACGGTGCCTATGTTTAGTGTATATAGAACATACTCCTGAGTTTGTTCAGTGATGGGCCTAGCAGCTGTTTACATAGCAACAATCCAATATAACTGTGAGGTAGTTCCTACTGAACTGAATTACTTATACAAGATTAGATTGTTTTGGAAATTAACAACTTGATCTCAATAACTGACTTTAATCTTGAACTTCACAGGAAAAGGAAAACATCATTCTTTACATAATCACCATCAGAAATAAAAGTATTTCTTTAAAGTTAATTATTATCGCCACCAGCACTTAGCTTGGCTGTATGGGCAATAATAATCCAACACACATGAAAGACACGTGTAATGCTTCTCGCACCTCCTGCTCATATCTAGCCTGTGAATTTATATTCATAGCTTAATATAATACCGTAAACATGCATGCATATACCCCACCCAAAAAATTGAAAAGCATCACAGAAAGACATCTTATAGAATTAATGTCTCCGTGTTACAGACTAAGACATACTCTTAATTGATGAGCACAATTAGTTCCTATGCCATTAGCTAAGAAAGAGAATGGGTGTTCTTAGCAAGTACAGTCCCATTACAATTTCCATCACTTCAAATGTGAAGGGTTGTTAATGCTATTAAAATAAAGTCACCGGGAGATGTGGTACTTCTAAAATTAGAAGATACTTTCATAATATCCAACTTTCTGAAGTTTAAATGAATTTTAATAGATTCAATGTTTTTCATAAAATGTTGAAGTCTGTCTTATATGAAAAAATGGGCTTCCCTTGCTTCTCTGAATTGTGACCTTGAATGAGGCATAATCCACTGAAGGGAGAAACCTCTTCCTTCTCCTCCTCCTCCTCCTTCTCCTCCTCCTCCTCCTCCTCCTCCTCCTCTTCCTCCTCCTTAACTGACTCTGCTATTGCTTTAAGGGTAAAGCAAACACTGTGAGATATACTTTAGTCTCATTTAGGAGAAAGAATTTTTCTGTGAATTAAGATACCATTAGAGTGAAAGTACATGACAGTATTCTTTTTAATTATTCATGTAAGTGATACAGTACTTCTGCCAATTTTAAAGAACTTGAAAATGCATAAACATTCCAATTAAGTATAAATGTTTAATGCATGTGTGTTTTAATAAAATTTTATAACACATGTTTTAATAAAATGTGCATGTCATTGAGCTCTAAAAGTAAATATCCTTTTATTTGTTATTCATTTTAAAACATTGTAACAGCCTGTGCATTTTAAACAAGTATAACTGCTTCGGTCATCTTTTTAGCACCAATTTTTTTTTCTACCATAAATTAAAGCATCATTTGGAAATGGTAATACATGAAACCCAGTGTACTTCCCAGGTTGCTTATATTAGTGGCACAAATAGCAATAAAACTTCTCTTTAAATGCAAGAGCTTTTTCAAAATGCTTTACTGTTCGTCCAATTCCAAGCTTACCAAACTGGCTACCACTGGAACTACCCTTAGGGTCACTTCATTGTGGAGTAACACAATGAAAGACCAAGGTGTGAAGCCACCACTCCCTAGTAACCATAGACACATACTAACCCTTACAATCTCCATTTTCTTAGCTAGAAAATGGGGATGATAATATATGTATGTCTCACAAGATTGTTTTCAGGAATGAAAGTTAAGCTTTCCATGTATGTATTTTTAAACTGATTCTCAGACAAAGATATATTCAGTCTGTCAATTTTGTCATATTGGAATCCGTTATTTTATATAAGCATATAAATATGAATTAAGGTTTAAGAGTTAGAAAAATTAATTCATATATGAGCATATCAGAGATGATTAAGCTCAATATTCTCATTTGACAGTCATAATATAGACTCAGAGCAGTGAGAGGGCCTCTCCAAACTCACACAGCCATCCTGCAGACCTGACGCAGCACTCAACTGTTCTTGTTTCTGGCCCCAACAACTCCCAAGATCTCAGAGCTAGTTCAATACTGAGAAATAATAGTTTACAATCCACTTTTCCAAAAAAGCATGTATGAAATTATTGTGTTTCACTGATCATTTCAAAATTACTTATCTTACAGACATGGTCCAAAAGTGCATATTTAATGCTTTTTGCAGCCACACCAGAATATGTAGCTAATAGTTCTTTAACAGAGATCCTACTTTTCTCAGGGTCAAAATGCTAAAAAATAAAATCGACTAATCTGAAAGCTGTTTTTGCCAAGAAACCTCTATACCTTTCAGCTTACCTTTCTCAGCCATTATTTCTATTGTTGGGTGGCTTAGTCAGGGCCACGAGTCTTTCTTCCTTATTGTTATCCTGCGCCTCTGAACTTTAAATAGAGAGATATCTGAAGAGTGTGGCAGCTGCTGCTCTCCTGCTGCCAATTGTCTACAGGGTGACAGAAGTCATTGGAAAGCACAACTCCTCTTTCTCCCATTTAACCTTTATTGTGGAGAAACAAGAGCCTATGTATGTACATTACCTAAGCAAGTGAGCAAGCTGAGTTTTCCCAATGCCCAGATGCCCAGATTTTTATTTGCATAACATTTCATACAAGAACAGAATGTTCAATGAAAAGGATATGCAAATTAAAAATAAAATTGATAGTTCTACTAAGAGGGAGGGTGAAATATCAGTTAGACTTTGCAGTTAGAGAGACTTGGGTTCAAATTACAACTTGCAGCTTCTGTAATGAAGTCCAAGCTCCCTAGCCAGGGTACCAACTTGATTTCAATGGCAACAACAGTTATTTACTCTAATGACTATTCTTGGTTGTCACACAAGCACGTTACATGAAGAAGTTGCCCAAATGCCTATGGTTTCTACTCTTGTTATAATGTTGTCTGCTACCAAATATATACCTATAGACTCATGGAGTATTTCTTATTTTTGATTGACTAAGAATGGAAGACTAGGATCTGATTTACTGATGGTTCTGTTGTTACACAGATACCACCCTAAGTGGACAAATGCAACATTAAACCCTTTTCTGTGGCCACCCTAAAAGAAACCCGAGAAGGGAAATTTTCTCAGTGGACAGAACTTTGGGTAGTATGCATGGTCATACATTTTGTTTGTTAGGAGAAACAGCCAGATGTGCAATTGTTCACTGATTCGTGGACTTTAGCAAATAGATTGGCTAGAGGGTCAGGGAATTGGAAAGAGAATAATTGAAAACTTAGTGAGAACCACATCTGTGGAAGAAGTATGTGAATACATCTTTCCAAATGGGAAAAGGATGTGAACATGCTACTACCCCATGTAAGTGCTCATCAAAGGTGACTTGAGTAGAAGAGAAATTCAATAATAAAGTATATAGAATGAGTTATTCTACTGACAGTCAACCTCTTTCCTCAGCTATTCCTGGCATTGTCCAATGGGCCCATGAGAAAAATGGCCATAGTAGTAGAGATGTAGATAATAATATGTAGGCTTCCATTCACCAAGCCTGACCTGAGTGCCAGATCTACCAACAGCAAAGACAAAAATTAAGTCTCAAATACAGTACCAGTGACCAGGATGACCATCCAATGACCTGTTAATAGGTTGGCTATATTTGTACTGGCTAGTTTGTGTCAACTTTACACAGCTGGAGTTATCACAGAGAAAGGAGTTTCAGTTGGGGAAATGCTTCCATGAGATCCAGCTGTAAGGCATTTTCTCATTTAGTGATCAAGGGGGGAGGTCCCCTTGTGGGTGGTGCCATCTCTGGGCTGGTAGTCTTGGTTCTATTAGAGAGCAGGCTAAACAAGCCAGTAAATAATATCCCTCCATGGCTCTGCATCAGCTCCTGCTTCCTGATCTGCTTGAGTTCCAGTCCTGACTTCCTTTGGTGATGAACAGCAGTATGGAAGTGTAAGCTGAATAAACCCTTTCCTCCCCAAGTGCTTCTTGGTCATGATGTTTGTGCAGGAATAGAAACCCTGACTAAGACAATATTCAACCACTTCCTCCATGGGAAGTATAACTTTGTCCTTAATGTAGTAAATACTTATTCAGGTTATGAATTGCCTTTTCCTGCATGTAACACTTCTGCCAAAACTACTATCTATGGACTTACAGAAGGCCTTGTCCAACATTGTAGCAATCTACACAGTGTTGGTTCTGACGAAGAAACTCACTTCATGAGTATGGAATCCACGGGGCTTACCTTGTTCCTCTCTATTCTGAAACAGCTGTGCAGATAGAAGTATGGAATGACATTTTGAAAGCACAATTATGGCATCAATTAGGTGTCAGCAGCCTGGAGGGCTGGGCTGGGGTTCTCCAGAAGGGAGTCACTATTCCTCTAGTGACTAGGGAAATGTTTGCTTCCTGTTCCCACTACCTTAAGTTCTGCTGGCCTATAACTTTTGATTCCCGGGGGGGGGGGGGGGATGCAGTCCTACCAGGAGTGACAGCAAACATTCCATTGAACCAGGACCTCAGACATCCCCCTGGCCACTTTGGGTTTCTTTTGTTTGTTTTTGCTTTGTTTTTTGTTGTTATTTTTTATTGAATATTTTCTTTATTTACATTTCAAATGTTATCCCCTTTTCCCAGTTTCCCTCCCTCCTGGAAACATCCTATCCCATCCTCTATCCCCCTGCTTCTATGAGGGTGTTCCTCCACCCACCCACCCACCCACCCACTCCCACCTCCCACCCTCAATTCCCCTACACCAGGGCATCTATCAAGCCTTCATAGGACCAAGGACCTCTCCTCTCATTGATGCAGGACAAGGCCATCCTCTGCTACATATGCAGCTGGAGCCATGTGTAGTCTTTTGTTGATGGCTTAGTCCCTGGGAGTTCTGGGGGAGTCTGGTTGGTTTGTATTGCTGGTCTTCCTATGGGGTTCCAAACCCCTTCAACTCCTTCATCCCTTTCTCTAAGTCCTCTATTGGGGAACCATGCGCTCAATCTGATGGTTGGCTGCAAACATCCGCCTCTTTATTTGTAAGGTTCTGGTAGAGCCTCTCAAGGGACAGCCATATCAGGCTCCTTTTAGCATGCACTTTTATCATGCACATGTTTAACTTTGAGATACTAAAAGAATATCTGTCAAGTAGCATTGCCACCTATTCTAAATTTATAATTTGTAATTTATTTGTAGGATGATATTTGTGATTATATGTGGGATAGTTATATCATGTTTAGACATTAAGACCTGGCTAATTGCAGTACATTGAGCTCCATAGAGACAGCGCCGGGGCAAGCGCGAGCCGGACGGGCACTGGGCGACTCTGTGCCTCGCGGAGGAAAATCAACTAAACATGGGCAAAGGAGATCCTAAGAAGCCGAGAGGCAAAATGTCCTCATATGCATTCTTTGTGCAAACCTGCCAGGAGGAGCACAAGAAGAAGCACCCGGATGCTTCTGTCAACTTCTCAGAGTTCTCCAAGAAGTGCTCAGAGACGTGGAAGACCATGTCTGCTAAAGAAAAGGGGAAATTTGAAGATATGGCAAAGGCTGACAAGGCTCGTTATGAAAGAGAAATGAAAACCTACATCCCCCCCAAAGGGGAGACCAAAAAGAAGTTCAAGGACCCCAATGCACCCAAGAGGCCTCCTTCGGCCTTCTTCTTGTTCTGTTCTGAGTACCGCCCCAAAATCAAANTTTGTATAATTAACACACTACTGAATGTGTCTTTAGATAGCCCTGTCCTGGTGGTATTTTCAATAGCCACTAACCTTGCCTGGTACAGTCTGGGGGTTGTAAATTGGCATGGAAATTTAAAGCAGGTTCTTGTTGGTGCACAGCACAAATTAGTTATATATGGGGACAGTAGTTTGGTTTTTGTTTTTGTTTTTTTTTTTCTTTTTGGTTTTCTTTTTGGGTTTTTTTTTTTTTTCATCTTCAGTTGTCTCTGATGCAGCTTATACGAAGATAATTGTTCTGTTAACTGAATACCACTCTGTAATTGCAAAAAAAAATTGCGGCTGTTTTGTTGACATTCTGAATTCTTCTAAGTAAATACAATTTAAAAAAAAAAAAGACCTGGCTATTGTTTTCATATGGAAATTAATCATGATGCAATGAGATATGATTGTGTGTTGAGTTGACAAAGGTTGGACTTGTAATAAATATTCTTATTTGTAAATTTTACTATATCTGGAATTAACTAAAGCCAAAAATGGAAAGCACATTTGTAAGGGAGGGATTATTGCTGAATTTGAAGTAGGAAGATCCACTTCTAATCCGGAACTTTGAGGTAGGAAGACACAACACTTGCTATGTAGAGTTGGGAAGACAAAACTCCAGATCATATGTACTGGGAAAACTCCCTTCTAATCTGGGCCACACATTTTGCTGGAAGCTGATAAGGAAGAAGGAAGATTTTGTTCTTTTGCCTGCTTGCTCTCTTGTTAGCAAGTGTATTCCTTCACTGGCATTAGAGCATACTTCCTCATGGTTCTAGCATATACTTAAGACCAGATAAGACATCCACCGTGGACTGAGCATGACAGCAAGCACCATTCTTCCATGACTTCAGTCTTCTTCCCTGTTTGAGTTCTTCTCCTGACTTCCTTCAATGATGAACAGTGATATTGAAGTATAAATCAAATAAACCCTTTACTCCACAACTGGCTTTTTGGTCATGGTGTTTCATTGCAGCAATAGAAACCCTGGGACACTTACCAAGGGAAATTGCTAAAAGCGAAATAAGAATATTAAGAAATATAAATCACCATTATTACTGACACAAAATAATAAATCAAATGACTCTCTTTTCTTTGATCACCTCTAAAACCAGAAAATGTTCATTTAAATAAACTAGAATCTATAATATACTGTAATATTGCCTAGAATTTTCAGAGAACAGTCACAAGATTGATTTTGTTAATGATGTATAAAATTGGGGCATTTCACTTTCTGAAGTCCAACTTGGTTTATGTAATTCTAGCCAGACTATCCTTGAGATTCTCATCAGGATGGCTTTAATTTTGAATTCCAGATGGAAAGTTTTTGAAATGTAACCCTGTGGCTAATTTCTCCAAATTAGGAAAGTTTTCTGGTAAGAGACAGGTCTTGCCTGACCAAATCCATTTCCACAGAGCTTTGAGAATCCTGTTTCCTTAGAAATGACTGTTGAAAACGTTGCTGGAAGTGTATCAATGGTTCTCCACTTGTTAGAGAAGATGGCCTTGAATTCTCTGTGTACACACCAGAGACGGCTAATCCCTCTGTTCTCAGATTTCCCATGGGTCCTCTGTCACATTTTTCTCCTTGATGCTATATGAATCCAAACTTCTCCCACCCTGCCAGAAGGCCTGGCTACTCCAGAAGTACAGATAGAAAAAGTATAAGTACAAGGAACACGTGGGCTGCACAGCAATACCTCAATTCAAAATAAAAGTATAAAAAGTCTGGGGATGTTAATAGATGGTAAAGCAATTTCCTAACATAGACAAGGCCCTCAAAAGAAATAACTATGTTACCTTAACCCAAGGAACACAGATAAACACATATGCAAGGAAAAAGCTGTTTGTCTACGCTAGATAAAAGGTATTATGAATGTGTCTACCTTTTAAACACTGATTTTCATTTTAATTATCATAGGCCTTTCTTTGGTATAAGATAGGCCTCTATTATGCTTACTTTGGTAGCATATCTACTAAAATTAGAGAAACACATTGAAGACTAGCAAGGATGCTGTTCAAGGATGATGCATACATTTCAGACACAGATCATAAAATTACCTGAACTTAATGTATTGAAAATCCATTCAACTAAAGTATAGCAGAAAAGTCCTCAAAACTAGAGAAAGATGTGGGCATGCAAACACAAGAGGCATTTAGACTCCAAAAGGATGACCAGGGAAGGACCTCTTTATTGTATACTGTAATCAAGAAGGCAAAAATACAAAGGAAATAAATACTATAAAAGCCTGGCGTGATGGCGCACTCCTTTAATCGCAGCATTCGGGAGGCAGAGGCAGGCGGACTTCTGAGTTCAAGGCCAGCCTGGTCTACAAAGTGAGTTCCAGGACAGCCAGGGCTATACAGAGAAACCCTGTCTGTCTCGAAAAAAAAAAAAAAAAAAAAAAAAGCTATGAGGTAAAAGCACCTTCATGCTATAAGGACAAACACATAAAAATAGTATAAGGTTGTATAAGGTTTCTTGTTAGAAACCCTAAACTTCAGGAAGTTATGGAAGGTGAATAGCAAACCTTTCAAGCAAATGCTTTCTAATTCAGATTGCTATGTCAAGAAAATCAATCTTTTAAAATTGATAGCGAAGTGCTGGAGAGACTGCTTAGCAGTTACACAGTGCTCTTTCAGAGAACCAGAGTTTGGTTCCCAGCACCCACGATGGGTAGCTCACAACTACAACTGCTTGTAATTCCAGCTCTGAGAGGATCACCTCTATCTTCTTCAAGGAACTGAACACCACACACACACACACACACACACACACACACACACACACACACTTCAAACATAATAAAAATAAATCTTTTTTAAATAGACAGAAAATAAACAAATTTCAAGATAAGAACAAACTGAGGAAGTCCAGGACTCCCAACCCAGAGAGCCTGACAGAAGATTCTCTCAGGAGCACGTGTATGGTGGAGAGAAGCAGGATTTCAGTATTTCAATCACTGTTACACAGGAAAGAACACATTTTATGAGAAAAATAAATAGAAAAAATGAAAGCTAAAAGGAGTATGCCATGTTTACAACATAATAAACCAGTAAGTCCCTGATAGAAATTGGGACGAAAGTAAAGATCAAACAATAACCCAAACAACCAGAAAAAAATTCTGCAAACTAAAAAGAATGTGTCTATATCTCTCAATAGTAACTTCAACTGTAAAAGACCTGAATTCACCAAACATCTGCATCTTTTCAAATGTAACAACTGACTGGACTGAAAAACAAGATCCAGATTTTTGAAGTCTTCAAGAAACACACCTCACTGGCAAAAAAAAATAAAATGACAAAAAAATTTTTAAGTCAAAAGAGATAAAGAATGTCACTAAATATTAATAAGGGAAGAAACTATCAAGATGATACAATAATTATAAACATATATTTACTGAATATTGGAGCACTACAAAATGTACTATAAAACCACCCTAATTTATCCAATCAGTAAAGAGCCTAATGAACTCAATGGACAGTTCTCCAAAGAAACATACAAGTCACCAGAAAGTTGTCAAAAATGTATTGCACATTCTTCCTTAGCCATCAACAAAGTGTAGATTAAAAGCTGTTATGGGATTTCATTTCACATGTCACAACGGCTATGACCAAGAAAACAAATGACAGCTAATCATAGTAAGGATGAGAGGAAAGAAGAATCTGTATATATTATTGGTGGGCATGTTAACTGGTTTGGCCATTGTGGAATTTTGCGTGGCAGTTCCTCAAAAAAACAAAAATAGAGCTACCACATGCCCCAGCTATTCCATTCCTGGGTATATAGTCAAAGTGCTCTGTTGCCCTACTATAGAAATACATACACATCCATATTTATTGCTGTAATGTTCATAATAGCTAAGAAAAGGGACCCACCATGAGTTCTGCCTGCTATCAAGTAGAAAAACATATTTTTATACATGATGAAAATTTTCAGCTGTCAGGAAAAATTAAATAAGACATTGTTAGATAAAGGATGAAACTGGAGAGCTCTATGTTAAGTGAAATAAGCTACATTTTCTCTCCATGGAAGAGAGAGAAACTCTGTGTGTGTGTGTGTGTGTGTGTGTGTGTGTGTGTGTGTGTGTGTGTGTGTCTGTGTGTCTGTGTGTGTCTGTGTGTCTGTGTGTTTATGTGTGTTTATATTTGTGAGCTTTTATGTATGTGTGATAATCTGAGAAAGGAAGCATGTGATGGGAAGAAAAAAATTTTTTAAAGGGAGAGGAGAAGGAAAAGAAGCAATTGAATACCTATGACATGAAAACACAAGATAAGGGACTGGAGAGATGGCTCAGTGGTTAAGAATACTGACTGCTCTTCCAGAGCACCTGAGTTCAATTCCCAGCAACCACATGGTAGTCACAACCATCTGTAATAGGATCTGACACCGTCTTCTGGTATATCATTGACAGCATGCTCATATACATAAAATAAATAAACAAATCTTGAAAAGATGCTCAGAACTCAAAGTGAAATGGGGAGAGAAAAGTTGTAGAGTCCATCTTCAGTGGAAAGACAGGCCATCAAGTGAAGGGACAGTCAAAAACTCTGACCCAGAATTGTTCCTGTCTAAAATAACTGCAGGGACAAAAAATGGAGAAAAAAAACTGAGGGAAAGGAGGCCCAGTGACTGGCCCAAATTAGGACCCATCTCAAGGGAAGTCTCTAAGGTCTAACACTGTTACTGTGGTATGCTTGCTATGTTACTGCGTTACTATGGTGTGCTTACAGACAGGGGCCTAGCATGGCTGCCCTCCAAAAGTCTCAGCAAGCAGCTGAAAGAGTCAGATGCAGATACTAACGCCCAATCAACAGACAGAAGCCAGGGACCTCTGAGGATGAATTAGGGAAAAGCAGGAAGAAGCTGAGGAGGAGGGCGACTCCATAGAAAGACTAGCAGTCTCAACTAACCTGGACCCCCAAGATCTCTCAGACACTGAGCCACCAACCATGCAGCATACACCAGCTGATATGAGGCCCCTGACACATATGCAACAAAGAACAGTCTGGCCTCAGTGAGAGAAGAAGCACCCAACCCTCAAGAGACTTGAGGCCCCAGAAAGTAGGGAGGTTCTGGTGGGAAGGGGTGGAGGGTTGGGTAAATCCTCTAGGAGAAGGGAGAGGAGGAATAGGATGAGGAACAGGAGGGTGGACTAGGAGAGAGATAATGACTGGACTGTAAAAAAAGATATTAATAATAATAATAATAATAATAATAATAAACAATAATACTAATAAAATAGAAAATTAAAATAAAAAAGAAGCTGGGTGCTACCTGAGGGAAATAAGAGGACCCTCAAATAGGGGCAGAGCAATACGGATGAGCCTTGGGGAGAGAATTAAATCAGAACAAACTAGTATGACATAAATGTATAAAAATGTCATACTGGTACCTATTTTCTTGTATTCTGACTTCAAAATTAACAAAAATGTGCTGTTATTAACATTATTGCTACTGCTTTGGAGTTTGGGAGGAATTATTTATAATTTATCATTTTCCTTTGCTAGATAGACAAAGCATGGTAGTGTGAAAATACAATAAACATAAATCACACAGTCTTCAAAAAAGTGTTCTTTCTAGAATCTCATTTCCTTGGAATCTCATATTTAGTATCTTTTTTATACCTAGAAAAATATTTTATTCATCCATAGACTGGTTTCATTCTGACTTCATAAACTGAAGAGCTTACATTTGATCATTTTCTAATCTTCCTCTTTGGATATGCTATTTCAAAACATTTACTGTTTCAGTTTTACATACTCTCTTAAATTTTTAACTGCTCACACTTTTATTCTCAAGGTGACATTAGATTTTTCTAAGATTTATAAGCTAAAAATACTTAAGGCATTTCATTTCTTATTCAAGATAAATCATAACTCATTACTTTTGGATATTTTAACTACCAATGTCTTGAATTTTGTTTACTAAATCTGGATGTAGCATATGCCAAAATATCTGAATTTGGTGCCTGGCTAACTGGCTGGTGGGGGAGGGGTACATGGATGTATGGGTGCATGAGTGGAGAATCAAAAACAGAATAAGGTAGCTTATCATATTCTCCATTGAAAGATTTACTTATGACAATATCTAAGGAAATAAGTCAATCTTAGTTGTTTGATAGCCACATAAAATTATTTCATATAGATAGTTCTTTGCTGCCTACTAAACCACTGACGCTATTAGAGTACCTCAAGGTGTGATCAAAATAAAATGTAAAATCAATATAGTATGGTTTTCTAAAGTCTCTCTTCTCTATAAATACAACCAGAAACTTGTAAAAATTTGCATGTCAAGGTTTAGTAGAATTCTAGAAACTGAAGAATATTTTACTGCAATTAGGAGGAATATTTCTTTAAGAAACCTGCCTGAATGTCCATAAGAATAGCAAGTATTCATGGTCATTCCATTCAGCCTAGTCCCATCTCCCCATCCCCAGCTTTTCAAACAAACTTGAAACTGAAAACCAACATTCCACAGTACTATGAAGTCAGCAGTCTGTCAGTCACCATAGGGAACAGTGTGGGCCCCTTCTAAATATCTTTTCCAGAACCTGCCATGGTTTAACTGTGCTGTGAAAAGACCCACTTGAAAACTGTCCTTATTTGACCAGGCTCAGAGTTTACCCAATAATAAGCTTACGTCTACACAGTGCATTTGATAAAAACAGTAGAGTCTGAAAAGTAAATTCCCAGGAGGCTGAACCTAGAAGGCTGCGGGCTGATGAGAACTTCAGGAACTGTAGAGACGTTTTGGTGCAGATCCAGTCTAAGGTTCTTGGATTCCTTTAGCCCTCTTCATAGTCATTCACTGATCACCTCAGTGTCTGTCCTAACATCCTCGTGAGTATTGAATGAAAGATTTCAAGATATAATAACTAAAGAGACCACAAACTTCCACCAACCTCCCAGTTAAGAGATCATTAGATCACGCATGAGATTTGTAGCTGAGGTTTCTCCAAGTTAAAATTACCTCCCCTCTCCATGGTATTGATGCAACCACCAATGTATTTTACAATGAGTTTTTACTTATGATTCACTTTGTTCTATTACTGTTAAACCTTTATAACACTAATTCCATGTTAGACCATGGAATTTGGAGTAGCTTAAATCCATGTTCACAGGCTATAGTCACTCAGAATCAGCTTAAAAGTCAACAAACTCACATCCCATTTGAGGTAAGGACTGTGTATTCCAAGGAGTCTTTTATTTTTATTTGTTGTGTGTGTGTGTGCATGATACTTTTATTGTTGATATTTACACTGTCAAAGCAATTATTTGACATCACAGCAAGCAACGAGCTAGCAAAAAAGAACAAACAAACAAAAAATGAAACTGGGAAATATAATATCTACTAAGCCTTTGAAAAGCTTCATATATCCCTGGTAATCTGGGGGTGGGGGGAGGAGGTGCGGTTCTTGAATACTTTTCATAACCTTCGCTCTGAGTGTGCAGAGGAAAGACCTGTAAGAAACTAGAAGATCTGTCCTAGAGCCAACATCCAAGTTCAAATCAGAAGGAGAATGGCATAGCTGCATTAAAGACTAACACATTCATGGAGTCCAGTCCACTGTGAGAGTCTAGATCTAACTGGTTCCAGGCATTTAACCTCTGTTCAATCATTAGCTGGCAATTAAACCAAGTGAGCAGAAACTTCTGAGACCACATACAACAGAGCACAGATGGAATAAAATGAGTTCAGGGTGTTACTAAGTAAACAGTAACAGAGAAAATAAACTCGTGGAGATGAAGGAATTTGATTAAGAGTTGCCAAATTAAATTATTCAAAATACCCACTTTTGTTTTCTTCTGTTTTGTCTTGTTTTTTATTAGATATTTTCTTTACTTACATTTCACATGTTATCTCCTTTCCTTGTTTCCCCTCCGAAAATCCCCTATCCCCTCCCCCCTCCATCTGCTCACCAACCCACCCAAACCTGCTTCCTGGTTCTGGCATTCCCCTACACTGAAGCATCGAGCTTTCACAGGACCAAGGGTCTCTGCTCCCATTGATGACCTACAAGGCCATCCTCTGCTACATATGTGGCTGGAGCCATGGGTCCTTCCATGTATACTCTTTGGTTAGTGCTTTAGTCCCTGGGAGCTCTGGGGTTAGTTCATCTTATTGTTGCTTCTATGGGGTTCCAAACCCCTACAGCTCCTTGAGTCCATTCTCTACCTCCTCCATTGGGGACCCTGTGTTCAGTCCAATGGTTGGCTGAGAGCATCCACTTCTGTAATTGTCAGGCACTGACATACCCTCTCAGAAGACAGCTATATCAAGTTCCTTTCAGCAAACACTTGTTGGCATCCACAACAGGGTCTGGGTTTGGTGACTGTATATGGGAAGGTCCCCGATGTGAGGCAGTCTCTGGATGACCTTTGCTCCTGTCTCTGCTCCACATTTTGTCTTTGTATCTCCTTCCATGAATATTTTGTTCCCACTTCTAAGAAGTACTGAAGTATCCACATTGGTCTTCCTTCTTCTTGACCTTCATGTGGTCTGTGAATTGAATCTTGGGTATTCCGAACTTCTGGACTAATATCCACTTATCAATGAGTGTATACCATGTGTGCTCTTTTGTGATTGGGTTGCCTCACTCAGAATGATGTTTTCTAGTTCCATTAATTCACCTAAGAATTTCATAAATTCATTGTTTTTAATAGCTGAGTAGTACTCCATTGTATAAATGTACCACTTTTTCTGTATCCATTCCTCTGTTGAAGGACATCTGTGTTCTTTCCATCTTCTGGCCATTATAAATAAGGTTGCTAAGAACATAGTGGAGCATGTGTCTTTATTACATGTTGAAGCATCTTCTGGGTATATGCCCAGGAGTGGATTTAGCTGAGTCCTCAGGTAATACTATGTCCAATTTTCTGAGGAACCACCAAACTGACTTCCCGAGTGGCTATACCAGCTTGCAATCCCACCAGCAATGGAGGAGAGTTCCTCTTTTTCCATATCCTTGCCAACATCTGCTGTCACCTGAATTTTTGATCTTAGCCATTCTAACGGGTATGAGGTAGAATCTCAGGGTATTTATTTGCATTTCCCTTATGACTAATGATGTTGGGCATTTCTCTAGGTGCTTCTCAGCCATTCGGTATCCCTCAGTTGATAATTCTTTGTTTAGCTCTATACCCCATTTTTAATAGGGTTGTTTGGTTCTCTGGAGTATAACTTCTTGAATTCTTTGCATATATTAGATATCAGCCCTCTATCAGAAGTAGGATTGGTAAAAATCTTTTCCCAATCTGTTGGTTGCCGTTTTGTTCCATTAACAGAGTCTTTTGCTTTACAGAAGCTTTGCAATTTTATGAGGCCCTATTTGTGAATTCTTGATCTTAGAGCATAAGTTATTGGTGTTCTGTTCAGGAAAATTTCCCCTGTTCCCATGTCCTTGAGACTCTTTTCTATTCTTGTGCTTGAGATTCTTTTCTATTAGTTTCAGTGGATCTGGTTTTATGTGGAGGTCTTTGATCCACCTGGACTTGAGCTCTGTAAAAGGAGATAAGAATGAAGGGATTTATATCAGGGTCCCTTCAGCAAACTCTTGCTGTCTTATGCAATAGTGTCTGAGTTTGGTGACTGATTATGGGATGGATCCCTGGGTGGGGTAGTCTCTGGATAGTCCATCCTTTTGTCTTAGCTCCAAACTTTGTCTCTGTAATTTCTTTCATGCCTGGCAAATACAGAAGTGGATGCTCACAGTCATCTATATGATGGAACACAGGGCCACCAATGGAGAAGCTAGAGAAAGTACCCCAGGAGCTGAAGGGGTCTGCAACAATATAAACTAACCAGAACCCCCAGAGCTTGTTTCTCTAGCTGTATATGTAGCAGAAGATGGTCTAGTCGGCCATCATTGGGAAGAGAGGCCCCTTGGTATTGCAAACTTTATATGCCCCAGTACAGGGGAACACGCCAGGGCCAAGAAGTGGGAGTAGGTGGGTAAGGGAGCAGGGCAGGGGGAGGGTAGAGGGAACTTTCGCTATAGCATTTGAAATGTAAATTAAGAAAATAGCTAATAAAAAAATTTAAAAATTAAAACACAAAATACACACATACACACACACAAAGAATGAATTGTTTTGCATTCTTCTAAATGTTCACTGCCAGGTGAACTAGCACCATTTGTTGAACATGCTGTCTTTTTTTCCACTGGATCATTTTAGCTCCCTTGTCAAAGATTAAGTGACCATAGGTGTGTGGGTTCCTTTTCTGGGTCTTCAATTCTATTCCATTGATTTACCTGCCTGTAACTGTAGCAATACCATACAGTTTTTATCACAGTTGCTCTATAGTACATCTTCAGGGATGGTGATTTCCCCTAGAAGTTCTTTTATTGTTGAGAATAATTTTTGATATCCTGTGGGGTTTTTTTTTGTTGTTGTTGTTGTTATCCCAGATGAATTTGAAAATTGCTCTTTTTAACTCTGAAGAATTTAGTTGGAATTTTGATGGAAATTGCATAGAATCTATAGATTGATTTTGGCAAGATGGCCATTTTTACTATATTAATTCTGCCAATCTATGATCATGGGATATCTTTCTGTCTTCTGAGATTTTTCTTTCTTCAGAGTTTTTGTCATACAGATTTTTCACTTCCTTAGAGTCACACCAAAGTATTTTATATTATTTGTGACTATTGTGAAGTGTGTCCCTTCCATAATTTCTTTCTCAGCCTGTTTATCCATTGAGTAGAGGAAGGCCACTGATTTGTTTGAGTTAATTTTATATCCAGCCACTTATCTGAAGTTGTTTATCAGCTTTAGGAGTTCTCTGGTAGAATTTTTGCGGTCACGTAAGTATATTATCTGGAAATAGTGATATTTTGACTTCTTCCTTTCCAATTTATATATCTTTGACCTCCTTTTGTTGTCTAACTGCTCTGGCTAGGACTTCAAGTGCTATATTAAAAAGGTAGTAAGAGGGTGGGCAGCCTTGTCTATTCCCTTATTTTACTGGGATTGCTTCAAGTTTCTCTCCATTTAGTTTGATGTTGGCTACTGGTTTGCTCTATGTTGCTTTTACTGTGTTTAGTTATGAGCCTTGAACTCCTGATCTTTCCAAGTCTTTTATCATGAAGGGGTGTTGGATCTTTTCAAATACTTTCTCAGCATCTAATAAAATGATCATCTGGTTTTTCTTTTTTTGAGTTTGTTTATATCGTGGATTAAATTGGTGGATTTCTGTATATTGAACCATCCTGGCATCCTTGGGATGAAGCCTACTTATACTCACGATGGATGATCATTTTGATGTGTTCTTGGATTTGGTTTGCAAAAATTTTATTGAGTATATTTGCATCAATATTCATAAGGGTATTTGGTCTGAAATTCTCTTTTTTTGTTGGATCTTTGTGTGGTTTAGGTATCAGAGTAATTGTGGCTTCATAAAATGAATGGGGTGTTGTTCCTTCTGTTTCTATTTTGTGGAATAGTTTAAAGATTATTGGTATTAGCTCTTCTTTGAAGGTCCAATAGAACTCTGCACTAAACCCATCTGGTCCTGGGGTTTTTTCGGTTGGGAGACTATTAGTGACTGTTTCTATTTCTTTAGGGTTTATGGGACTGTTTAGATTGTTAATCTGATCCTGATTTAACTTTGATACCTGATATATGTCTAAAAAATTATCCATTTCAGCTGGGCGTTGTGGCACACACCTTTAATCCCAGCACTCGGGAGGCAGAGGCAGGCAGATTTCTGAGTTTGAGGCCAGCCTGGTCTACAAAGTGAGTTCCAGGACAGCCAGGGCTACACAGAGAAACCCTGTCTCGAAAACCAAAAAAAAAAAAAAAAAAAAAAAAAAAAAAAAAAAAAAAAAAAAAAAAAAAAAAAAAAAAAAAAAAAAAAAAAAAAAAAAAAAAAAAAAATATCCATTTCATTCAGATTTTCCAGTTTTGTTTTGTATAGGCTTTTGTAGTAGGATCTGATGATTTTTTTAAAGATTTCCTTGGTTTCTGTTGTTATATCTTCCTTTTCATTTCTGATTTTGTTATTTTGGATACTGGCTCTGAGCCCTCTGGTTAGTGTGGCTAAGTGTTTATCTATCTTGTTGATTTTCGCAAAGAACAAGGTCCTGATTTTGTTGATTCTTTGCATAGTTCTTTTTGTTTCTATTTGGTTGATTTCAGCCCTGAGTTTGATTATTTCCTGCCATCTACTCCTTTTGGGTATACTTGCTTCTTTTTTTTTAGAGCTTTCAGATGTGCTGTCAAGCTGCTCGCTGTGTCTCATAAGTTTGGGTATGTTGTAGCTTCCTTTTCATTAAACTCTAAAATGTCTTTAATTTCTTTCTTTTTTTCTTCTTTGACCAAGTTATCATTGAGTAGAGCATTGTCCAGCTTCCATGTGTCTGTGGGCTTTCCATTGTTTTGTTACTACTGAAGACCAGCCTTACTTCAGGGTGATCTGATAGGATGCATGCGGTTATTTTCATCTTCTTGTATTTGTTGGGGCCGGTTTTGTGACCAAATATATGGTCAGTTTTGGAGAAAGTGCTGTTAGGTGCTGAGAAGAAGGTATATTCTTTTGTTTTAGGATAAAATGTTCTATAGATATTCATTAAATTCATTTGGTTCATGACATCTGTTAGTTTCACTGTATCTCTTTTAGTTTCTGTTTCCATGAACTGTCCATTGATAAGAGTTGGGTGTTGACATCTTCCAATATTATTTTGTGAGGTGCAATGTGTGCTTTGAGCTTTAGTAAAATTTATTTTATAAATGCGGGTGCCTTTTCATTAGGAGCATAGATGTTCAGAATTGAGAGTTCATCTTGGTAGATTTTTACTTTGATGAGTATGAAGTGTCCTTCCTTATCTTTTTTGATAACTTTAGGTTGAAAGTCAATTTTATTTGATATTAGAATGGTTACTACAGCTTTATCCTTGGGAATATTTGCTTGAAAAATGGTTTTCCAGTCTTTTACTCTGAGGTAGTGTTTCTCTTAGTCACTGAGGTAGGTTTCCTCTATGCAGCAAAATGTTGGGTCCTGTTTACATATCTAGTCTGTTAGTCTATGTCTTTTTAGTGGGTAATTGAGTTTATTGATATTAAGCGATATTAAGGAAAAGTGATTGTTGCTTTCTGTTATTTTTGTTGTTAGAAGTGGAATTATGTTTATGTGGCGATCTTATGGTTTATTAAAAGATTATTTTCTTGCTTTTTCTAAGGTGTAGTTTCCCTCCTTGTGCTGGAGTTTTCCAATTATTATCCTTTGAAGGGCTGGATTTGTGGAAAGATATTGTGTAAATGTTTTTTTTTTTTTGTCAGAGAATATCTTGGTTTTACCATCTATGGTAATTGAGAGCTTTGCTGGGTATAGTAGCCTAGGCTGGCATTTGTGTTCTCTTAGGCTATGTATGATGTCTGCTCAGGATCTTCTGGGTTTCATAGTCTCTGGCGAGAAGTCTGGTATAATTCTGATAGGTCTGCCTTTATATGTTACTTGACATTTCTACCTTACTGCTTTTAATGCTCGTTCTTTGTTTTGTGCATTTGGTGTTTTGATTATTATGTGATGGAAGGAATTTCTTTTCTGATCCAATCTATTTGGTGTTCTGTAGGCTTCTTGTATGTTCATGGCATCTCATTCTTTAGGTTAGGGAAGTTTTCTTCTATAATTTTGTTGAGAATATTTACTGGCCCTGTTAGTTAGGAATCTTCACTCTCATCTACACCAATTATACTTAGGTTTTGTCTTTTCATTGTGTCCTGAATTTTCTGGATGTTTTGGATTAGGACCTTTTTGCATTTTAAATTTTCTTTGACTGTTGTGTCAGTGTTTTCTATGGTATCTTCTGCACCTAAGATTCTCTTTTCTATTTCTTGTATTCTGTTCATGATGCTTGCATCTATGACTCCTGATCTCTTTCCTAGGTTTTCTATCTTCAGAGTTGTCATTCTTTGTTATTTCTTTATTTATTCTATTTCTGTTTTTAGATCCTGGATGGTTTTGCTCATTTCCTTCACCTGTTTGAATGTGTTTTCCTGTAATTCTTTAAGCGATTTTTTTGTTTCCTCTTTAATGGCTTCTACCTGTTTACCTATATTCTCCTGTATTTTTTTAAGAAAATTATTTATGTCCTTCTTAAAATCCTCTATCATCATCATGAGATGTGATTTTTAATACAAATCTTTCTTTTTAGGTGTGTTGAGGTATGTAGGACTTGCTGTGGTGGGAGAACTGGGTTTTTATGATGCCAAGTAGCCTTGGTTTCTGTTGGTAATGTTCTTGCACTTGCCTTTTGACATCTGGTTACTTCTGGTGTTAGATGGTCTTGCTGTCTCTGGTGGAGCTAGTCCTTCCTGTGGGTCTGTAATCCTCTGTCAGCACTCCTGGAAGACCAGCTCTCTCCTGGTGCAACCTGTGTACATAGGTCTGTAGAACAGCCTCAGCTCCCAGGTGAAGATGGCAACCAAAAGGATCCTTTCCCAGCTGCTTCACTGTTGCTATGCCCTGTAGTTTGTTTTTTAAGAAAAGGTTACAAGACCTGCAGAGGAACAAAACTGTTTGACCCAGACCCAGAGGTAAGAAACAATCAGAGTTATGACACTCCTCAGCTTTTAGTTGAGTCATGGTCTAAGTTGAAAACATCTCAAAAATGTATTTAAGTCAGCTAAATTACTGTAGCTGATCATCATTGCTTGCCTTAAACATACTCAGAAAACTTAAAGTAACATACAGTTGTGCAAAATATAGCGAAAGCCTGTATTACAATAAAGTACTATAATATCTATTGAATGCTATCTTGAAAGCCTATGGCTATATTACTGTGAGAAATATCATTTTCTCCCACTTCTGATGAAATGAGAATATCTTACAATAGGAACAGGGACATTGCCATTTGGCAAAGGTCTAGTAGGCATATTATTCTTCAGGAAGGTATCAGCTTTGACCACTACATAGTATTGTTCTCCTTTTCATTTTGTTTCTTTAAGTGAACAAGAGCATCCTCTACCTGCCTGTCAACTCCACCATATCCTACTGTTGAGAGCAGGAGATGTCATCACCAGTTCATTATCTTGAACTTCCTTGATGCCTTGGATACATATTACTAATCCTATGTCTTCCTTCTTCTTTCTTCCCTGGGTTTGATCATATCCTCACTGGAAATGCCTTCAGCCTCTGTAGGGGGAAATTTATGACTACCCTTCTCATCAATGTCCAACTCAAGCTATTTCTTAATCATTGTTTTACTATTTTTTCAACTCCAAAAAATCTTGGCTAAAGCATTTGAATATGTCTTTAAAGCTCTCACTAAAATGTCATTCATATGTAAATTCTGTGTGGTTTCTTCTAATTCTGCAGTAAGACCTTGGGTAGGCTTTACAACAACAAACCCGTCCAAAGATCTCAGACCATTTTAACAGATTCAGGAGCTTCAATAACCTACCAACCCCCTTTGCTTGAAGACAGTGACACTGTTTGGCCTCAGACCATTGATGGAATGTGGTAGTTTCCAGAAGCAAATATACATCTTCATGAGGATACAGTGATTGACATGCCATAGAAGCCTTGAATCATTGTATAAAATCAGAAGAATTTCAAAGAGAGTTATTTTACCTACAATATTCTCTTGCTTGTAGAATGGAACAATTCAAAGCCAATCTTCAAAGAATGTAGATGTGATCTAAGCTTTCATGTTATGGAAATAATAAAGTAGGAATGGGTAAATGTCACATTTTTCAAAAGGTCTGGTTCTCTCCAAGTCCTAAATTATTAAAAAGCTTTCATTTGAACCCTGTAACATTTTGACCCAAAAACAGCATGACATAGTCTTTGAATGCGTTCAGACTTAAAACCATCTCAGACTATTGACAAATTTATATGTGCTATGACATATTCCCCAAGATAAAGCTTGTTTCCTCAATATTAACTGTTTCTTCTGGCAGATATTTCTCATCTACCGTTATCCTCTGAGCTTTGTTAAAAGCTTCAGTACTTTCAATAACAACTCACCAACCATCTTTGTATTATAGAAAGTGTGCTGCCATTGGAAGCATTAATACCATGTATGAAACTGTCAATATTAGTATTTATGTAAGATAGTCAGTATGTTCTAGTGCAATCAAAATACTTCTTACCATTTTTTCATTTTTGTTTATCCCGGTCTTTTCTGTCTAAAAAATCAGCTTCTTCTTTTGTTCATTGGAATAATTACTCTGTTTTACAGAATGAACTGCTTCTTGCTTGTAAATTTTAATAATTTTGTTTTTTGATATATTTCATCTACTTTCCAGTGTTTAGAGAAAGTTTGATTCAACTCTTGAAATTTGTGTTTCAGACCATCTTGTTTAAATGTTTTAAAAAGTCTTCATTAAAACATCATGTTATTTTAAAAAAATACTTCTTATCATAGCTTGGATTATCACTAGAATATGTAATATTCATTACTTCTCTGGCTTTCTAGTCACATGGCAAAAGATTTTTTTTTTTCTTGTCAGTTGGTCCAGCTCTTTTCTCTGTGATGACAGTAGATTTAAGTAACATAGATCATTTCCTTGTGTCACTGATTCACTTCTCAGCCTGTACACAAAGCATCTCATATTATGGGTTATAATCCCACATGGAGTTACATGTGCAGTGACATAACTTGGCTAAATTGGGGGGGTGGGGTGGGAGTGAGGAAGGCTACAGAAATTGGCTTCTATAAGAATTTAGTTTAAAATCAAATGCATGTGATGAATCTCCCTTTTTCATCAGTGCTCACCCAAGTTGCACTCCAAAGCTTCACTGTAGCCATGACTCTGTTCTGCACCCATCATGGCCTCACACCATGAACACCAAAGCCCTACCCAAGGCAGCACAGTTCAGATTCTGAAAGACTCTGTGTGTGTGTGTGTGTGTGTGTGTGTGTGTGTGTGTGTCACAAATTATGCTGCTTTTACAGTTGGCAGCAAGTCTTCTACAATTCTAGAGAATAGAAGTAAAAGTACAAAAGAAGATGACTTGATATTATCCTTCTATCATTCTTCAGTGTGTATCAAACTAGTGTATATTCATGTTATATTATGTTAAAATGTTGGGGGGTTTTTTAGATATTTTCTTAGTTTACATTTCAAATGCTATCCCGAAAGTTCCCTATACCCTCCTCCCACCCTGCTCCCCTGCCCACCCATTCCCACTTCTTGGCCCTGGTGTTCCCCTGTACTGGGGCATATAAAGTTTGCAGATGTCCCTCAACAGAGGAATGTTTACAGAAAATGTGGTGCATTTACACAATGGAGTACTACTCAGCTATTAAAAGCAATGAATTTATGAAATTCTTGGGCAAATGGATGGATCTGGAGGATGTCATCCTTAGTGAGGTAACCCAATCACAAAAATGTTGGGTTTTTAATTACTGTTTGAGAACTTGAGAAAAGCACACTGACTTTCCCCCAGTTCGTCTCATCGCCCACTCCACTCCTACTCACTCTGTATTGCTGACATCTTTCTTTACTGTGGTGGTATGGTTTGGTTTTGATTTGATTTTAGAATTGATAAAACATTATTGATTTATTATTATTAAATAAGTTCTACAGGTTGTATTAGAGTTTACTCTTGTCATATGCTTTATGGATGTTGATAAGCATATACTGGCATGTATTCATCATTATGATATAATATGAAGTAGTTTCACTGCTGGAAATCTCAAGTTCCAGCAAATCAACTCTTGTTCACTGTTGGGGTCCACTGCCCGCAGTGGACGGGGTTCCTGGAGGATTGGCCCGAAGCTGAAATGAAACTGAGGGAGTGGGGGGAAGAAAAAAGATCTCCGAGGCTACATGGTTGCTTCTGCTTAGAACGACTGTTTAATGGTGGACAAGCATTTGGGGATAAAGGAAGGGAAGCCCCGCCTCCAGCCTTCTGCGCAAGCGTTCTGGAGTTTGGCAGGAACCCCCGAAGTATCGTGACATCTCGCAGGTTACGCAGGTGGGCTGGTCGTAGGTGGGCCGCTGGTAAACTGGGCGGAGCCGGGGGATCTGGGAGACATACAGAACCTGGCTGCGCAGGGTGGGGGGGTGGGGGAGTAGGGGGTGTGTGGGGCAGGCTATCTCTTAGCCTAGTTAACAACACAATGGATGCCATTGGGTGCAGCACGGCTCTGGTCATTGCACCAACTATGTTGGTGGAGAAGGGACACCACAGTTCACTCCATCTCTCCCTTCAGGCCAGCCACTGGCAAATGCTGACTTCCATAATTGTGCCATTTTCTGACTACAGCAGAGTTGACCTCACACAAGATCTGACCTTCACAGACTTGCTGCCACCTGCGAGGTGATATGTAGTGTGATTCTTACATGTCTTTCCACACTGTAAGGCCTTCTGATTTTCCTCCTTAAGTAATGATCTGCAATGTATAGACCTGTGACTATTTTCTTATTCATTCCCCTGTCAAAGAGTATCTGGATTGCTTCTTTGCATTAATAATTATGAATAACTCTGTGCATAGAGAAAGTACTACTTGAGTTGCTCACTTGAGTTTCATCAAAAATTCTTCAGTGAAGTTTGACTTCAGATTACACAGAGCATCCAACCATACTTATGCAAATCAGTGTTCTCAGCAATGATAATCAGAAAATCAAAATATTAATCAACTGAAAAATGTTCAGTGTGCCCCGTATCTTGCAGTATCAAATATTTATCCAGTATTTTTGAGTGTGTGTGTAAATGTAAATGAGCACATCTGTTCCATCAGTACACAAATTTCCTTTTATCTTTAGTAAAAGGCAAAAATATATCTGCATGAACTGTTTAAATAAATTTCTTTATGATTTATTATGGGTGAATGCTTGATTTGTATACCTTTTTTATTCCTGAAGTCATATAAAGCTTTCTTAGATAGGGTTATGAAAGGTAAGAATTTAAGCAGCCTTACTTTAGGTCGCTGATGACTGTGAATTGTAAAGTTCTAACTAGCATGTGATGGGTGCTCTTGACTTGATGCCTTCACATTGGGCAATTATCTTGAGTTTCATCTCAAGAGTAATTACCTCCCACGTTTTCTTCCCACTCAGTGAAGGAAACGGATGAGCACGGTGGGATGTGAGGATACGGCACACAGTATCCCCAAGCACTGGCTTACCAAGTGTGGGCTGTTCTCAGTCATGCTCGCTTGGCTAACTGAGCACCGTGGCTGCCAAGCAGCCTAAGATAACATTGTACATCAGATTGCTAGCTCAGAAAAAGGTCAAAAGTTAGAGCACAGCTTTCACTCAGTGCATCACTTTTGCATTGTTGTGAAATTTAAAGAGTTATAAGTTGGGAACCATCCATAACTATTTTTGAGAAAATTCATAAAGCTGACTACAGTTATCAGAATTACCTTGTGACTAAATAAACTCATTCCTAGGTGTATACTTTAAAGAACTAAAGAGAGTTTGTCAACAAAATCCAGCTCATAGTAGTGTCACATCATTCCCACCCTCTGGTTCCCCTCTACTCCTCTGCCTAGAAGTTCTGCCCTCCCCCTTCCTGCCAGAGAAATTGGCCATATGATCTAAATTGCAACCAATTAGTAGCAAGATACCCTCTGATATAATTCTAGTTTACCTTTAGGCAAGTGAGGAAGGATGAATATTTACAAAATAAAAAACCCAGTGATGGGCCATAGAAATGACAATACCACAGTCCTGCCAGCACCTAGCTCCCCGACATGTAGTACAGAATTAACTATTGAAAATACAAAAACACTTATGCAGCTAGAGACACATCATTGGGAAGAGAGGCCTCTTGGTATTGCAAACTTTATATGCCCCAATACAAGGGAACACCAGTGTCAAGAAGTAGGAGTGGGTGGGTAGGGGAACAAGGTGGGGGGAAGGTCAAGAGAACTTTTGGGATAGCATTTGAAATGTAAATTAAGAAAATATCTAATAAAAAAATACAAAGACACACCTTCACACAACATAAGGAAAGGTTACCCCACCAATGGAGCATACACACAAGCACAGGTGATAGATACCCTTACAAGTATGATATGCTGAAATCTTCCAGCAGCACTCTGCCACATGTAGATAACCTCTGGCAAACAGCACGCCTAAAGCAGCTCTCCCTACAGACACACCAAGGCTAGGAGAGTCCAAAGCAGGAGTACGGTCAGTGGCTTAGGTACAAAATGGAGATGGTGACAGCAGCAGTCACAGTGCCAGTGACTGCCCAACAGCCACTGCTTCTTAGTTAAGAAAATCAGCCGTACCTTACAGAATAAATGCCCAATATAAGAAACTGTTTATTGTGGGCCAAGAATGTGGAAGAACAGGCCAGAGCACTTACTTCATGACCTGATAACCTGAGCTTGATTACCAAGACCTATGTGGTTTAAGAAGAGAGCTCACTCTCACAAACTGTCTTCTGACCTCCTCACATACAGCACCACACACACATATGTGCTGATGTACATGCATGAGCATAAATAAGCAAATAAGTTCAATTTACAACTTAAAGCAAGACTACTCAACCTTACAAAATCAATATCCAATTTTTATAAGCTTAAAAATAAAAATATAATTGAAGATTGTCACATTTGATGAAAAACAATTCTATTATCATGCAATGCTTTGAATAAACCAAGTATTAGTGAATTAGACAATTTTAACTTAATTTTTCACTGTAATTAGAGGCACTATTAAATGCATGAAAATGTTTTCAGTAAATTCAAATCATGAAGTTTCTTGTATAACTTCAATATCTTTCTGAAAAACACAGATAAATTATTGAAATAGTATTGGATGAATCTATATTTAAAGTTAAAGTCTAACTTCAAAAACTTGATTTATTTGGTGAATGAGTTTTCTAGAAAAAAATCTATGAACAATCAAATGCAGATGTATTAAAACATATTTTTTATTTAATTTATCAGACATGTACTCAATAGTATCAAAAACTGTAAAGCCCTCAGCTCTCAAGACACCAGGCTCTCTTGAAACTCATGTTCCTCCTGCCTCTACCTCCTAAGAACTGGGTCTCCTGGAATGCAGTGCCACACTCAGCAAGAAAGATCTTAAATAACATTACCAAAAGTGGTTTGTGATTTGCATCTGTAATTGATGCTGCTTTCAATGGTACAAATTAAAAATGGAGCTGCTACTTCCAGACATTGTTAAACACAATGATGTTCTGAATAGCTGCTCAACTCATAAGAAAAAATTAAAAATGGCAAATGAGATGATATCAATGTAAAAACATGACACAGCAAAGGTAATTGTCAACAAAGTGAAAAAGCAACCTGGATTGTACACAGAGTTAATATCCAGGATATATAAGAAACTAAATTACAAAAAAAAAAAAGCTTTTTAAAAATCCAGATAACATAATTTAAAAATAGGCAAAAGACCTCTATCAATAACTACTTGCTATCATTAGCCTCCAAGGAAAAGTAATAAAAGCCACGATGAGATTGCATTCTAGCCCAGTTACAATGGCTCTTACAATGCTGGAGGAGAAAAAAAATAAAGAAATCCAATGTACTATTCGTGGGAATGCAAATTAACGCCACTCTGTAGTGGACCGTGGTGGTTCCTCAAATAACCTGAAAATAAATGTGTTGTGTCATCCAGCTATCCCACTTCTGGGTATAAACCCAAGGGACACAAAAGCCAAAGAGTTGTCTGGAAGCCATGTCTGTGGCAGCAGTGGTCACCATAGCTCAACTACAGAACTTACTTAAGTGTCCATCTAAAAACACGTGATGC
This sequence comes from Mus minutoides, assembly GCA_902729485.2. Classification (NCBI taxonomy): domain Eukaryota; kingdom Metazoa; phylum Chordata; class Mammalia; order Rodentia; family Muridae; genus Mus; species Mus minutoides. The sequence continues at coordinate 60,879 of LR750581.1, read as the reverse complement.
CTGTGTACATAATGTTTGCCTGGGCATGCCTATTATGCAGTGCCACATTTTCCAGCCATAAGACAGAATAAAAACCCTGCCATTTGCCACAAGACTGATGAATGTAGAAGTGCCCATATTAAACAGGATGAAGCAGACACACAAGAGACAAGCTCAGCATGTTCTCTTATATGGAGAAGCTACAAAATGTCGACCTAAAGCAGGATAATACCTAGGAGAGACGGGAAAGATTGAGTTTGATTAGTACTATACACATACTGAGAAATATACCTCCTTGGTATATGTAGTTGAAACATCACTAAGCATTATTAATCAATGAAAGATGCTTGTGAAGAATATAAAGTTTATGATCTGCTATATGAGCTTACAAAAAAGTAAACCACAAGAACTCAATAGTTAATCAAGATATAATTAATATGACTGAGCATTCTCCTGTATGACCTACATAAAATCAGGACACCAAAAAATAGTATTTCCTGCAACTTGCATTGTTTCCAGGTTTGGAGGACGTTGCCAACTCTCACCTGCCTTACCAGTCACACAAATAGGAGCTGCTGCACTCAGGAATCAGGATCACACCTGATTTTGTAAGTAATTGAGTAGTTTCAAAGGGAAAAGTTTTGTATTTTAGTATATGAAGTGTCTGTTGTTTTCTCTTCTGAATGTTCTTTTTTTTTTTCCACTGAGTCCTGAAATCCATGCTGCCCTTTCTATTTCTCCTAAAAGGGAGGAAGAGGAAGTGAGCAGGAAGGCTGAGCCTTTCGTGTCTCTTCCTCCTGGACTTCCTTCAGCTGCAGTATCAACCTTTCACTCTCATTATATTTGGGGCCTGGTGCGAACAGAAAATTTTGAAGTTTTCCATATACTCCCACTATACATCAAAGAAAAAAATTTAAGTTTTCATTTAAGAAGCACAAAACAAAGAAGTGACCTATTTAACTTCTTGATGGGTCCTGTGACTCTCAATACCATGCTGGTTTTTTATATCATCATGATGACATTATGTGTAATTATGTATTTATATGTGATTGTCTTAGTTAGCATTTCTATTGCTATGAAGAGACACTATCATGATAGCAAATCTTATAAAAGGAAATATTTAATTGGCTTACAACTCAGTTTAGTCCATTGCTATCATACTGTAGCTGAAAGTTCTACATCTAGATGCAAAGGAAGCAGAAGAGAGTGTGACACTGGGCCTGGTTTGAGCATCTGAAACTTGAAAGACCACCCCCTGGGACATGCTTCCTCCCACAAAGCCACAACTATTCCAACAAGGCCACACTTCCTAATAGTGCCACTGCCTATGGCCCTATGGGCCATTTCATTCAAACCACCACAGTGATACATGACATGATTCATCTAGCAATTTTGGTTGTATATGAGGTAGTATATGTTTAGAGTTATTAAATATTATGTGATGTGATATATTTAAGAATTATATATAACTTGTCATAATATGTTAAAAGTTTATATAAGTCATTTTTTCTATAACTCAAATTGCAAATATTATTATCCTACTCTATAGCATAAAAAATTGCGAGAGGGAAGTAGATAAATGTCCAAATATAAATAATTTTTTATTTCTTCATCTAAGTGATGTTTCTTAAATGTCAAATCACCACTATCAATATTTCTCTCTTAGAAGGCAGTTTACAGAACATGATTTCAGCCTGAGCCTTCTGTTTCTCAGCGGTCTAACCTGGATGCATCAAAGGTAGAATACTGGACCCCTTCACTGCCATTCTTAATACAATGTCTTCTTGACTATATCCATAATCTCCGGTGAAGCAAACAAAAGATATTACTGCTCAATGTCAGTGTCAGGCAGTGGTGGTGTATGCCTTTAATCCCACCACACAGGAGACAGGCAGGTAGATCTCTGAGTTCAAGGACAGCCTAGAGTACATGGAGAAACTCTATCTCAAAAGAAAGAAACAAAGAAAGAAAGAAAGAAAGAAAGAAAGAAAGAAAGAAAGAAAGAAAGAAAGAAAGGAAGGAAGGAAGGAAGGAAGGAAGGAAGGAAGGAAGGAAGGAAGAAAGAAAGAAAGAAAGAAAGAAAGAAAGAAAGAAAGAAAGAAAGAAGGAAAGAAAAGAAGGAAGAGAAAAGGGAAGGGAAGAGAAGGAAAGGAAAGGAAAGGAAGGGAAGGGAAAGGAAAGGAAAGGAAAGGAAAGGAAAGGAAAGGAAAGGAAAGGAAAGGAAAGGAAAGGAAAGGAAAGAAAAAAGGTTATTACTGATCAGATTAATGTTTATTAAATGAGTTGGTTGACTTCCTATCTACATCATCCTGTGCTTCAAGTATGTCTTGGCAAGGAGAAAAAAATGCCTACATAGATATTATAGCTTTTAACATTTTAAGTGGAGTGGTGGGTAGGTTAGTGGGATATGGCTCAGTCAGAAAAGTGCTTGCCACCCAAGCATGCAGACATGAGTTCAGTTCCCAAAGCCTACAAGAACTGGAGAGATGTCTAGTTGTTAAGAGCACACACTGGCTGTTCTCACAAAGGTCCTGGGTTCAATTCCAAGTACCCACATGGTAGTTCACAACAATCTGTAACTCCATATACAGGAGATTTGATGTTATACTCTGGTCTCAGTGGGCAATAGGTACACAGCTGGTACAGACACATACATATAGAAGTAAAATATCCATGCCTATAAAAATAATAAAATAATAATATTTTAAAAGCCAGATACAGCAGCATACACATATAACCTCTGTTTTAGTATGCAGAGACAGGAGAACACCTGAGAGTCACTGGCTAATCAGTCTAGCTAAATTGACAAAGTCCAGGTTCAATAAGAGATGTTGTCTAAAAAAAACAGTAGAGAGGAGCAGAGAAAGACACTCAGTGCTGATCTCTGACCTTCACATGCACATGCAGATGCTAACACACACATGCGCATGCACACACACACAGAGAGAGAGAGAGACAGAGAGAGAGAGAGAGAGAGGAAAGAAAGGAGAGAGAGTGGAGAGGGAGAAAGTAATATAACATAACAGACAAGTTAATGCTGTGTCAATCAGTGTTCATCAGAAATATAATTCATGGATTTTTAGTACATGAAGGAATTTTCTTGTTGACCTATAAAACTTTGTCCAGCAGAAATACCAATAACTTTCATCCAATGTAACAATTCCAAACACCAATGTTTCCCAACATGAACTCAGTCTTATATGTAGTGAGTTCTTGTGAAAGCCACCCCTGCTTCTTTTTTAATTAGATATTTTCTTCATTTACATTTCAAATGCTATCCCCAAAGCCCACTCTACCATCCCCCCACCCTGATCCCCAACCCACCCACTCCCGCTTCCTGGCCCTGGCATTCCCCTGTACTGGGGCATTTGATCTTCAAAAGACCAAGGGCCTCTCCTCCCATTGATGGCTGACTAGGCCATCCTCTGCTACATATGCTCTTTTGAACTGATCTTAATCTCATTAGCTCAAGAATCCAATGAAGCACTTTCCACACATTCAATTTGTAGTTTACTGAGAGTCTTGATATTTCCTTTTCAAAATTACACTTTGGTATAACCTGACTCTCTTTGCCTGGGATTGTTTAATCCACAAAATATAGGCTAAGAGACCTACTTTGCTGATTTGTGAAGATTAAGAGTCATGGTGTGTGAGACACTGCTCACAGAACCATAGGTTGTCCCTGTGTAGTGAAGCAGGTATTTCATACTTGGGACTAGGAGTATGAGTATGCTTGGTCAATACATCACTGCCTGCTTGAGTACAATAGACCTTTCATACTTGCCTGCGATGACTTTTATGCTTCTGCAATCACAGCCTTTAGAATCCTTGGTGACTCTATTCTAATTATATACCTGCTACCTCATGGAAATAATGTGCACTGGGAACTACAAGTAAGAAGCCAAGCTAGGTGACCTTCACCACTGGAAGCTCTCCAGTGCTTGTCTCCAGTAGGCTCTAGCAGATGTAGGCTCCTAAACGTCTCCAATACTATCAACTAAGTGAGTTGAAAGCAAAAGATAAGAAAGTCTTCCTAAGAAGCTATGCAGCAATGTTCCATATTTAAAAATGTAAAGTTTTCAAGATGGAAAAAATATTAACATCAAAGGCATTACTTTCAGTAAAAGATGTGCTGAAGTGAAATAAATATTTTACAAACGAATTCCTTTTTTTTACATACAACATTATATTATTTATTGACAATATAGAAAAATAAATCTTATGTGCATCCACCTATCAAGCTTCTATCTTTTGGACTGCTTATGTTGAGATGTTTTTATACTTTGCTTTTCATTGATTATATTGTATTGTATTCTTGTATTAGGGCTTTTATTTGTTTGTTTGCTGAAATGTTTTCTTTTTAATTGATTAATTTATTTATTCATTTTATATCCAGATAGTATCCCCCATCACTTCCACACACAGTCCCTTCCCTATTCCTTTCTCCTTTTCTCCTCTGAGAAGGGCGGAGCCTCTCCTGACCCCACCCCAGGTATCAACCCACCCTGGCACATCAAGTCACTGCTGGTCTAGGCACATCCTTTCCCACTTTCTGTGGTCTCCACCCCTGCAAGCCTTACACTAAGGTCTGTCTCTACTGGGCTATGTCTGCATGTTCCAGTAGCAGGGATGGAGATCTAAACTATTTTCTTTATTGTGCTGCTTTCTCTTCATGAAAGCTCTCAAAACTAGAGTTGAATTTATAGTCTTTCCATTTTTGCCAACAAAATAAATACACCAAATAAAAGGGATCCCTAAGTTCACCTGATAGTGTTTAAGTACTTCTGAGAAGTTAATAATTCTGGTTCATCTCTCTACAAGACAGCAAAGCTACTACTACAGGAAACCCATGTGAGCACCATGGAGTCCCAAGCTTTTGAAAGGTAGCATTAAAAGAACACTCTATTCCCATATTCATTACCTGCAGTTCTTGAAAAATACAAACAATGGACTGATTAGCAGAAAAATAGCAAAGACACAGGGTTAAATTATATCACCCAAAGAACTCCTCAGATGTTCTGCATAAACCATCCTAACTCGCAACATGGCTACCGACATGAGTCACCTGGCAGAAAGCCCAAGGAGGGAATATAAACTGCTTAGAGAATGGATTGCTCCTTCAGCCACATAGCGGATGCTTTGGTGCTCTTCTTCCCAGTCCTTTGAATATGCACACAGTCCAAAGGACCCATCTTCCAGTCCACCCCCCTCCCCCTTGCTAGGGAACACCATTTCCTCTAGAAGAATATTAGCTCTCACAGGAAAAGTGCCCATGCTCCCAGAACTTCCTCATGAGGCCACTGGGAAACACTCCATGATCTGAGATTTTTCTCTTCAGGACCAACCCTATCCTACATGCCCAATCATGGCAGCCCAGTTCCTGGATTTATCACAAGGGGAAAAATTCTTTCTTCCTATACCCAAAGAAATAATATCTTAAAGATTTTCCATTTCGTCCTTATTAGGTATGAAGTTTCTCTTTGTATTTGAGTGGTTTATTTAATATTTTATTATGGATATTTCAAGCAGATGGAAAGATAATTTACATAATTATGTAATTTTCATCTATGCAACCTACTGACCCTCATCAGTCCGTCGTATTTTACATTTTATTTATGATTAAATTGCAGCTCTTAGAATATTTCTCTTTGAATACTTCAGTATAAATTAGATACCATAGGACAAGAGCCCAAAAGAAATTGTATTAATTTTCTTAAAGATAAACTTTATATACAATAAAACATAAATATTTAAACTATGCATCAATGATTTTTGGAAAAATACATATACTTTCATAACACAAAATCATAACAACATAAAAGTAATTGATCCATTTGATTTGTTAGCCTTTAATTACCTCTCAATTCACATGCTGATGAAATGTCTTTTAATTTATATCCCTTATCTATTACATTCTCATGTTTTCAGAATTATTTTGCATATTCTAACTTATTTAGCTTTTCTCTTGAATTTAGAGGAGGATGCATTGTTGTAAGGCTCAGTTCACCATCGTAAAAACAATACAAAATGGTTTTATATCAAACAATATATGATTAAGTATATATGTATATACACATATATGTGTATATATGTGCATATTATATATGCCACTTATGTATAATATATATTCTTAAATGTTTCCTATGATCACTAAGAAATTTTTAGTTTATCATCTTGGGTTGAATACATAGTTATTATCTACAAACAATAATTTTGAATTTATTTTCTCCTGTTTATATTTACATTTCCTTTTCTTAAGACAATAGTAATTCTTTTATCTGACTCTTTTATAGTCAGTATTCTCTGAATACAGTAAATGTCCCTTCTCTTATGAAGGTGGTTTTAGCTATTTATCTTTTCTTAAAAAACGTTCTTTTACATCAATATTATGTTTGACAGACGCCATTTTCCATCCCTTCCATTCAATTATTACTTCCTCAGTCTCATTAATTACTTATGCACTTGCACTTATCTCCATTTAATTAGCTTTGTATGGACCTGCTTGTGAAGTTTTGTTTTCCATGTTGGAGCAGCTTTTATAAGAAACTCCTATTTGATGTTTAATGTATGCAATTTTACCCATATAGCACATTTTAAATTCATATGTACATATTAATCACTAGGTGCCAACACCGTAGTCAATATTCAAGCATATTGGATGACTCTTTCTTTAAAATCTTCATTTATAAGAGAATTTAAAGTCTTAGAGAAATTAAACAAAAAGTGTATCCAAATTGAAATAAAAATTTCATGATACCGGCCCAGGTTTATGTGATTCTAACACATGCCTACTTTTATCTCCCCAGACGGCATTAGAACTCTGAGAAAAAAGAAAGTGCATATTACATAAAGTTGTCCCTCCAAAGACTTGGGGGATTGGTTCCACAAACCCTCATAGCTACAGATAATCAAACTGGTTATATAAAATGACATTGTATTTACATACATTCCTCATCCAACCCCTTGCATACTTACTAGATTACTTACAATTAAACCAGCATAACCTACATAGGTGTTATACTGCATTGCTTAAGTATTAGCTAGAGAAAAAAAAGTTTATGCTTTTGAAATACAGACTTTTGGGGGGGGGGTATTTTCAACCCACAGTTGGTTGAATACATTAAACATCAGCAACTGGTTATATCACACATAGAAAACATGTATAAAACACAGCAACTGGTTATATCACACATAGAAAACATGTATAAAACATATTCCCATAAACAGGCATTGATTTTGGATATTTGAGATTTATAACGAGGAATGCTGTTTCCTACTTCATAAAAACACAAGCATTTTATAAATTTCAGATGCAAAGAATGTGCCTGAAGATGATCATTTCACTTTGGTGGTTCCTCTTACCATAGAGAAATTCCTTGTCACTCACAAACCGATTACAATAAGAAAGACATAATTACTTCATATTGTCTTTTAAAACTCACTGGAGATGGAGGGTATGTTGTTCCTATTTTCTGTATAATAATCCCTTAGGCTTTAATTCTTCCTTAGAAAATACTTTTTTGAGGATAAATAACTACAATTCTTAAACAAACAAACAAACAAACAAACAAACAAAAAACGATAACACCTTCTTTTAAAAAATGTTTTCCAAAAATGTGGTTGCTTTGATGCCTAGAAAGAAAGGCAATGTACTTCCGAAGGTGTTGATTGTTAGAGATGTGGATACTGAACATGAAAACAACAATGTTTAAAGATGATCACTTTATGGTGTCTATACATCATGCATACTTCCTGAATTTTTAGGTTGAGAAGTAAGATGCTGAACTTTTTTTGTCTTCAAAAGTAATGATTGTCAAAAATAATATAAGAAGAGTATGTCAAAGGCAAAATATTTTGAAGGATTTTAGTATTTTGTGCATAGTGTATTTATTCTTATTCTAAAATTTAGTAAATGTATTGGATGGCATAGAAAGACATAAAGTGAACGAACCTCTAAGGTCTGTAATAACACAATGTATATTTTGATAGCTCATCGAAAGCTTTTCATGAGACTGAAGAAATCTCTGAGAAGTCAAGATTTTGCTGATCTCTCAAAGGACACATGTTTAATTGTAAGCACTCACATTAAATACCACCTGTAACTCTAGCTCCAGAGGATTTGATTCACTCTTCTAACCTCTTTCAGGGACATATGCACACCACAGACACACAAAGACACACAGACACACACACAGACACACACATACACCTTTTGTTTTATCTTATTTTATTTATTTTGATTGTTCGTTGGTTTTGGTTTTTCAAGGCACTGTGTGTGTGTGTGTGTGTGTGTGTGTGTGTGTGTGTGTGTGGCCTTGGATGCCCTAGAACTATCTCTGTAGACCAGGTTGACCTCAAATCTACATAGATCTACCTGCCTTTGACTCCCAAATCCTGGGATTAAAGGCATGCAACAACATGATCCAGTTATATACAAACTCTGTAAGTTAAGTCTTTTGCACTGGTGAGATGGCTTAGCAGGTAAGAGCACTGACTGCTCTTCCTAAGTTCCTGAGTTCAAATCCCAGAAACCACATGGTGGCTCACAACCACCCATAATGTGACCTGACACCCTCTTTTGGCACATCTGAAAACAGTTACAGTGTACTTATGTATAATAATAAGTAAATCTTTGGGCCTGAGCCAGCCAGGCTGACTAGAGCGAGCAGGGTTGACCAGAGCCCAACAACCACATGAATGCTCACAACCATTTATACAACTACAGTATACTCATATACATAAAAAACAAAACTTAAAAAAAAAAAGATGTCTTTTAAAAGGAGTTCATTCTTCTTTGAAGTAAAGAATTAATTCTGAATGATTGGCATCATTAGCAATCCTGTAATAATGACAGAAATATAATTACATGATAATGACAAACATGAAGATGAAAGGATTTATTAAAGTTGAGTTATATCATGAAAAGGATATAATAAATATAAAATGATATATGTTACATATAAAATCATCAGAACCAAATAAACTGCTCAAAAGAATAAATTTTATAAATGTCTAAATATATATAAATAAGGAGATTATAAGTATCAAGAGTACTACTGATGTCAAAAATTGTCATAGGCATGGCAAACGTTAGCTCGTATAATTTGGACAACATCCTATCAAATGGGGTGTCCTAAATTAGTTTAAATGTTTAAAAAAGAAAACTAAGGTAAAGGAGGTTATTCTAAAGGTCATTTGCAAGATTTATAGCACATTTTGAATTCTAACAAAGGTAGGCTGATCCCAGGTATTTGAATTTAGATTAGAAGAACAAATGGTCTATTATCAAAAGCTGATTTAATCAAGAACTGAACTGTTGAATCTACCTAATCTTCAAAACTAAACATTCTTACGGGTTCAATAAAGTGAATTTTAATTATAAGCTGCTCTTTTGCCTCAGTCAAAGGTATGATTGAGAGAACGAGCCTGTGGGTGGATTTTACAAGAGGGTCTTCTATCAGATATGTGTGTCAGCTTGAATTAGAACGTTCTGGTAAGCATGGATCTCTGCTAGAATGCTCTTGCCTTCATATGCTCCGGCTGGGCTGTGCTTGCTTTGAACTACCTGATCCTTGTTCCTCTGTCTTTCCTTTCACAGCCTTCTAATAGCTGGACAGCTTCTGCCTCTACCAGCAGATGGCAAACCCCTCAGAGAGCATCAATTCATTCTTCCTCCCTAACTTTTACTTAAAATATATGTTTTATTTATTCTCTGAGAATTTTATACACTCAAACATGCATACACACATGACATACATATAAAAAGGAAAAAAAAGAATACTTATTTTCCCACTACCGGTCATCAACTAACAATATGTCCTCAACTGGGGGGGGGGTGCCCTTTCCCCTTTATCCCTGTATCATCAAGCATTCATAGCTACAATATTTCCCAAAAGGCAGCTGCCAGTGAAGAGTGTCTTCTGGCAGGTGTTCACCTGGGCCACAGAGCAGTGCAAAGAGCCTTAGCCCAGTATGAAAGATCAGCCACATGGAGTATTGGTGAATGCTAAGGTTGAAGCTAAATACAAAGTCCAAGTACCTTGCTGCCTTGGTCAGAGGTAAGACAGGAAGCTGGGAGTAGGTAGGGCATGGAAGAGAGTACAAGGAAAGGGGTCTAGGATTTAGAAATGTCAAAGAATGTTGGGGTCCGACCAGCGGTC
>LR750581.1:0-50640 GCA_902729485.2 Mus minutoides | reverse complement strand
CCCCCCCACCCCCATCATTTCTGCGCAGGCACCTGGAATGTGGCTCAAAGTCTGAAGCACTGTGGGATGTCTTGGCAGGAAGCACTTCCCGGGAGGGACACAGCAGAAGGGGCAGCTGGACTCCAAGTAGCTCAGGTGTGGTTTAGCACAACAATGGAAAGCAGTCTTGGCTGGAGAACCACTCTGTATGTGGCTTCTTGTGGCATGCCCTCAGAGACAACAGGTCTGAATTCCCAGCCTTGAGCAGGCATGGTGGGGAGGGAGACCACAAAAGAAAATTCTGACTTTTGCATAATGCAAACAAATATTTCATACTATTCTTACCCAAAAAAAAAAAACCCTTTAAAATAAAATAATTTAATAAAAATAAAATAACTATTAATAAAGTAATTCCTATCACCATCACATCACAAAATTATTTGTTCAATTATGCAAACTATTTTAAGACTTTTCTCTTTCTAAAAATTGTGTATAAAATGGAAAACTGTGATAATATACCCTGATTTTAAAAAGCATGAACACTTTAAGCTGATCCAGAGAGCAAAGTCATGTTGTATGCCTTCAGATGAAGACAAAAGTCTGGATTCAACTTTGAAGAGAAAATACAAAGTTAATAAACACATAAAAATTTCTATAGCAACATTTTCAAAATTCATTACTATGTGATGATAACTTAAATCTTTAATCTTTTGAGTTGCCCTGTAGTGCAAAGCTCTTTATGTAAATGTTTTCCTCAACTTTCAGATACTTAACTTTCAAAAGCTTATTTATTGTATAAGATAGAATAGGGAACTCTGTGTAAAATTTTCAAGACTAAGAAATAATAATATCTTAGCCAGCTGTCCTCAGCCAGTAAGGATCCATCCCATAATCAGCCAACAAACAGAGACACTATTGCATGTGCCAACAAAATTTTGCTGACAGGTCCCTGTCTCTTGTGAGGCTATGCCAGTGCCTGGCAAATACAGAGGTAGATACTCACAATCATTTATTGGATGGAACACAGGGTCCCCAGTAGAGGAGCTAGAGAAAGTACCTAAGGAGCTGAAGGGGTCTGCAACCCTATTAGAGGAACAACAATATGAACTAATCAGGACCCCCAGAACTCATGTCTCTAGCTGCATATGTAGCAGAAGATGGCCTAGTAGGCAATCATTGGGAAGAGAGGCCACTTGGTCTTGCAAACTTTATATGCCCCAGTACAGGGGAATGCCAAGGCCAGGTAGCAGGAGTAGATGGGTTGGGGAGCAGGAGGGGGGGAGGGTATAGGGGACTTTCAGGATAGCATTTGAAATATAAATGAAGAAAATATCAAATAAAGAGTTGTTTTTTTTAAAAAAAGAAATGTATTCCAAAAGTTTGAGACTAGCCCTGACAGTAGTATCCATCCATCTATATTCTGTTGTCTGTACAAAGTCAGAGGTAATGGAGTCTAGCAGTGCTTTCAAAAACTACAAATGGATTTGCTGAATATCATGCAGTCTTTGTCCCTTTATCTTAGATATTGCTGCATCCAACAAAATATTTTTTTGTGGAGGTAAGTTGATAATATAAGAAAGCACCATCTCCTATAAAATAGGGATTAGAAGAATTTGAAACCAACATTCAATACACAGGAATCTACAAGCTGCATTGGGACATAGCTCACCATAATTGAATTTTCCAGGTAGATAACTAGCTTTTTAAACACCACTTCTAAAACACAGGCGTTTATGTTGCCTGACAATTATCTTATATTTCTCAACCCCATTACATATCTTTATTAACATATAAATTTTTTCTAACTCAGTTTAAAAGTATTTTATAAATGTTGAATTGCTTAAATTGATAAAAATCACACATATGTATTCAAAGAAAGAAATCATAGGATCAAATAATAGCTTATGTATTCAAAGTACACAGCATTTTTACAAAATGAGATACAAAACAGCAAGCGTGATCAACCAGTTGATGTTAGTATTTTGACCTTTTGGTTTCTTTAAATAAGTGTCTTCTTCTAAGAACTACCATTTCATTTTCACACTCCATTGAATGACAAGGAGAAACTAATTCAAGGTCCCAGGCCCTAGTGGAGCTAGGGACTTCCCAATAGCTGAAGGGCTTCTACTGTAAGGAAACATTTGAGTCCAGACATCTCTAGGAGAATGTCTCTCTCTTGATGGCAGAGTCAAACAAGTTCACGTTCCCAGGCCCAGGGACCAACAATCCTATCCTGATTCATGGAAACTGCCTTATTCAACCCCTTATGTCAAAATATGATTAGACAATGCTATAGCCCACCTTCCTGCACCTCCTTCTATGGTTTTATCTTTTAAATATGCTATACAATGTTCCTTCAGGGTTGTAGTTCATCTCCCAAACCTGTTCTTTGACACTGATGGATCAGTATTGGCTTAATTATAATAAATATTTGTCATCTGCATTGACTTGGTGTTGAGTTATGTTGGATGTATACTAGATTTAAGCAGTCTTCAAAACAGGAATCACACCATTACCTGAAAGAGTAGTACATAACCAAAGACAAAATGGAGTCCCTTGTGTCAGGAGGGAAAGTGAACCTCTAAACTAACCGATGGCCCTAGCTATGGGGCAAGCCTTTCCTGGAACAATCACCGAATAGCCCAACAACCTCTGAATGTCACAGCGACCTCTGTTGAATGTCTCAACGCCCCAGGACGTTGCCTAAGGTAGCACATGACTTAACTGTTAGGTAGATTACTTCCCCCCCACCCCCTTGTCTCTTAGAGTTAGCTATTACCTCAAGTGCTACCTGGGCCTTGCTGATGTTTGAACTAGCCAATCATGTGAAACCGCGCCAATTTCCCCAACCCCCTACCCCATTGCTATAAAAGCTTCTAATTTTTGAGCCTCGTGGTGGACTCCCCTGTCCCTGCGTGGGATACGGGGTTGTCCCGGAGCTCCTCTTGCAGTTTGCATCAAGACAGGTCTCTAGTGATTCGTGGGGTGCGCAAACAGCCCGTGTTTAGAATAGGGGTATTTCTGGTTTGGTCTTACATTCCAGCACACAATGAAATAGTTCACAGTACACTCTGCCAGGAGTGGGGTGGGGGCAGCTTCTACAAGCAAAGCACAGCTCTCTCCCCACCAAATGAGAGCAAGTCCCTGTGAAGAACAAGGGCAGAATCCAGAAACTAATTTTATATCCCTCTTTCCATCCTGGAATCCAAAAACCCCTGCATGTGGTTATAAATCCATGAATACTTGTTCCAAAGTACCTGTTGCCTCATTAGGAAGTCAAGAGAGAAAAGAATTTATTTTGCTTAAGAAGGGTTTGTGGCTGGAAATGTAATTGTCATAGATCCTTAAACACTGAGAAGCATCCTTGCTTTGTTTTCTTAGAACAGAATTTAAAGGTCTGCCAATTGTTTCCATAGTGTAGCAACCTGCAAAGTTGTTGGAGAGTATCTCTTTATATTTAGTTCACAAATAAAGAACTTTACAAGATTTTATAATCAGCTGCAATGGGAAGGAGAATTCTCTTTTCTAACAGAATAAGCCCTCCTGATAGTTTTCCTGATCCTAAGTGGACAGCCCTAAAAACCTGAATACACATGCAGCACAAAACACTAATTGGAATCTGTAGTGTGTGTGTGTGTGTGTGTGTGTGTGTGTGTGTGTGTGTGTGTGTGTAACAAAGATATTAAGACAAAGAGGTTATGAATTTGACAGGGGAGACACAGAAATACAGAAGGAGTTAGAGAGAGGAAGGAGTGGACATGGATGTGATATAAACACAGTATAGTATAGTCATATATGAAATTCTCAAAAATTACAATAATTTTTAAAGAAAAACTATAATACAAAATGTAAACTATAAGTCAGAATTTCTTTCACAGCAAAACTATGACCTATAAGCCTCTTTTTAAATAGATATTAATGAATTACCAGTATACAAAATTGTCTGAAGAATAATTTAAACCAAAGTTACGTTTAGTATCCTTTCCTGAAGATTTCTAATACATGATTACATCTGAAGTCCAGAGTCCCTGTAAGTGAAGCATTTAACCCAGTAGTTCCCAAAACAATGCTATAACCTTATAGTCTGTGCATAGGTTATATATTTTTTAAATTTTTGTTCATATGTTCTCACTCCCCTTTCTAGCCTAAAGTCTTTCTAAAGAGAAACAAAGCGAGCCTATGAAATGGCAGTGACCAACTCAATCAGCAATACTCACAGACCTCTTGAAGACTCATTCAGAGCACAAGCCCGACGACCAGATAAGAATGCTGAATCTCCAGTGTAGCCTCCATCCAACAGGAACCTGAGTCCCACACACATTGAATGGTTGTTCGGCTCTCTCAAAGGGTACTTCACTCCATCAACTTTAGTGCAATTTGTACTTACATCTCTCCCATTGGCTCCATCAGACAGGGGTGAGTGAGACCCCAAACACCAGGAACTAGCCAAGGAGAAAAGTTGTCACCGACCCAGGAGAAAGGATGAACAAGGAGATGATTTCTAAACCTAAATTCTCTCCCCTATCTCTGACAACCCAGCAGAGACATGGAGGAATGAATGAGTTTCCAAGGAAAACATGAGGATTGCAGTAGAAGGTATTTATAAGGTCTCTCCTGAAGTCTATAAATAGTGCCTGTGTTATGATGCAGTCATAACACAATAAGGCAGTGAACCCACTGTTGTTAGCTATCTCTTTTTCCAGTGCTGTGGCCATGGTGCCTTCCTGCTAAGGCTTTAGGTTAATTCTAGTCTTTGGCTAGTGTGAACAGCACCACGATACTTGTACTGTGAACCTATTAGATGTCTTGCTCTTCATAAACTGCCCACTAATGCCTCCTTACTGAGCTGTGAATACCTGAAACTTGGAATAAACCAAGTTGAAAAGGGCCAAATGCTTCATTCAATGCATAAAATTTGAGAAGCATCAGTTAAAACAAATTTTAAAGTGCATATTGGTTTCAGTTCTATTATTTCTTTCCACAGAAAAAATGTCTCAAAGGTTTGAATTCCATACTTACTAGGAAAATTAAAAACAAATTTGTGTCATTTATAAACATATCGCATATGTGTATATGTCAAAATTTCTGAGGATCTTTTTAACATAAAGTCTAGTGTGTTTGCTAAATTTTCTAATTCTCATAGACCGTAGTACTAAAAATTCAAAATCTTTAGTAAGACACATCAGCAATGTCAGACAACTATCTCTTTGTACGTTATTAAAAATGGACAAAAGTTTATTGACAATCAGAAAAATACGCTACTATTCAGAAAACCATGGCTTTTCCTATACAATGCAGGGCATGTGTGCTTCCGTTGAAATTAACTAGACAAGTCTAAGCTGCCTCTTTGATAGTTTCAGTTCTATTTTGTTTTGTTCTCATGGTCATGATCTAAATCATAGTGATGAAGAATTAAATATTTTCATCACCAAAACCATCCAATACATATGTGTTTAGTGACTGTCACAGTTTGTACATAAAATCTCCCCCCACAGACACATGTGTTTGAACAGCTGGTTTCCAGATGGCAACACTGTGGGAAATAGATGAAGTTTTTGGACAAGGAGCCTAGCTAGCAGACATGGGACTTTAGGGACAGGTCTTCTTATTTCCAGCCCAGCCCCAGCTTCATACCACAAACCTTCTGCTTTCTACTCCTGCCAGAATGTGACAAGTAATTACTTCACAGTCCTACTGCCCTGAAGCTATTCCCTCTCTTTCCTTGCATGGTGACTGAATGCAGACAACAGAGAATATCATACGGTGAAGTGGGAACTTATGTATTTTCTTTGTTCTAGGAGACAGACTTTGAGGCTGAGATTAGCAAAGAGGAGGCTTACGGGTGAGGTAGCATCTATGAGGTAGTAAGGGAGTTAGGATGGGAAGAAATAAGCTGATATAACTATAATCATAGCCAAACTTCACTGCATCCTATGGAACCCACTGAAGTAAGAAAATTCTTCAGAGTTGTTTGGACTTGTATTAGGGAACCAAAACCTTTGTCCTATAACAATGACCTACTGCCCGACATGGACCACTCTTGGGAGGTGATAGAAACTGAGCCAAGAACAACATCTGGATTACTCATCTGTGATGTGTCAGCAGGTGGGATGAAGATCTTGGGTGGCATACAGAGCATCCACTCCTTTGTCCCTGGAGTGAGGACTGTTGCTAATCAGTGACATAGAGCTGCAGGCACTCTGACTTTAGGCAGATGCAATGAGAAATTCATTTCATGCTTCTGCCCAGGTAAATCTGAAGAAATACACCTTGACAAAGAATAAAGAGCAGGCTTGGGGAAATGTAATAAATGCAACTCATTTCTGAGATAATCAGCATCCTCAAACATCTTCAAGTATGAATTTAGATTCGTTCTCATACAAGTATGCACATACCAATATATATTAATATTTTTAAATCAAGAAATTGTAAACTAGCAGTATCTGGGGTCAGACGTATGTGGTGTCACACTGATGGACACCTATCAAATGAAGGACTTTTCTAGCTGTCCCCTGATTAAGACAAAATAAAAGTGATGTACTTGTACAGAAGAAAGATAAATGCATAGGAAATTTAGTTTGACAATAACATTTTATTTTTCTCCTTATTATACCGTGTTGACTATGGAGGAGATCCTGTTCTAAATCGCTCATCTGAAAAAAATGTAAAATATTCATTCCTTTTTGTTTATTTCTCATTATCTTCGTGCATCTCAGCTGGAATATTTTGCCTACATCTCATATCTAAAGGGACGCATGCCAGCCTCCTCACCCAATTCACTCTGAGCATTTGCCAGCATTCAGGCTACAGTACAGACAGACAACACCAACAACTCTGAGACAAATTCATTAAACACATCTGAAAAGCAGGGAGGGGCTGATGATCTTTAAGTCAAAGGTACAAGAAAATTAAAAAATTTTTCATCTGATTTTTGAGGTACACTTGGCAAATAAACACATGTGTGTTTAAAGTAGGCAGCATAATTGCTCAAGAAAAGAAGACATAAATACATTATAAAAATAGCCCAACCAAGCTAATTAAAACATCCCTCACCTCATAGAATTGTCATTTGGGTGTAATGAAAGGTTTTTAAATCTACTCTTCAAATTTTCAAGTCCACAGTACAGTACTGGCAACTAGACTGAATATGTTAGTGCTAGAGACCATCTTGATTCCTCATAACTGAGACCTTGAAGCACTTGATTGACATTTCTCCATCTCCATAGCCCCACCTTCAACTTCCCATCACTCTAACTTCTTTTAGATTCCACTCACAAATTAAATCATGGAGTATTCATACAACTGTGCTTGGATAATTTTACTTAACACACTGTACACAAGAGCTATCCATGGGGACATTAAAAAAAGAAGTGTGTGTGTGTGTGTGTGTGTGTGTGTGTGTGTGTGTGTGTCATATATATATATATATATATATATATATATATATATATATATGACAATTAGTTCCACTTTACTAATTTTTTTACTTCTAGCAGGTAAATGTAGGTAGAACTTGAGGGTGCTCGCTGCCTCTTGTATGTGAATGTGAAAGGCTATCTCCTAAAACCGCACATTCAAACAGAAAACTGATGTCTCTGATGAAGCTGCTGAGTGCATTATGAATATTAATGAAAATTGCTAGGAGGGCGTCTCTTTAAAAAGATGTGTCCATGCTGTCATAAATTCACATATACTGCATCTTATTCTTTCACTCACTCACAGAAGGACACTGGTTAGCTCCATGGCTTGCCTACTACTACGCACAGTGCTTCAGTAATATTGAGAATGTAACTACCATTTTTAAGATATGAAATTCATTTTCTTAGAGTATATACAAGGTTAGAGTTGGTAGGTCCATCATTAAGTTCCTTTGGGCCATCATACTGTTCTACATAAAGTTGGTATCTGTTGACAGTTTCACCAACAGTAGATAAGGGCTCACTATCCACCAGACCCTCATTATCGCTTGCTTTGTCTCTTTGAGAAGTCCTCCTAATTGAACCGACATGAAATATCACTTTAGGTTTGATTTACATTTTCATGTTGATTATTGATATTGATGATATTTTCATATATTTGATGGTTCTTTGTGCAGCTTTTTTTGAGAAATGTCTGTCTCAGTCTTCAGCCTATTTATTTATATTTATCTATTTTATTACCTTTTTATTTTTTTATTATCTTACTTGTTTGTTGGTTGGTTAGTTGCTTGGTTTTTTCAAGACAGGGTTTCTCTGAGTACTCCTGGATGTCCTGGAACTTGCTTTGTAAATCAGGCAGACCTCCAACTCAGAGATCCACTTGCCTCTGCCTCCTGAGTGCCAAAATTAAGAGTTATGTGCCACGTACACAAGGATGAAATGCAGGGAGGAATGTGAAATGGTAGGACTGGGAGGGGAGGTGGGTGGAGGCTGTGATCAGGATGTAAAGTGAATAAATAAATTAATTAATGGGAAAAAGTATCGGTTCAGCCCCTGTGTAGGTGAAGTAGCGCCTGTCCTGAGAGTGTCAGGAGAGACTGGCCAGACAGGAGGGGAGGAAGCCTTCATTCCTGCATTATCTTTGGTAGTTTTTCTAGACTATCATTTATTGGAGGGACACTTAGGTTTTGTAATGACATCTGAGAATACTGTCCAGGTCAAAGTGAATTGAATCCATACTGCAAGTGAACTTTTAACTTTGGCTTCATGTTCATGGAATGAGCTGATGTGCCATAGATAACATATAAAATATGCCTTAGCAGCAGTGTGGCATGGCCAGAATTGAGGATAAGATTATGTGAAATATGAGGCTACATATATATGTACATATACATGTCTCTCCTTGTGAAATCTAGAATATATATATATATATATATATATACATATATATATGTGTGTGTGTGTGTGTGTGTGTGTGTGTGTGTGTGTGTGCGTGCAAGTAAGGAGAACTAACTTTAGGGAGTGGAAGCATGTATGGTTATGGATTTCTCTTGCCCAGTATTTTGTTTTCAAAGCTTAACCAAAAATATTGTTCTGAGTAAAATGGGGAAAGTAAAATGAAAATTACAATGCCATGTCAGCCAAACATTGAAATGCTTTACAGATTTAAACTGTATTCTGCTTTCAATTTTTTCATGCCGTACAGTGTTGGCTCTAGGCCATGCATCCACTCAAGTTGGACACCTCTTTGCAGGCAGAAAATGGCTGGGTTATTTGGGTTTCTGGTTTCCTCTGAGCTCAGCACATGCATGTTCCCTGGTTAGTGGCCCAGTGTCTGTGAGCCCTCATGGGCCCAGGTTAGTTGACTCTGTAGGTCTTATGGTATCCTTGATCCCTCTGGCTCACTCAATTCTATCCCCTACTCTTCCACAAGACTCCCTGAGTTCCACCTGATGTTTGGCTATGAGTCTCTGCATCTGTTTTCATCCACTGCTGGATGAAGCCTCTCAGGAGACAGTTATGCTAGGTTCTTGTCAAACATGTGTACTGACACTTCTTTTACTTTTCTTTTAAAGTTTTTTTGCAGTCTGTTTGTTTAATGATTGTATGATAGCTCGAATCAGACCATGGTTTCAGAGCCAAGCTACCTCTCCATTCTCACCTACATCCTCTGGTCAAGAAGCAACCTGGAACCATTGTGAGACATTTCATTTTATTTAGCAAAGGAAGGTATGGGGGGGGGGGTTTATCCTACTTATATGATCAATCCTCTAAAATCATTTTTCTTTTTTTCTTTTTTTATTAGATTTTTTAAATTTATATTTCAAATGCTATCCTGAAAGTTCCCTATACCCTCCCTCTGCCCTGCTCCCCTAACTACCCACTCCAACTTCTTGCTTAAATTTATTTCACAAATAACATGGTCATAGATGACACTTAGAATATAATAATAAATGTGTTTCCTCATTTGCTTCACTAATTTTTTAAAGGAGAATTATATCCAGGCTTACCCTTGTTTCAAGGATGTCAAAATGAGAAAGCAGGGCCTGGCCCTTGCATCCCTGGAATAGCTTCCTCCAGGGACCTGTTGCCTTTACACCAATCCTAATTCTTCTATTCTTTGAGCTCACAGCACAAGACTCTATCTATAACTGGGCAGGGTAGACCCTGTATGCTGGTAGGCACTGGCTTTCCTGCCATAGGGTAGACTCTGAATGCTGAAAAGCACTGGCTTTCCTGAAATAGGGTAGACTCTGTATGCTGGTAAGTACTGGCTTTCCAGCCATTCGTTGCTGCAATTCTGGCTGTCTTGTTGCCCTCGCTGGACTACAAATTCCTTGAAATCAACTCATTTTTTTTCAAAGTTCTACACTGCACATAGTACTTAATACAAGAGTGATCTCTCCCATCATCTTCTCATTTTCTTGAGGTTAAACAGCTGAAAAAAACAAAACAGTACAAATTGAGAAAACTGTGAATCAATATAAGAACAAGACTGAAGATGTTGACCAACACATAAACTAGTAAGTGCCATCATTACCAAACTAGGCTCAGTTTTTCTATCCCATATTCTGACAACCACTGAAACCACAAATAACACACACACAAAGGAACATGTTTATTTGTGAATTGCCAAAGGTGTAGATAAAGGGGAACAAATCTCAAACCACGATCTTGTCTCCCTGGTCCCTCTGAGACTAGTCTGTGCAGATCAGCTCACGGACTGCAGAGGGTGAGTGAGCAGACTGCAGAAGCAACACAGCTTCTGGGACAGGCAGAAGCTACACAGCTTCTGGGACAGAACACCATTTTGGGCTCCTGACATCCAGGCACCTTCCCCGCCAGAGGAGAGGTGGCTTCCCAGGAGGGCTCTGACAGCCAGAGCAGGTGAGAGAGCCATCTTGTGTCTTGGGTAACCTCAGAGACCAGTCTGTGCAGGTGAGCACACAGACTGCAGAGGCAACCCATCTTCTGGGACAGGCCCTGTTTCGGGCCATCATCTTCAGACAAGAGGCAGGTATAAAGACCAGACCTCTATGCACCTTCCCTGCAAGAGGAGAGCTTGCCTGAGGAGAGTACTCTGACCACTGAGACTCAGAAGAGAGCTGGACTCCCAGGACTGCTGACAGAGGCTAATGGAATCACAGGAAGAACAGGCTCCAGCCAGAGACAACTATAACAACTAACACCAGAGATTATCAAATGGCGAAAGGCAAATGTAAGAATCTTACCAACAGAAACTAAGACCACACACCATCATCAGAACCCAGCACTTCCACCTCAGCCAGTCCTGGTTACCCCAACACCCCTTATCTATTGTCAATTAAAAGCAAGAACTGAGAGGAGGTGGATTCTTGAGCATCTGTTCCAAAACAAAAGACAAGTAGGTTTCCCTTCCATTTCAAAATATTCATATGCAAATGCTTAATTCATAGTTACTACATATTATCAATCGCTATTAGCATACATTCATAATATGACATAGATGCTTATATATTGTTAATCCATTTAAAATCATGAGAGATATTTTCATTTGCTCAGTAATTTTCAAGTTTCAGCTTGTTTATATGGTTAAATCTAAATTATTCATGCTTGCCTGTGGCTATGGCACCCTGAACACAGGGAATCTTCTCTGTCTAAATTAATCATGAGTGGTTCTATATGTGACCATCAGTGGTACAATAAGACACTCTTTATATCTAATGGGTACTTTCCTATTTTTCTTTAATAACTATTTTCCTAATGAATATTCTAATAAGAAATGCTTTCATAAGGTTTCTAAGAAGGTATTTTAGCCTCAGGATGCCTGCCTTCCAGCCTTCCAAAGTTGTGCAGCTGTTAATCTCAAAGCAGCAGCTCTTTTGCTTCTAACCCCCTCTAGTGAGCAGTGTACACACTCAACTCCTTCTGGAATATTCTTGAAGACAGAGGACCTCTGCAGGTCCTAGCCAACATTCAGTCAATAACAGCATTGTTCCTAATAGGTCTTAGAGACACAGCATTGCAAGTAAGGAGTCCTAAATGGACTCCATTTGTATTTTTCCTGGGCCACATGATTCCAGTGTTTCTTTTATCCATAAGTCCAGTCATTATCTTTAATTCAACTTGAATCACAAAGGCACAAAGTAAAGAATACAATTTCCGTGTTTAAAAACATCAGTGGCTAATTAGATCTTCCACTATCTTTCTAATTTCAGTGCAAGGAATCTCATTTACCCACTGAAGATAACACAGACCCAATATAATTCCATGACTGAGATAAAGAGCAAATGACACTGTTTAATACTCTGAGTATGGGGTAATAATTCAGTGCTATAATAAGGGAGCTGGGAGCCTACACAATTGTCTCTTAGTGTTGACATTTATTCAGAAATTGGATAAATCTCAGTCATTTATAGAATTTTAGTATAGCCAGTTGGGTCTTTGCATTTTAATTAAGTGTGACTTTTCTGTTGAACTTATGCCATAAGTTTTGACTTGCACAATTTTCAATTTGGCAAATCCAATAAATAAATGAGCATCGAATAATATGCATTCCCTTTAAATTTATGCATTATTCATTCCCGAGATGCTTTCTGCATTTTAATTATCTCTGGAGATTGCTTTGCACATTCCGAGCATAACTCCCTGTCTACAGGGAGATCCTGAGCAGTTGGTCCACTCACCCTTTCCCTTGACACTGGGTTATGTTTGTTAGCCACAAGCCTCAGGTTGAACATGTTCTCAATCATTCCTACCTTTGCTGCTTTGACAAGCATTCCCTATGATCCTATTAGATGCTCACTGTGCTTTGTTCTATATCTTTTATAAAGAGGAACTTGAAATTTTAACAGATAATTCACCCAGGATTGCCAAAAAGCCAGGAATTCCCATTTGTACTCAACTTTGAACTGAGGAAGAATACAATAGGCATAAGTGTTCCAACTTCAGGTGCAAATGAAGGCTGTTGAGCTGTGAAGGACCTAGGTCTCAACAGTCAACTCAAAAACAGTTCAGTGCTCATCCACCAACTTTTTTTCTTGGCTTCTTTTTCCTAACACACACATAAACATCAAGTTATCCAAAGGACTTGGTCATATGTCAGGAATATGGTAGACTTGAAAAATAAAGAGGGAGAAAAAAAGCAAAGTCCAGGAGAACAGAAAGACAAAATATGTTTCATGGGACAGTAGTCACACGGGAGCAACAGATGCCTACATCCTGTCCTGTTGTCACATATGTTCAGTGCAGCCCAAGAACAAGAATATCAGGTATGTAAAAGGCATGCACATGCCAAGGCCTCAAATTAAAGACAGTTCTGCTATCTGCCAGGCTAGCGGGTAGAAGGAAGAACAGTGTCTATGCCTACCAGAAAGGACAGGCAACTCCCCAGAACCCTCTAGCAAACTGGAAGGTATGAGCTAACATTTACTTGCTTTGTATAGTAGTATTTCAGGTAGATTGAGACATAAGGAGAAAATCCATCTTAAAACAGAATATAATGGACACTTTTTTAGCGTTGCTGATAATTTCTTCTTCAGTTAGATTCAAAAGCAAATTAGGGTAGAATAGTTCTGAGCACAGATTCCGTAAACATAGGCCCATCCTACATCCCTCATGTAACAGTGAGAACCTGAATAGATCAGAACATGTGGGGAGGCAGTTGCAGAGCTTTACATTGAAGCCTGCTCACTCTTCCGAAGTTAACTCAAAAAGCATGACTTTTCCTTTTCTTTTCTTCAACCTCTCTTTTGGATATTGGCCAAAAGCTTTCCTTGATATCCTGGGCTTTCTTCTTTTTCTGAAAACAATTGTTTTTGATGGCTTCTATGCCTAATTCAAGATGTAGGACTTTCTCTCTTCTTCTTCCTGCCCCTCTTCCCAACAATGTCTGTTTGCAGTTCCATATGGCCTGTTGTTTTTCTCCCAAACTCTAACAAAATGATTCTTAGATTAATCAGAGAGAAGACGAAGAGAAGAGAGAAAGAAAAGGAGGGAAGAAGAAAAAGAAAGCAATGAAGAGAATGAGCTTTCTGTTCTCTTGTTGGCACTCTCTCTCATCTTTGTAAGACATCGAGCTCTGTTGCCCCTCCAAATCCTCTAGAAAGGCTTGGACTCAATCCTTCTGAGTAAATTCCAGGTGCCTCTTAATCTCAGTTCTTCAGTCTCCTCAGCTTTAAAATGGAACTAATAATAGTAAGGTAGCTGTATGTCAATACTGAGCAATGCTCTGTTAGGCAATGTTGTCATTGTGTGGGCATCATAGGGTATATTTATACCACCCTACACTATCTAGGTCAATCACTAGGTGGAACCAGTGCTAAAGAACAAGATTTTGTCCTTATTTTCAGAATACCATTCTATTTTGTCACTTTGTCTGAAACCCACTTTATTGATTCATTTGACCCAAAGTATGTCCTGAGTAGAACAGAGTAACTGCTGAGAGGGGACATTGAGAACAGCAAGACATAGTACCACATAATACCCACCAGATCAAAAATACGGACCAAGTATATATATACAGGCACTTGCACAAGCACCTGGCAACCATAATGGAAGCCATGCTATTATGGAGGTTGTTGAAGGAAACCTGTGATTCCCAATCTGGCTGTTTACAACCCCATCTTCCAGATATTCTGATTTATTACATGAAGCAAATCCCTGAGAGGTAAACTCTCCCTGATGTGGATTGAATATGCCTGATGTTAAGTTTTCAATTTTCTGACCATCGTTAATGCCTCATTCTCTCCTCTTTCGACTCCTCCTCTTCATCTCCCTCCTTCATCTTTGGTGCTATGGGTGGTACCCAGGTTCTTGTTCTTGCTATGCTGGTGGTCTAAAAGATACGCCAAGCATCCCAATGCCAAGGGCCCCAGTCCCTTGTGAAAGGCAACCATGGGAAAGAGAGCCAGGACTTGTTAGCTGCTTCTCAGCCCAGCTGAAGCCAGAGCTGAGAGGCTCAAATTTTCTGAAAATATATGTGGTTTCATTCCGAATATGGAATTTTAAATATGTGTGTGCATAAATCACATATACATACAAGCATTAGTCAGGATTTTGAAAACTGCTAGTATTATGTTCAAACAATATCTGATGTTCAGGCTTTCAGAAAATAAAACATGATAAATGACATCAACATTTATAGCTACTGAAGAGAAAATAGCTTTCTGCTTGATGTTAATATGGTTTTGTTGAAAAAACTAGAACACTGAGCACTAGTCTTAATTCTATTTGGAGGAATCAGTTTAAGAGCCAAACAGACAGCAAAAAGCATTGTGTTGGATGAAAATATTTATTACAAATGTCAAGGGCAAATGCACTTAGAAGTGAAATTAATCAACAGTTTACTCCTTCTTGTCATTCATTCACATCGTCATTTCTCTTGGAAATGTGTCTGTCAATTCTGAACTAGTCACTTCCTATGATGCTTGGTTTTGTTTTTAATAAAAATGTCTAGAATTCTTGGGGTGGGGTAGGCTATTTGTTTCTGAAATAGAAATAGCAGTGCACTCCTATTGATTATTATCTGATCTCTCTCTCTCTCTCTCTCTCTCTCTCTCTCTCTCTCATTTAAATCCCCATAGAATCCACTCCAGGAATGCACTGTTTATATAAATTTCAGAATAATAGCCTTTGTGGTGGTTAATCTTGACTGCCAACAAGACTCAGAATCACTAAGGAAATGAACCTCTGGGCATGTCTGAGAGGAATTTTCTGGATTAGGTTAAGGGAGGCAGAAAGACACATCCTACATGATGATACCACAGGAGCTGATGGACTGGAGAGAGGGGAGGAAGGGAGCAGAGCAACAGCCTACACCTATGTTTCCTGTCCAGAGAGTCCATGGGCCCAGCTGCCTCTCGATCATTCTGCCATGATGGACAGATTGTACCCTTAAAGGATGACCCAAAATAAACCTTCTCTTTCTCAAACCGATTTTGTCAGGAATTTTGTCACCGTAACAGAAAAAGGAAACAAAGACTGAGTTCAACCCCAACCCTCCCCTTCTAGAGCGTATGTGTCTCCACCCACAGCATTCCTGTGATGTTTGCTCTGTGTTTGTGAAACATACTCAAAGGCAAATAAGTCACTGCTGTTTTGTTTTGTTTAATTCTGTGTGGAATGTTCCTTGATAGACACAGGCACAAGATCAGAGTTGACATTCTCACACATGGGGATTATCACTCTGACCATATGGGGGAATAGAAGGGAAGAATATTAGAGTCAACTGGGTCTGTAAACACTACAAATGTGTCTAAGCCTAATTGAAATTGGTATAATGGATTAATTTCATTGTCAACGCATATAACGCTGACCTTGAGTCCTTGGCTTGTGGAATCTGATGTCGTGGTGCAGCAGGGCAAACGGAAGCTTCAGGAGCTGCTTCCCAACTGATGTAAGAAAAGTGCATCAAATGTATGACTGGGAAGAGCAAGAGATGGCCAAAAGCAATTGCACTCTATAGACGGAAAAGATTCATCATCGCCTCTTTATTTCTCTCTCCTGCCTAGCTTCTACAGAAACTGAACAGATCCTAGAACACACTACTGAAAATCCATCCCCACAGAAGTCTCAATTCCAGCTGATGTGGCATTTTTTTCTACAGATTTTCATAGCCTCTGGCATATGGAACGTGGCTACAAATTTGTCAAATACCATCTTTTTTATTCTAACCAGAAAAGAGGATCAGAAACTATTTGCATTCCTATGAAATAGACAGCAGCATATATTTAGGTTTTTATCCCCAGAACTGTACCAACTCTCTTGCTGCTGGCATAATTCACTTCCAAGCCATATGCTTCAGATGACACACCTTGATTCATTAATACTGTAACACTACATTGACTGGGATGAACGAGTGAGAGGCACTGCATACTGGAGACCCTGCTAAGCCTTACAAAGCTTTTAAAGGCCATACCAGAAGTTTATTTATCAAAATAAATTCTGACATCTTCTGCACTTCTATCCTTGTGTTAGTTCTTTATTACTGTGATAAATACCTGAGATGATTTATAGAGATAAAATATCTGTTTGGGCTCATAATTTTAGAAATTTCTGTGCATGATTGTTAGCTATGTTACCTTGGACATATAATGAGGAAGATCATCACGGCATCCAGAAAGTGAGAGAAAGAATGAGATAAGCATCCCATTAATTCCGAGTAGACCAGTTAGAGTGTTATTGTTGTTTTTGTTGGTTTGGTTTGATTTGGTTTGGTTTGGTTTTTGTCAACTTGATATAACTAGAGTCACCTAGAAAGAGGGAACCTCAGCTAAGAAAATATCGCCATCAGATTGGCTTGGAGGCAAGGCTATGGTACATTCTCTTGATTAATGATTGCTGTGGAGGGGCTCAACTCACTGTGGAAAGTGCTATCCTTAGGCCAGTGAGTCTGGTTTGTATGAAACGCAGGCTGGGAAAGCCATGAGGATCAACCCAGTAAGCAACACTCCTCCATGGTGTCTGGAAATGCTGCTCTAGCTCCTATTTCTGATAACATAAAAGCTGCTAAATTTGAAAGGTAACCAGCAAAGGAGAGTTCTGTAGTATCCAGACCATGGAAGGAAGGCAGTCTTGCCCCTTGTGCCCTATGAACCAAAAGACAATAAGTATTAGAAATATTGTTGGTAAGAAAATATGTCATGTGATATAGCAAGCTCAAAAAAGGATGACAATGGGTGGGTTTCTTGAGCATGGTCATCTGTTCCATTAACCTTGGTGTTCTGTAGAGAAGGAATACTTAACCATGGAATACCAGGCATTCACAAATACCCATCGTGAGGTTGCTACTGCCAAGCATACCGAGCCATGATATAGTATGTGCGAATAGGTAGCACATATACCCTTTCCTCATTGTGCCACCCATCAGCTCCCTTCTACAGTCACACAGAAAATGTATGAGCTGATGACCACTATGCTTTAGGATGCACTATGTGAGTCAGTGGGGAAAGCCAAAGAAGACCTGTGGCCATGTTGAAGCTTCAGTCATACATGGCTCTGGGAAGAAGAGCTTCAGATGCTGTGGGTGGTATGGAAACCAGAAGATAATCTGGCTCATGGAAGGAATACAACAGTATATTTTCAGCACATTGAAGTGATTTATCTGTTAATAGACCAATCTAGAATATATCATTGTCACAGGCAGCCACTAACCAACAGATGCTCATTTAGATATTAGCAAACCGACGAACTGATAGCCAGGCACCTGAGTCACTCTCAAGTGATTTGCAAATGATGTGTCCCAGAGTCCCAAATGTCTCCAGTTGATAATACCTTTGCCTTGATCTGTTGAGGGTGTAAGTCACATCCATATGCCAAATAGATTCCCTAGGCAAAATAGAATGCATGCAGTACCTAGAAATTCACAAGAACGAAACTCAGACCCTCCTCCTGAGTTAACAACAATACCAGAGGGATCTAGCTACTACTTAAAGTAATCAGCTCAAAAAGAAGCCGAAGAGGGACATGCAGCAAATAAACTTCATTCCATTCATAAAAACCTGTGTGCAGACACACTTTATTTTATGCACAGGAAAGCAAATGTATGGTCATTTTCATTATGTCATATTCACAAATCCATAGCAGCCCTTATTTTATGCCATCGCAGGAATTTAGTTCACTCTGTGCTTATCTATATTTTGCTGTCACATTTCTGGAATAATGCCTTTTCCAGTGCAATCATACTGACACAGATCATACTACCTTGTGACATCCTGTTGCTAGGCTGCCGAATTCTTTCCATGTCTGACATGTCCTGCTTCCTCTGACTTACTCATCTTATCTGAACCTGACAGGGATGACATGGAACTTTTCTGTTAACTGTCTAAGAAACAGAGTACATCATGAGATGATTTCAAGAGAAACTCACAGGTGAACAGAATTGTAGCATCATCCAGAATAATCTTTATATTTTAAAAAGTTGACAGACAATCTATATCACAACTAGGATATGAGACTTCCCTCCCCACTATCCACTTTCCCTCCCAGGTCCCTCTCTCCCACCCCACTTGTGATTCCTTTCTTCTCCCTCCCAAGTGGGACTGAGGCATCCTCACTGGAACACTTCAGCTTGTTGACCTTTTAGAGTTCTGTGGACTGTATCTTGGGTATTCTGTACTTTTTTTTTTTGGAGGGGGCGGGTAATATCCACTAATTAGTGAGTACATATCATGCATATACTTTTGGGCCTGAGTTACCTCACCCAGGTTGATATTTTCTAGTTCAATCCATTTTTCCTGAAAAACTCAGGATGCCCACCTCCAGCAGGAAAACTCTGACCCATAATCGTTCCTGTCTGAAAGAATTACAGGGATGGGAACAGAGAGGATCCTGAAGAGAAGAAGGTCCAGCAACAGGCTCAAAGTGGGATTCAGCTCAAGGGGAGGCCCCAAGGCCTGACATAATTACTGAGGCTATGGAGCACTCACAAAAAGGGACCTAGTGTGACTGCACTCTGGAAGACCCAACAAGCAGCTGAAAGAGTCAGATGCAGATATTTGCACCCGACCAATGGACAGAAGCAGCTGACCCCTGTGCAGACACACTGAATTACGGAAGGCTGAAAGAAGCTGAGGAGAAGGGTGACCCCGTAGAAGAACCAGCAGTCTCAATTAACCTGGACCCTTGAGATCTCTCAAGCACTGGACCACCAAACAAGACACATATACCAGCAGATATGGGGTCTCCAACACACATACAATGGAGGACTGCCAGGTTTGGATTCATTCAGAGATGATGCACCTCAAGAGACTGGAGGCCCCCGGAGTTTAGAACACTTAAAAGTATTGGAAGAATTCAGACTTCCCTCTGAAGGTTCAATAACATAGTTCACCAACTTGATCAGCTGATTCATTCAAAGGAGAAAATCTGTAAAGATTTACAAACAAGAGACATATCAGATATGAAGTTTAAAGAAGGGTCAGAGAGTTAAATATTAAACATTCCCTTAGATTGGGTGTGGCATAGCTATCTCCTCTAAACTAAAATATCCTAACAATCCCTCAAAACTCGGAAAGTAAACAAAACAAATCTCAGGAAGGTGCTTAGACTGAGGAAATTCCCAAAGCTCCTCCCCTAAGGCTATGCAGTAACAACTGCTGAGAAGAGAAGACTCTCAAATGCACCCAGCTTTCTTCAACCCAGGGGAAGAGTGCCAGGAATGGAACATTCACAGTTGTTGTCCATGGTGAGATAGGCTCGTAGTGCTTCTCTCAACGACCCTCACCCATACGCCTAACCCCAATAAACTCCTGCTTCAGTAAGCTGAATTTGGGTCAAGTTGATTTTTTGTTCTGCTACCAGTGTCCTATATGGAGTGAATAGATACTTGTTTGTTTCTCTCCAGCAAATAGCACACAACATAGAGAAAGATGGGGGAGCAGCTATGGACAACTTTCAAGAGGTAGTAAATTAATTTAGGTGAATTAAACGAGCTGAGAAACCTAAAATAACCTGAGACCTTGAGTTGAAGTGTGATGTTTGGTTTTCAGTATCTTCTCTAATGATTACTCCTTCCTGGCTAATGAAATTTCAGTAGAAGAATTGTGGGTAATTATAGAGTTCCTATTTGGTGGGAATGGAGTGTAAAGCAAAGAGAACTTTGGAGACAGGCTTTCCCTGTGCTTCAGAAGAAAAGGAAGACCAAGGAAGATTGTGGTTTGTGGGAAGGACAGAAAGACTGATTCTAAGACTGTTTCTCCAACTCAATTTGTCAAATGCCACAGTTTCAGGTATCATTTTTTTCTGAGCACCAGGTTGGGAGGGTGGGGATGCAAGCTATTTTCTCTCTATATAATTCTAACCCTCATACTTGTCACCAACAAAATGTATGGATGTTGCTGAACCCACACAATTGTCAGTGTGTGTCTTGTGTCCCCCATTTAAATTCAAGTCTGACGCTAACCAGAACTAGCTCAGAACCTATAGGCTAGGAAATGAGTTCTACACCCTTTTCCCCACACACCTAGCCACAAGTCACAATAGTGGTTCTTGGGTAATCCACATTTGTCTGTTTCCCATAACCCCCTTCTAGGGTCTGGTAATTTTCCAGACTAGTTCATAGAACTCAAGAAAGTACTTCAATGCTGTTAGCAATTTATTATAAAATGATACAACTAAGAAATAACCAGATGTGTATTAGGCAAAACTTCATAGTATAGGACTAACTATCTGATACATGTGACTAAACGTAATAAAAAGTGGCTTCTTTAAAAATATTCTACAATGAAGACTGCTTAATCAGATATCCCAATTTGTCTCAGTGACTAGTGTCTAGAGAAACCAATCATAGCCATTATTATTGTATTGGTTGTACTCAACTTTACCTATCATGAATATATAACAGCTTAACCTGTAGTTTTATTATCTCCTTAAATATTATTAACAATAGAAGTTACTACTGTTAATCTACTTATTTCAGTATGTAGTGAACTATAACATTCCCATCCACTTATCACAACTTATTATTTTTAATTTTTTATTAGATGTTTTCCTTATTTACATTTCAAGTATTACCTCCTTTCCTGGTTTCCCCTCCAGAAACCTCCTATCCTACCCCCTCCCCCTGCTTCTGTGAGAGTGTTCCCCCACTCACCCACCTACTCCTGCTTCCCTGTCCTGGCATTCCACTACACCAGGGCATCAAGTCTTCACAGGACCAAGGGCTTCTCCTCCCACTTAGAGGTAAGAATTATTATTCCCATTTTAGGGATTAAGTAGATATTCTGAACATTTCTGTAACTCATATCCACAGAAGATTCATATTATAGTAGTCACCTCTGTTCTTCATAGAGGCATAATGGACTAATGTTAAAATCATTAACCCCTAGTGTATATAGCAATAAAAAACTATTCAAAATAGAGAGCAGGAAACATTTATTTCATAGTTGCTACTATCTGTGTCTACCAATCTCATTATTTCCATGATTTCTGCATCTGTTTCTATTGGATGATTTTTCTCCTCCTGCATAATGGATTATTTTCTTACTTGCCTGCATACCTGTAGTAATATTTTTTATTCCAAAAAGATATGTTAATGCCATAATACTTAGTACTCCAGAATATAACCTTAATTTAATGAAAAAGGGGAGGAAACAACGAAAAAGTTGAATTAAGAGGAAGTCATGTTTAAGTAAGGTGGCCCTTGAATCCAACATGACTGTCTCTATAAGAAGACTAGACAGAAACACACAAGGAAAGCACCATGTGGGAGCAGATGTGAAGAACAGAGGGTACAGCTACAACCCCAACAACTCCAAGGGTCAAAAGCCACCACCAGAAGCTAAGAAGTGGCAAAGAAGATGTATCAGAGGAAGGATGAACGGTGACTTCCAGGCTCTGAGAGAACACATTTCTAATGCTTGAATACACCTACTCTGTGGTAGATAACAACATCTCCAGAAAGCAGACATAGTCATTTGGAGCTTATGTTGAACAATGTGGATTTTATATTTCTATGTGGTGGGTTTCATAGGAGTACTAAAGTTTGTTCGAGGATGTAGTTACTTAGACATTGTCTTCTTAAAACTTTTCTTCTATTTTCATCAGGGTGGATCAAAAGAAGCTAAGACTCAGACTAGCAAAATGGTTTACCAGGCAAAGGGACCTGAACTCAGTCTGATTGCTTGAGTTTGATCACTAGAACCAACATAGTAGAAGAAAAGAACTAAGCCCCACAAGCTGAATTCAACAAACAACCTGTGATACACTTTCTCTCTTTGCCTCTGTTCCCTTTCCACACACACACACACACACACACACACACACACACACACACACACACACATTTTTACAAATAATTTATATGTTTAGAAAAAAAGAGAAACTTGTAATCTAAATCTGACAGGGTCCTTTGAAAGTGACACACTTCTTTGACTCTATTCAGTGTTCAGATCTCACAAGTTTCTCCCTCTCTGATGGGACTAGAGACACAGTCCAATGTGAGCTCCAGAAACAATTTAAATCTAGCCTTCTGAAGGTCTTTCCTTAGACTCCATCAAGTACCTTCTCCTGGATGTGCAGAAGTCCTCGGCAACAACTAGAAAGAACCCTGAACATCTATCTGCAGAGTCGTTGGTCCTCTGCTTTGGCCTCTCCCCACATCTCTTCGACTCAGCAAGACATCTACACTCTGCCCTGAAAGTTGCCTCTAGACAATAAGCTAGATCAGCTGTAGGGTTCACTTTATTGATTATCCCTTCCTGGATCACACCCATCTGCTTCCTCCTATTCAAAGTCTAGAAACCTCTATCACATATATTTCATACATTCTCTTTGGCACCAGTTTGTTTTTCTGTAATGTTTCCAAGAAAACAAAATATGAAAGTTAAAACAGGGAGCTTGCCGGATCAGACCTCAGGAACCCAACCTAAATAACAACTTGTGTTACTGAAGAATGTTAGATGCATGCTGGTGACAGAAACCGAACTCTGCTTTTTAAGTGATTTCATCAGCCAAGCAGAATAACCGGCGCCCAAAAGAGTCAACAAGTGCAAATTTTCTATTCCTGTCTTTACACAATCTCAACATTCTCAGCACTGTAGTGGATTAGAGTAGAGCGAGGGAGACAGGAAGCCTTCAGAGGACAATTGAAAGCAGATTTCTTCTGTGGTGTGGTCTGTGGTAAGGTAATTAGAAACCAGGAAAGTCACATAAAACTGGGCAAAAGGAGACCTTTGTACTAAACATATGCTGAGTTACATACACTAAATAAGATGTCAACATCTAATGGTTGACTTTGTTTTTAGCCATCTGTAAATTATAAACCACATTTGTTTATTTCCTCCAAACTTGCTCTAGCATGGCATGCACCTTTCTCTTTGTATCTCTCTCTGTATCTCTCTCTCTGCATCTCTCTGTCTCTGTCACTGTCTCTCTTACACACACGCACACACCCCCTCAGTATCTCTCTTGCACATATCCTAAATGATCAACCAATCATAGAGTGTCTAAGTATAAAATGAAAATGGATTCCACTCTCTTTCCAAACCCTACTCTCCTGTCTGCCATAGATTTCTACTATAGCCTCCTCTGAACCTGCTTCTAAACCCAAGCCCCACTAGAGGCTGTGGATCACTTCAGGGGCCTCTGACTCACAAACAGATACCATTGTAGTCACATTGAGACCAACAAGCTCCGGCAAATGGTACCACATATTCAGTAACAGATATTTTGAAAAGCAGGAAGAATCCTGGCAGGGACAGATGGAGGCTTCCAGAATCAAGTGTTGGGTTTGCACCTCAACCCTTCTCTCCATCAAAAACTGTTCCAGTGCAGAGGGAATACACTATATAACAACTACCATGACAAAGTACTACTCCCTACTGTACATAAATTCAAAGAAGTTCCTCTGATCTTTTAGATTTCCTCAAAGTTCTTTTCATGAAGACACAGTGGCATTCCAGAAACAAGATCTGTCAGCCTTAGTAGCAATATTAGCAAGCATCAATCAAATGGGACTTGAGATCATTTAGGTGCTGAGCTTAGGGACTGCCGCTTTCCTAAGAACATGAATTACAGGCTTGGCAGGGTTTCTTACCTTGCTCACACAAGGGGTATAGCCTGTATTCATATCAACACTATGTCAAGTCTCATCAGGGGAAGACTATCTAATGTTCATTATGCAGTCGACATATCCCTACTCTTTTCACTAGTAGCACAGCCCTGACATTGAGTCCTCGGTTTGTGACAGCACTGATGTTATCAATTATAACAACAAGCCAACAGTAACTCAAACTAGCATGGGCTGCAGCAGTCCTCCAGCTCATCACTGCCTGGTGCTGCTTAGTCTCCGTCAGAACAAACCTCTGCCCCTAGATTTCAAATGTCACACAGTGCTCATTAACTCCATGTGAAGAGTCCACATCAACAGCAACCAGTTAACAGATACCTGCATTGAGGCAAAAGTCGCGCCTCTTGCTTCTATTATAGCATCAGGACAGAGACATTTCTTGGCAGAGTTTTCTTTCCTCTTTTGTGTCCCTTTCACAGTCATATTGGTGATCACTTCTTGGCATCATACAACAACAACAACAACAACAACAACAACAAAAATGTGGCAGACATTGAAAATTGAAAAGAAAGAGAGAATTGGAAATGCAGGTGTTTTGACCGACCGGGATGTGTCCCCAAAGCCTCTGTTTGATCTGAAGTTGTGTGGCAGTATTGGAAAGTGGTTGGACTCATACATGGGGCCTATTGAAAGAAAGTGAAGCCGTATCCTTAAAGGGAACACTGTGACCTGAGCCTCTTCCTGCCACGGGCTCAGCATGATTAGCTGCCTCCCACAGGACCCCCAAATAGGCCAGCCAACTAGGCTTAGAAACCTTCCCAAGCATGAACCGAAATAAACCTTTCTTCCTCAGAAGATGGTTTGTAATGCATATTTGTAGCTGACCAACACAAAGGGAATATCATATCAAAATACCATGACTAAGAATAACTGTACATTGCCGCTAAAACTGTACACTGTGTTTGCTGTTTTGGAATCAGCTTCAGAAAACGGCTATACTTCTGCCTTCTGACTGAGCAGGTTTCTCTCCGTTTCCTGTGGGTGTTGATTATAGCTGAATGCACTATCAACTTGTCTTGAACAGCAGAGCTGCAATCGTGAGGTCTCTCCAAACCACACCTCACAAAAAAACTAGAGGAAGGAAGGGGTCATTTTATTTGAGGGTTTCATTCACAGTCCTCAACTTCACTGACTGACCCTATTATCTGCAGAGACCACTGGCTGCACCTCAGGAGGAAGAGGCATGACCTTTCTAAGGATACCTGCCTCTGAATGTTTCTCTTTTCTCCAAAACTCACACCACCAGCAATTCATTTCGCCCAAAATCTTCTAGAATGATTCTCAAACAGCTCAGTAATATAGCTCGTGTCCTTAAATTCATGAAATCCTACTTCACCCCACAATGGTTGTTCAGTGATTCCTTGGAGGAGGCAACTTACCTGTGCACATATTAACCAACGAGAATTATACTCAAAAGCACAAATGCTTCTTCTCACTACTTTGTTCTTGTCGTGTAAGTGATTAATTCCAAATTTTTATTGTAGTGCGAGAAATAAAGAAGGCAATTTTATTGGGACCTTAAAATAACTTCACTTGTTTTCCAGGAAAATATATCATCAAATGATCATTATTTGTCCCAGAAGTGTTTTAATGACAATAAGTGTAAAACACATTTCACTTTCTCTGCAATGACATATGTTTTAGGAAAAGTCTTCTGCTCACCAGGGGAATTTAACACCAAACATTCCAATGATAATATCAAAGTTACAATGATAACTTACTCTAAAGCCATTTCAATTAACATTTTCTAATGCCAAGATCAATGAGTGGTAGCTTGATAGCCAGTCTATAGGTAAGCAGTGTTGACTTCGCTTTAGAAACGTGATTCTTTGGCTGTGGGACTTGAAAGTGGTTGCTCTAACTTAGTTTCTTTATGTCTACCAGTTGAATAAAAACTTCTGACTTTGCCCTGGAGGAAGAATGAGAAGGAGGAAGGGAGGGAGGAAGAGAAATAGACTCTGTAGTCTTCACCCACAAAACAGCTGTAAGACATTCTCACTAGAAAAAGTGTTTTGAATGCAAGCCACTCTGTTCATTCATAAATGTACATGGAGTGCAAGAAACCCACAAAACCAGGACCAGCAGAAGCACATATTTGCCCAGCAAACCTGACAACCCGAGTTTGACCATCAGAACCCATATACAGGTGAGAAGAAAGAGGGAAGAAACAAACTCCACAAAATTGCCTTTTGAGCTCCCCAGGAACTCTATAGCACACACACAAAATGCACATACACATGCACACACACACACATACTATTTACATACACACATTCACACATACACACAAACAACAACAATAATATAATAAAAAATTTAAACCCTCTGACTTAAAAGTTAATGTTTTACTTAAGGAAAATCTAATTATGACATTTTTCTGTCTGCTACTTTTCAAGACGTCCGAAGAAACTGCTCAAAATAAAACCCAGGCACAGTAGAGCAAGTCTTTGATCTCAGCACTTTGGAGGTGGAAACAAGATCTACGTGAGTTCATTGCCACCCTGGTCTTCATAGCAAGTTCCAAAACTGAAGAAATCTATCTCCAAAGGGAAAAAAAATGGAGAGGGGAGGAAGGGGAGAAGAGGGGAGCCGAGGGGAGAGAGGGGAAACGGAAAGGGGAAAGAAAAAAGGAACGACAGAAAAAGGAAAGACTTGCATTTCTACTATATGCCACTAGATGGCACATCGATACCGATAAACCAAGACATTCCTGTAACGGCGACAAAACCATCTCCAAGAGCACTTGGAGAAGAACTCTTTTGACACCGAGGACATCGTCTTCTTGGCCGTGGCGCTATGTACTTGATTATTAGGCTGCAACACACTGACACAACAAATATACATGTGTCTGGGGGGTGCACAAGAGAAGAGTGCTGGGCCATAGGTTTGAGCCAACAGAACGTCTTTATTAGCCTGCTGGCAATTGTGTGTTCAGGATCCTAGTGTTGCCCCAAGCCTTTCTCAGGGTGAGCTTTTGAAGTGCAAAAAGAAAAACATGTACTGGGCTGATATTCTTCCATTACCAAAAACAGTTAGCAGAACTACAGACGCCAAAAAGCAAGGTTAGTACATGTAGAGGTTTTTCCATAACTGTGGGCTTTGAAGGATTGGCCCTTTATTTTAGCTTTGGCAGGTGGCACTGAGTTTTACATCCACAACGGATTCACTTGTGCTAACATCGCAGGAGCAGCTAAAGTCTGGTGCCCTGTTACATTTCTCACAGGTCTTAGTGAATGAATGAGTCATGGACTCTTCCTGCTCTAAAATGGTGTAGTTGGTCTTAAGGACCATTAATTTTACTGACCTAATACATAATTAGCCATATAGTTTAATATATAGGGTCCCAAAGCTAATTCAATGAGAATAAGCATTACATGTCCAGTCAGTGCTGAGAGCAGAGTAGTTGCCCAGGAGGACCAAGACAACAGAGATTGATATCAGGGATCTTTTTCTCTTTCTGTTTTTGAGGGCTTTTTATTCCAACCCCGGCAAGATTTTTCTAATTACTCTGTATCAATTAGAAACGAGAAAACCAATATGTTTTCTCAAAGCCAGACATAGTTTCTTTTTTTTTTTTAAAGATTTATTTTTTTATTTATTATATGTAAACACACTGTAGCTGTCTTCAG
This sequence comes from Mus minutoides, assembly GCA_902729485.2. Classification (NCBI taxonomy): domain Eukaryota; kingdom Metazoa; phylum Chordata; class Mammalia; order Rodentia; family Muridae; genus Mus; species Mus minutoides. Next base: position 22,567 of record LR750581.1, on the reverse strand, counting down.
ACACTCCAGAAGAGGGCGCCAGATCTCGTTACGGATGGTTGTGAGCCACCATGTGGATGCTGGGATTTGAACTTATCACCTTTGGAAGAGCAGTCGGGTGCTCTTACCCGCTGAGCCATCTCACCAGCCTGACATACTTTCTTTTAACTGGAGAGAAATAAGTCTAACCCTCTGTCTTAGTCAGGGTTTCTATTCCTGCCCAGACATCATGACCAAGAAGCAAGTTGGGAAGGAAAGATTTAATCAGCTTATACTCCCACATTATTGTTCACCACCAAAGGAAGTCAGGACCAGAACTCACACAGGCAGGAACTTGGAGGCGAGAAAGAGCTAATGCAGAGGGCATGGAGGGTGCTGCTTACTGACTTGCTTCCCCTGGCTTGCTCAGCTTGCTTTCTTATAAAACCTAGGATTACCAGCTGAGAGATGGTACCACCCACTATGGACCCTCTTACCCTTGATCACTAACTGAGAAAATGCCTTACAGCTGGATCTCATGGAGGCATTTCCTCAAGGGAGTCTCCTTTCTCTGTGATAACTCCAGCGTGTGTCAAGGTGATACACAAAACAACCTCCCTCCAGTTTTGTAGGATCTTTTCTCCAAGGGTATCTAATGCTGCTTTAATACCCCCAGGTCCTGATTAACTTGTCTATTTAGTTTAGAAAGCATCAGAAGAGGCATATTTAGTCAAACCATTGGCACATGCCCACCAGATAGTCTCAGAGGAGTGGTAATATTTCTGTTATCCAGAAGAATTAACCCACAAGGCAGAGCAGCAGGCATCAGAATAAAGGCAAGCGCCTAGGTTGAAGGTTAAATATTGACAAGTTTTCGCCCCAATAAGTCTTCTAACATTAATTAGGGCTTTCCGAAGTCACAATGAGTTCTCTCAGTCAATGCGCTGATGGTCTGGTTAGTTCTGATCCCTATGCAGTACAGGGATAAGTGTCTAAGCATTACCTGTAATCTTGGCTGGTTTCTGGCTGGGAATGATTAATGGAACCCCCGGGTCCCCTTCCTGTGGCTTAGAATCTGATTCCTTGGGTTTTCACTGTTTCCCAAAGAAGAGCAATTATGGCAGTACCCTCATTCCTGGTTTCACCTTTCATCTCATGACAGTCATAGACAAGCACCTCTATCATCAGGCAAGAGGGTAGTCAAATTGGTAGTGATAGCTTTTTTAAACTGGACTTGAGCGTGGGCCAGGAGTAGGGCCTGGTCCTGACTCACACAGTTATTAGACAGTCACCATTCTGGTGCTTCTTGGAGAGCCTCAACTGAGTCATGGGATATTGTGAGTCATGGAGTAGTATGAGTATAAGATCTTGACCCAGAGTTAACTTGCTTGCTTGCTTTCATTAAACTAGTGGTAACTGCCACTGCTCTTACGTGGGCCATCCTTTGTCTGTATGGTCCAACTGTTAGACAGGTATTTCACAGGACATCTCTGTAGTCCCAAACTTTGGGTTAAAATCCCTGGGGTTTGGGTTTTTCTAAAATACATTTTTGTTTGTTTTTCTGTTTTTGTTTTTGTTTTGTTTTGTTTGTTTCATGGACAAACAGATGAAAAGATCTGGAGACCTTTGGAAGTTTTAGTACTGGAGGACTTGAGTCCCTGTTCTTAAAGCCGCAAGTGGCTTTTATTTAGTCTCCGTCCAGATTAGTGGTTCAGTGCCCCAATTTGTGCTGGTATATAGAGGCCTTGTTATTTCCATAAACTCTGGTACCCAGAAGCAGCAATGTCCATTGCACTTAGAAACTCTTGAATCCATCTCTTAGTCTTTGGAGTTGAGCTTTAAAGGATGGCAGCAATCCTACTGTGAGACGAGCTCCTTTTGCCTTTTGTCTCTCTTCATCTAGTTGCTAAGATAGGTAGCGTTCTAGCAAGTTGGCCTTTAGAAGCTGGCATTCTGTAGCCCTCAGACTGTATCCATTGCAGCACTCCTTCAGTGCCCATTTTCCAATCTGTTTTCCCAGGAAACTTCTGAAGGAAGGGGAGAAAGTCTGCATTTAGTGTCTTTAAATCCAGGGGTAACCCAGTTCAGGTATGTTGCTCTATGTAACTGCGTCTGTCCATTTAAAAACAAAGATGAGTTATTTTACTCCTGCCAATGGTAGGCTTAAGATTGCATCTTTTAAGTCTAGACAGTGTACCCCTGTTTCTCCGGAAGAATCAGACTCATGGGAGTCAGAGGTCCCATGTGTTTTCATAGGCAAGGCGTATCCAGGGTAAGTGACAGTGCACTAGGATGCTTCTCGTCCCAAGCCAGGCAATGTGGACCATAATTTCTCCTTTTGTTTCCAGGCTCATTGGATATTGTTCAGTCTGGACAGAGGCAGCTGCACTGGTAGGAACACAGTGTTGGACCAATCCTTGAGGACAGGTTGTTTTTTTTTTTTTTTTTCCCCATATCCCCAGAAATCTTTGTTGTCAGTCTGAGAGATAATCCAATTGTACCCTTCAATTGGAGGTAGAACCTTCAGCTATGAGATATTCCTTGGACAGAGGGCAAGACACCAAACTGTTATTGAGTATCTATAAGTCTAACTGTGTCTCATTATCAGAGAAAGTTTGATAGTGGCTTTCAGTTTATCAAAAGGTATTTTCTCAAATAGTCCTCTGTTTTTAAAAACCCTTTGAATTACCTCCAGCAATTGGGACCTATTTATATCTTTAAATTCTATTTTTCTAATATCTGGGGCTAACTAGGTGACAAGGGAAATTTTTTTAACATATGTCTTTAATCCTTTAAAGAAGACCTAGTTAAATTGTTTAAAATCTCCTTGGTCAGTGTTGGACAGAAGGAAAAATCTTTCTACCATGGCTGCATTGTCTAGCTGCTATCCTCCTGACTGAATCAGGGGCAATTTTTCTACTTTTTTCAGAGAATGTGAGTTTCATGGATCCTTGGTTGAGAATGAGACTTAAATCATAAAAGAGAAAGAAGTGGAACTTTCTCTTTTCCTTTGGGCCCAGCCTGAGGGAACTCTTCCCCTTCTACCTGAGCTGCTTAGAGTAGCAGAGAGCAGAGAAAATGCTCATCTGAGGGAACTATTTCCCCTCTCTGTGTGCATTCTATTTAGATGGCAGAGGGCCCTGGATGAGAGGTCCGGCCCCTCTCCACCTCTCCACCTTCACCTCCATCCCAGTACCACCCTAACCCTGAGCAAGCAACAAAAGCAAGCACTCCAGCTTTTGAAGTGGGATAGGCAGAGTGTGTGTGTGTGTGTGTGTGTGTGTGTGTGTGTGTGTGTGTGTGTGTGCTTGCTTGCTTGCTTGTTTTTCTCCCCTCTGGGTGACCTGGCAGAGCCAAAAGGATTTGAGTCTCCAACAGGAGGGAACTTAGGACAACAGGAGGTTCTCACACCAGAGAAAGTCATTGGTCAATATAAAGAAACAGAACTGACATAAACACGTAAAAGACACATAGAGACACACACATAGAGAGAGACAGAGTAAAGACAACCAGGAGTGGCCAGAATACATTTATACAGCTGAACAGACAGGAAGATCTCATTGTTCCCGCATGGATCTTGGACGTTGGATTGGCAGTTCCATCCAACCTCTTCTATGTGTCCAAACAAAAGTTGTCTTAACCAGACTTATCTCTAGAGGTGACAGACCAGGTGACTTTACCATTTGTTTCCTTTGGGCATGGAGGTTTCAGATCCCCCCCTGAAGCTTAGACCACAATTGATTAAAGGGAGCCACAGGAAGATCTCAAGTTATATAACCCCTACGAGTCCTCCGGCCATTGCACTTTTAATCACTCCACGGGACTTAGAGACCCTGAGTTGCTTGGGTCTGGTGGCTGGGATCTCACTGGGGCCTCCAGAAATGTTGTGAAGTATTCACCAGAGAAGATTGTCAAGCGACAGTCTTTACTAGCTAGCCCAGAGACAACACCGAGTATCTGGAATCCCAGTGTACTCCCAAGACTTTTTGAACGGTGATCTTTTAATCACAAAATCCATGTATTGGGTTGACATACCTCAGTTAACAAAAACAGCAAAAAGCATAGCTACAAAAGCCAAAAAGCAAAGCTAGTGCTTTTATCGACTTTCCCATAACTATAGGTTTTGATGGATCAAGCATTTGTTTTAGTTTTGGCAGGGCGTTCTCTCTATATTGAGTTTTCCAGTCTTCATGATACTTACTCTAGGGGTTCAGTTGTGCTAAGGTCTCAGAGCCTACTAAGGGTTGGAACCCTGTTACACATGATCCTACAGTTTGGAGGTTAGAGGTTTCAGAGTAGGTGTTAGGGTGGTTTTCTTCTTGAGGGTCTAAGTTATAAAAAAAAAAAAAAGTATGGGAGGAAAAAGCTAAGGCAGCCAATACAAAGCAAGAAATCACAGATGAAGTTAGAATAAAAAGCAAAGATCTATTTATTCTAATCCATACATCAGCACATTACAGACCCAGGCTCAGCCAGATTGAACCAGTGTTTTGCACAAGTTTGGCTGGGCCTTTCTTCAAGCCTGCTGTCTGGAAACTGTGGCAATTGGTGGTTCATTAGTCAGTATCCCATAATCTGACCTGAGCTAAACAACTCTAAAGAGCCACATGATTTGCAGCCTGTAATGCCACATCACAGAAGTTCCTGATAGACCAAAAACATTCGGTTCATGACTAGGATGTGAAAAGAAGGAAGACAAAGGAGCTGGGTCACACTGTCCCCTCTGAAGGCCTAGCACCAGTGTCCCCCAAAACAAATCCTGCTAGGAAGTGGGCATGGAGGCATAAGCCTTTAAGCCCAGCACCCCAGAGGCAAAGCAAACATATTTTTGTGAGTTCAAGGACATCCTGATCAACAAAATGCATCCTAGGCCAGGCAGCTAGGAGTAAACCATTAAGACTCTATCTGAAATAAGTAAATAAATAACAACAAAAAAGAAATTTATGTGAGACCTGACCTCTTAAATTACAGTACCTTATAATGCCACCAACACTTGGACCTTTGCGAAACATTCAGGTTTCAAACTTCAGCAGAGACTCATGGTTGTCTAATTTTGTTGGAATGTTCAGATCAAGGGTCAAAAGTTCTGAGCCAGCAACAAGGTTCAGCAGATAGAGTTTCTTGAGTGGAAGCCTGAAAATCCAAGTTTAATCATCACATCTTACAAGGTAGCAAGAGAGAAATGGTTCCAACGGCTGTCCTTTGACCTCTATCATCAAAGAAAAACCGAACACGTTTTAGTAGGACAGTGGGAAATTATCCAGGCCCATGCAGCACAAGTTCTAGCATATAAAACTGTAAGCTCAACTGAGCTCCTGTGTTCAGCTTCCCAAGCATGCAGAGGCTGCTACAGCCTTGGTTCAAGGAGGCCAATCTGTTGGTACACTTTAGTGGTTAACCTCAGTGATATCCACCTGTTAACAGTTTTACAGTCATGCAGAACGCAAGAGTGCTGAAAGCAGGCTTCCACCAAGATTTTATTAAGGGCAGGCCTGTGAGGCAGAGCAACGGTCACAGAGTTGGGCTCTCTGAGAAACATGCCTGGTGGTGACCTGTGGTGCTTTGAGGGTGAAGCCTAAACTACAATGGAGGCGCCCCAGATGTTGGAAATGTCAGGAATGTGAATTGTCTGCCTGGGGAAGCTGATGGCATTGAGAGCATCCACCCTAACAGGAAAGCCAGGCTGCAAATGGCAAGGTCATGAAGGGGAAACCACCTAAGCCCATTGGAGCCTATGGCAGGATAGCACATTTCCCAGATACCTGACATGGAATAAGGCAATTTCATGTTCTTCCTCCTGTCTTTTGGTCTTGCTTTCATCAAACTTCCTTGCTTTTCCCCCAATTCTCTGCATTCAGATTGGAAGGTTTACTCTGTGATATTATATAGTAGAAGCACATACCTCGGTTTGTTTTCTATATCTATAACTGTAACTATATCTATATCTATAAAACAGAGGTTCACAGTTAAAAGTTTACCTTGTGTCTCAGTAGAGACTTTGGAGTCTAGAATTTTGAGCAGTATTTGAACTTAAGGATATGGGGATGTTTAAAGTTAAAATAAATGCATATTGCTTTAAGGGATGATTGGAACCCTTCGGGGAACAGGAACAGAATATTATCATTTCAAACTGAAATGTCAGCATAGGCTATTTTGAGTGCTAGTCCCTGGTTTTGGTGCTATTTTGAAAGCTGTTGCACCTGACAGAAAGATGGGTCATTAGAAGGTGAAATTTGAAGGTTTTACAGACCCGAGGTTCCAGTCTCCTGTTCCGCTCCTGGTCAGCTTCCTTAAAACAGAGTGCTGCTACAGAACAAAGCATGCAGCTTCACTTTGCCCATCATGGCAGATTCAATATGTCTTGATTCCTGGGACTTCTCCTGCTGGTGTACAGGAGTTCTGCTCTCTCACTCCTAAGTTCCTACCTACGAATATAATCAAATGCTTTCTAAAACTCACTTATGGTCTGTAAATTCCATTTTTTCAGTTAAGAGATAAGGTCCCAAAGCCAAAGCTCTGGCATCTTTGGTGTCTGGGTGTCTGTGAAATTTCCTAGTTCTTTCAGAAGAGAAGGGCTCTGTCACCCCCAAAGGCACCCAGTATTCCTGTAACACGAAGATTGGTGATTATCAGAAAAGAAAGAATGGTCAGCCCCATTCTGCTCTGCCTGGCCTCAGTCCAATTTCTCCATCCTCCATTCCCTCAAAGTCCTCACTCTTCAAGAACTTCCACTAGAGGCAAGGTTATATTTAGACATCTAGGGTAGAAGATAGCCATTTTGTTGTGAAAGTAAGTCTCTCTCTCTCTCTTTCTCTCTCTCTCTCTCTCTCTCTCTCTCTCTCTCGTGTGTGTGTGTGTGTGTGTGTGTGTGTGTGTGTGTGTCCAGTTCCTAGCAGAGCTTCTAAACTCCCCTGGGTACTGGTGTGGAAGAATAACTTGTTATTCCCAGTAAATCCCTGTCAAATAGACCAGGGTTTATGCTAATGAAGTGACCCTTTTAGTATCAGAGTGGTTGCCAAGGAAACATTCACATGATTAGAGAACTGGAAGACTTCTAGAGAGCTGGAGTGGAGTTGGTCTCTTTCACTCATGTGCTGGAGGGACAGAGAACCGTGACTCCAGGTGGACAGACCAAATGGTCTGTGACAGGCCCATTTCATACCTCACATGCTTCTTTACTTGCCAGGAACCCTCTGTTTTTTGTAATATTTTTAATAAGCTGGTGAAACCAAGCTTAAACCAAGTGTTTTACTGAGTTTTTTTTGAGTCATCCTAGCAAATCGTGAAACCCATTTAGAGAATCTACCAAATTTCCAACTTGTAGAGGTTCAGTTGGAGCCTCTGGTCTCTAATTGGTAACCCCCAATCTTCCTCTCTCTAAAACCCCGCCCATTCAGAAAGTCTCTGAACAAAGAAAGGGCTCCAAAAGTCCACTTCCACATTCCTGACGGCTGTCACAACCTTCTCCCCTGAAGTTGTGAGTCATCCTGAAAGGACAACATGAACTCCATTTGTCTCCATTTAAGGACCAGGCCTGAGCTCGGAAAAAAGGCCATAGGCACCAGTTCCAGGAACAGATCATAAAATCCAGAAACAAGGTCATAAAACCCTCTCCCAAAGAACAGCCTGGGGATAACCACAACAATGGGGAAATAGTTTATCTCAGAATGAGCGATCTGCACTGGGCAGCCCTATCTAATCCTGTGGTTAAATGTTCAAGATACAGGAGTGCAGACCAGTGACCACCTGTGACCCCCTAGTACCCACAAAAAATTTTTAGATTATCTAATCCTTCTAGATAGTTCCCCCTATAAGAAGGCCTGTGCACCTTTGTCTAGGGTTGCCATTTTGGGGAATGGTTGACCCCCACATGCTGGGTATTTCTGCAGAATAAATGTTCTTTTTCTTTGCATACTATCTGAATCTTTAGTGATTTTCAGACCCTTAAAACTGAAACCCCCACCTTGGTGACCATACTTGAGCACAAGCCCAGCTTGTGGCAAACGTGTCATTTTCTGTCACCTACAATCCATAAAAAACTTCACCACCATAGCATGCACTCAACTCCTTTGGTCTCATCTGCAGAGACTGGTGAACTTGCCCAGAAGCCATTCCCAAATAAAACACTTTTATGTTTTTCTGTTTGTTTGTTTGTTTGTTTTGTTTTTTAATTCGGCTTGAGTCTGCTTACTTCCTCAGTGGAGAAAAACCTCTTAGCCGTGCTGGAAAGAATTGACTAAACTGTGATGCTTTGTTTATAATTGACATCTGAACTAGCAGGCAGACTTGTGACACTGTAACTTTGACCTGTGGAATTCGTGTTAATTTTTGGTGATACTGTTAGACTTTAAATAAATTTCTAGACAGCATCTAAAGTCAAAATAGCACCCACACATTTGGTGCCAGAGTGTTATATGGGCAGAGTTTCTTCCTTTTAGCATAGTATGGCATAAAGAATTGTTTGGTGAAAAAAAAAGAAGAAAAGAAGGAAGAGGGGGAGAGAAAGGAGAAGGAAAGAAAGAATGAAGGAAAGAAAGAACATAATTTGGTACAGAGAGAAATATGCTTGCCATTTTTGTAGCAATCTATATCACAGAAAAGCACCAGACAGCAAACTTGCAGGAACCTTGATTTTGGACCTGAACTATGAGCAAGTGGATTTCCAGTCTTCAGCCAGGCACTCTCAGATATCTTATATTGGCAGCCTAAGCACGGGTTCAGAGCTGCTATGGAACCTTGTAGAGCATCATTCTCATCTTCCTGTGGGGTAGGCACTCTGCTGTGGCTGGAGAAGACAGGCCCCTGGCGGACTCACGCAGCCTAGGTAAGAGAATGAAGCCACAACTGTGTGATCCTGAGCTAAGCAAGCAAAGAGGGGAGAATCTAGCTATCCACACAGGAAAACGTGCAAACAGAGTCACGTGAGTTTGGAATTCAGAAACATCAAGACAACCTAACAGGTTACCATGACCTGTCTACAGCCTAAATTTTTCTCCATCAATTTTTGGCCAACATGTACTGGGATATTTCTGCTCAAAGATTGACAGTGAAACATCCATAAACATGGTGCTTCTAAATCATGCCAGTGCTTCGCTTTAGGGGTTTCAGAGATTGGGAAAACAGTGAAACCACTCGCCCCTGGACCTGTTTGTGGTCAATGAATGCACAGATCCTTCCTTGCACATTTTATGTCAAACAGCCTTTAACAAACTATTGATTATACCTCGGGAAGATTCAGTTAGGAAAACTCTTTTTCTCTACTCACGCTTTTTGGCTATTTTCTCCCCATATTACAAAAAAAAGTATTTATTTTTATTTCTGTTAAAAGTAGTGTTGAAGCTTTATTTAACTTCACAGTGCCAAGCCTCAATTGCTCTCCATGACCTCAACATACCTTTAAACTCAGGACCGTGTGGAAAACACTTACACAATTCCTCTACTTTCTCAGCTGCAGCTGACCAGCATCAATTGTCCTTGTAAAGCAAAGGTTTCACTTTAGTGATTCAGGGGTCCTGTTTATCACAGCTAATCCTTTTAGTCACAGCTGATCAGAACCATGACTCTTAATTTAGAATATCAAACAGCCCAATGGTGTCTTTAGGGACTCTCAGATTTCCCTATGAGACTTTACAAGCCAAGCCTCCATTGCCTGCACTCCTCTAGAGTTTATCTTTAGTTCCCATGACAGCTCTGTGTGTGTGTGTGTGTGTGTGTGTGTGTGTGTGTGTGTGTGTGTGTGTGTGTGCTTGCAAGCGTATGATCACAAGTGCCATAGTACATGTGTGGAGGTCAGAGGTCACCTTGTTGAAGCCAATCCTCTCCTTCCATCTCACATGTCCTAAGGATTAAACTCAGATATCTGAGCTGGGTAGCAAGTATCTTTACCCTCTGAGGCATCTTGTAATTAAATGACTTTTTTGTTCCTGTAGACACTTGTACTAAAGTGATTAGCCTACCACTTACCACCGTAGAGGATGCCCCTGATGCTGTGTAGACAACAGAGTCATTTGTAACTCTCAAGCACAGTTTGGGGTGCATTTCTTGGAAATTAAACCTCCAAATTCAAGATACTTTATAGGATAGAAGCGAGGACGTGTAACTCCCAGTATGTGCAGTCCTGGGTATGAGAAAGGAGCTTTAAAACCCAGCTGTAGCCTGACTGCTACTGACAAATAACTGTCAAAGAACTCAGTTTCCTTAACTTGTGGGACTCAGATCACTGGTTAAAATGAAGAAGTGCTTGCTGACAGGAGCCTGATACAGCTGTCTCCTGAAAGACTCTACAAGAGCCTGACAAATACAGAGGTGGATGGTCACAGCCAACCATTGGACTGAGCATGGTTCCCCAATGGAGAAGTTAGAGAAAGGACTGAAGAAGCTGAAGGGGTTTGCAGCCTCACAGAAAGAACAACAATATCAACCAACCAGACTACCCAGAACTCCCAGGGACTAAACCAGCAGCCAAAGAGTACATATAAAGGAACTCAGGGCTCCAGCTACATATGTAACAGAGGATGGCCTTGTTGGGCATCAGTAGGAGGAGAGGTCCTTGGTCCTATGAAGGCTCGGTCCCCCAGTGTAGGGGAATGCCAGGGCAGGGAGGCTGGAGTGGGTGGGTGGTGGGGGAACAGTCTCATAGAAGCAAGGGGAGGGGTGTGATGGGGGGGGGGGTTCCAGAGGGGAAGCCAGGAAAGGGGATAACATTTGAAATGTAAATACATAAAATATACAAAAAAATACCTAGCTCAGTAAGATTTGAGCCAATAAAAATTGTGACAGGTTAAAAAAATTAATAAATAAAGAGTCTCCAGTTTAGTTAATGTTCATAACCAATGACTTAAAATTTATGTTGAAATAATAAAAACCTATTTTCTGAGAATTTTGCCTCAGGATTAAAAAGGCACAAAAGCCAGCTAGTAGAGGGGGAAAATTGGCCATTTTTTGCTCATTGGAAAAGAAAGAACTGAGCATATCCCTAATGCAGATACATCCTTGGAATTATGGAGTGCACTCTCACAGTGAACCACCAGGGGTCACTGTCTGAGATGTTTGGCAAAGAACAGACCAGCTGATGCTAATATAGGTTAAGAGGAACTTTCCTGATTCCAAGTGTTGTGGCACAGGCGTAAAGCAGAGGACAAAGGGGAGCTTTTTCGTTTGCAGCACTGACATCTGCCTGCAGCTGGTGCTGACAGCAGAACCTAAGGCTAGCTGCAAGCCCTCACATTGTCCCGACACCAAACATATGGCACCATGAACAAAGGCAGCAAACATCCTGACTCTTTTAGGGAAGCACAGGGATAGTCGGAAAAGGATGCAAACCCATCAGTTGTCCATAGAACTAAACAAACAGGCCTCAAAACACCATGGAGCTGGGTGTTTTCTGATAAACAGACTGGGACAAAAAGTGCATGCTAACCGTGACTCCATTGGAACTCACAGTAGAAAATACCATCCTTACAGGGATGGGCCAGACAGTCTCTCCCACCTTGTGTCCTTTCCTACAAAAGTTCAGGTAGGAGTTCTTCAGGGTCACTCCTTCACAGCTGTCCTAGTTAGGGTTTAACTGCTGAGAACAGACACCAATGACCTAGGCAACTTTTATAAAGACAACATTTAATTGGGGCTGGCTTACAGGTTCAGAGGTTCAGTCCATTATCATCAAGCGGGGAGCATAGCAGAATCCAGGAAGGCATGGTGCAGAAGGAGCTGAGAGTTCTACATCTTCATCTGAAGGCCACCTGGAGAAGACTGGCTTCCAGGCAGCTAGGACTACGTATTAAAGCCCACATCCACTGTGACACACCTACTCCAACAAGGCCACCCCTTCTAATAGTTCTACTCCCTGGGTCAAGCATATTCAAACCACCACAATAGTTATTTTATATTCATATTTTCTCTATACTGAAGGAATTTTTCTATTTCTTGTGTCCTTAAAAGCGAACACACACACACACACACACACACACACACACACACACAGAGGGGCTTGGAGTTTTAGGTCAAAAGTAGAAGCATGCTTGCTATGTACAAGATACCCAGGTTTAGACCCCATAAACTCCTAGTGGAGCAAAATAATAATCAAAGAAACTGTCCTATGCTGAAAATCCTAACTTCAGAAGAAAGTCAAAATAGACTGCTGTCTGGTGAGGTTTTAAAAAGGAAAAGATTCTTGCTCAAGACGGATGAGGCCTCTTACCTCACACCTCCATCTTGCCAATGGCTTGAGGCCCCATGTTTCTTTGCTTGGTAGCTGCCCCAGGAAAACACAGTGACTTGTTGCATGACTAGTTCATGAATTCGAAGAGACTTGTTCTCCTCAGTAGCCTAACATTTGTGGCCGTTTCCTTGCTAACTATGAGCAGCACTGGGTTCTGGTTCAGCTCTCCATCCTCAATCACTACACTTTTCTCCCATTCTCCAACTTTCCCCAGCTCCTCCCAAACCTCCAATGTTTGGCAGGAAATAATGATTTTTCTTTTAAACTTACATGTCACCATGTTTCTATCTTGTGGTTGGCAGTTTATAAGGAAGGACTTTGAGAAGTTTTGCTTTTTTTTTTTACACGAAGCACCATTTCTGCACTTCAGATATGTACCACATTGGCCTTCAGCCCTTGACCTTAACAGCTGCCGAATGACTATATGCTCAGTACTCTTGTGTTAGTTTACTGAAAAGCTGCTGCTGTAGGGCATCTTAGTAATTCTAGTAATGGCTAAAATTCTTATTCAAGTGCTAACCACATACTTGCAGGTTCAAGAGATACCAACTAAATGAGAGACAAACTAACCAGCGTGAAAAGCCAGTACAGACTCTTCTAGTGTTAAACACATAGCTAAGACTTGTCAATGTTCTTTTCAAATACAGTGGAATGATTTTAATGGATCCATTTCAACCTAATGAAGTGTTGGAGCATGATTAAGTTTTCATTGATTTTTTTCCATACTCTTCCTTCCCACTTCCTGAGTTGAATGATATTGATATGCAAGTTAAGAGAGTTGTCCGTCACCTTCACCCCAATGTTCAGGGATATGCTGAGGCTGTCCCTGGGGCACAACTGATTCCAGGTTAATTACCATCATCTACTCTTTGCAGAGTGTGCCTTCCCATCCAGATCACCCACTGTAGAGTTTAGCCAAGATTCAGAAGAATGGTAGAACTGCTCATTTTAGATGGATAAACAGTGCAGCTATTGTGGTGAAGCATTTTTTAGACCATGTTGATATTTCGCTTATCACCAGTATCAACAGAACACCTAACACTGAACAGCTACCGACCAGTGGTCCCCACCAGTACCTACTGATCTACACATAGCTCTAGTCACTCACTGCCTTTTCTGCTTGAACCTTTTGAATATGCACCATGTACAAGCTACTTAACAGAGTGCTTCAGGAGGTGATGGGTTTAGATATCCATGCATATTTGTTATTGATTTATAAAATATAGTGCATCCCTAAAGAATTTGTTAGTTAAAAATATTTCCACAACTGAAGTCTTTGACTTGCACCTTCAGTTCGGAGGCAAATAATAGGGTAGAAAATGTTATTTTTCTACATGCCTCAGAATTTTACATTTTAAGTTTCAATATTGAGAACAGTAAGTAATGATGTCTTTACTTTAAAGACTAACCATTAAAAATGTTCCATAGAATGATACATATATTATTTTCCGACTGTCATTTATATCCTGAGTGTAGTGGAGAAAAGACAGAAATTTGAAGAGAAATCAAGACAAAGCAGCTTTGGTGCTACCACCCTCCAAATCTACGACTGCCTGTTAGAGTTTAGGGACATATGCCACCAATCCCTTCAGTTGCTCACAGCAAGTAGTCTAGTCCCACCACTTAGTTTTCCAAAGAGGAGAGAACAGGAGGGCACCATGAATTTGCCCTGTGCCCTGGTTGGGAGACTGCTTGTATACTGGGGCTCTCAGTGAGAGACTCAAGACATAAGAAAATACAAGACCAGCAAAATTTGCAGCACCTGGTCCTCTCTCGAGTGTGTGAATGGTCTAAAAGTCTCTTGGACACTGTAGAAGCTATGGGACCAATCTTAGGATGGAAGCTCAAAAAGGAGCTCTAACATAAAGACTTCCAAGTGCTACTCAGAGAAGAAATTAGGACATAGGAATATCACAAGAAGTCAGATGGAGAGTTCATAGAGGACCAGAGTTAAAGCAGTACAGGATCTCTGACTCAATCTCAGAAAGAAGCATACCATGAAAAGGCCTGGATTTAGATGCTCTCACTGAGAGATGCTGGGCTCTCCAAGCAGAAGCTTTCGAAAATGGATGGTGGACATGTACAATTGAATACAAATAAGCCAGAAGCAGGATGTAAATTGGATAGATTGCCAGTGTTGTCTCTGTGTAAAAGCATTACAGATGTTTCAGGAGGGAGTGGGACTCTTGGATCTGTATTTTGAAAAGTCATTTTTGCTGTATGTAATTTAAAGTTTAAAATGAAAGAAAGCAAGATAAAAATGAATATCTTTTTCTGTAGAGGAACACTTTGCTAGATTTCAAAGTAAAACTTCACCTTTAATAACTTGGTATTTATATTTTCAATAAAAGCAAGACAGTCAAGGAATGAAGGCAAGCATTTTAATACTGTCAGATATCTATAATCATTCTTTAACTTCTAAAATCACTGTTGTAAAAACTGTAATATAATATGAATATGATTTTCCATCTAAAAAATCCAGAGAATAAGCTTAAGTCATAATTAGACTTACAGAAATTAGACTTATTTTCAAAAGATAAATTTCTAAGATTTTATTTATTCCTAGAGGCACACACATTCACACTGATATGTACAGACCACAATGCATGCATCCACACATTCTTTCATATACACACATCAGAGAGCTTCACTCTGCCAGACCCAAACATGATGAATATGAATTTAACATATTTTCCCAGTTTACATTTCAGTTCAAGCAGAGAGAAGAGAGCTTAAGTCTGGGTTCTGAGCTTCGTTCGGGTCTGGGAAATTTCCAACTTGGTTGTTTGTTCTGTCTGGGGAAAACACATCTCACATTCAGCTTTAGTCTGCTTAGTTGGTCTAAAGGGCTATTGTTTCTAAGAAAAAGAACTCCCAGCTAATGGAGCATGCTGCTTACTGGTTCCTCATGGCTTGCTCAGGTTGCTTTTTTATAAAACCTAAGACCACCAACCCAGGGATGCAGCTACCCACAATGGCTCCTCCATCAAACCCTAATTTAACCAAAAAAAATCCCTTACAGTAGATCTTAAGGAGGCATTTTCTTAATTGAGGATTCCTCTCTGAATACTCTAGCTGTGTCAAGCTAACATCAAACTAGCCAGCACACCACGACACTCTCATTACTGTCAGAATTTGCATCCTGGACATCTTTCATCTACTTTTTTGGTTATTATTTAGCAGGTTAGAAGCAGATACCTATGTGTCTTAGTTGTCAGTGTCAGTCAAAGGCAATCAGACTAAGTAGGTGTGTGTGTGTGTGTGTGTGTGTGTGTGTGTGTGTGTGTTTCCAGCCATTTCTATAATAGCATCTTATATATAGTATAAAATTTCTTAAGTCTTTGTCATTTTACCCTTGTCTATTAATTGACAGATCTATGAAAGTGGGGAGGAGAGAGCTACTATTGCATGGGCTTATGTATATTTGACATATACAAATGCAATTAAATTTAGGAAAACAAAATAAAAAATTATGTTCATGTAAACAGGTCAAGTATTATAATGGTTTATATTGTCAACCTGGAAGGCTCTAGAATAACCTAAGTGACCATCCTCTGGGTATGACTATAATGGATTATGTTGATTAGATTAATTGAGGTGGGGAGACTCACACTAAATGTGGGTAGTACTATCCCATAGGCTTAGGTCCAACACTGAATAAAAAGAAAATGAGTTGAGCACTTGTCTTCATAGCCAGCTTGCTAACTGCAGATAAGTAGATCAGATGACTCAAGTTCTTACTGTTTTGACTTCCCAGCCATGATGTTCTGTATCCTTGAACTGTGAGAGAAAACAAACCCTTTCTCCCTTAAATTACTTTTGTCAGATGTGTTATATTAGTAATGAGAAAAGTTACTAATACAAGTACTATCAGCAATCTATTATAATTCTAAGAAGGACGAAGTGTATGACGACAAAGAAACCACAGGTATCAAAGCTTACCATACCTATGACACAAGGACAGTGTACTTCCTTTGTATGCAAAGCAAATCAAGTGGGAAGAGCTTAATATTTCACCCTGAAGGTCACTTTCTATCTAAACAGGTTCTTCTATGTTACAGTTCCCATCACCTACAGAATAGATACATGACAACACCACAGCTCCCTGCCTCTTCTCCCCCATGACCCTGCCATACATTCTTTTTAAAATTATGATTCACATTCTTTATGAAAACAGTAAACACTCATAAGATCCAAGTTCAAAAAGTACAAAGGAAGGATAAGTAATGTTGCATACATTTATATATCTACTAGATGTTTACTTGCCTGAAGAATGAAATCTTTCCATACAAATGATTATTTGTATGAAAGACTAGAGACATACATCATTAGATTCCAGGGTTTTTGTTTTTGTTTTTGTTTGGTTTGTGTTTTGTGTTTTGGTTTTTGTTTTTTGGGGGGCTTGGGGGTTTTTTGTTTTGTTTTGTTTTGGTGTCTATAAAGGACAATATATAATTGGGGCTGGCTTACAGGTTCAGAGGTTTAGTCCCTTATCATCAAGGCAGGAAGCATGACAGCATCCAGTTAGGCATGGTGCTGGAGGAGCTAAGAGTTCTACATCTTGTTTCAAAGGCAAACAGGAGAAAACAGGTTTTTAGGCAGGGAGGACCAGGGTCTTAAAGCCCACACCCACAGTGACACACCTACTCCAAAAAGGCCACTTCCTGGGCCAAGCATTTAAAACCATCACAGGGGGTCTCCAAGTAGCTCAGGCTGACCTTGAACTCTTCATCCTTTCTCCATCTTCTATGTGCTGTGATTACAGGCTTGCAGGACCACACCCTGCTGACTTTTGCTTTTCTGGTAACCTGTATATTCAACCACCTTCACCCCACCCCTCAAAAGAAGTAAAAGAATCTCAAATATGCATCATTTTATCACCATTGTTAGATAAGGTTCTCTTACTGAAGTGTCGCAATTTCTGGGCAATGACTTCTCAGCTTTACAGACACCTCCTCTTCCCTTGGGCTTCCGAGAGTCATAACTCCGCATGACTCTTCTCAGTTAAAAAGCTCCTGCCATTATGTTGACATTCCAGGGTCCCAGAAGACCCACTTGCCTCCATTCAAGGCAAACTCATGCTGTGACCACCCAGAGAACAGACCAAGAACTTTCTCCCTAGGATTTGCCTGCTTAATTCACCATGATCTTCAAGCAAATGCCACACCCTCCCTTTGTTACTATATCTGGAAGAAAAATTAAAAATTTTCCATATTTTTATAAATAACACCACAGGTAGAATGTGGTTCAGTCATTCCATAGAGAGTATAATAAATAGCACATACAAAGACTCAAGTGTACTAAAAATAAACCTCAAGGTGCTTCATTTTTTTCAGTAACACAATGTTATCTATGACCACTTTTGTTTTCACAGAATCTACGGAAATTCTCACAAAGGGGATCCATAAGGACAGTCACCTCTCTGTCCCAACACTCATGCTCATAACTATAAGAAACCAGGGTCATCTCCATTCCAGTCCAGTAGGCCACAGACGTAAGAAAACGATCAGCTTTAAAGTCAAAATAAACTTAAATTCTTTCCTTCATAATTCTCCCCAAGGGAATTGCACATAAGAATAAAAGCCATTCAGCCAAGAAATTATAATCTCTGAAACTGTTAGTACATAGTGTTTGTTTTATCATCATTCAGGATAGTGATATGTACATATGGAAATAGGAAATTTTCTATATAAGGCCAGTATGGTGGCAGAATGAAAATGGCCCACATAAGCTCATATATTTGAATGCTTGTTTTCCAGTTGGTGGAACTGCTTGGAAAGGATTAGGAGAAGTAGCCTTGTTGGAGGAGATGTGTTACTAATAATAAGCTTTGAGGATTCAGTAGCCCATGCCATTCCCAGTTAGCACTCTCTCTCTCTCTCTCTCTCTCTCTCTCTCTCTCTCTCTCTCTCCCTCTCTCTCTCTCTCTCCCTCATGGTTCTTGTCTCAAGATGTAAGCTCTCAGCTACTGCTCTAATAACATGCCTGCCTGCTTGCTGCCAGGCTCCCCAACATAATGGCTATGTGATCTTACCTTCTAGAACCAAGAACCTCTAAACTAAATGATGTCTTTTAGAAAGTTGCCTTGGCCATGGTATCATGTCACCGGCAATAGAAAGTAACTAAGACAGTCACATATCTGCAAATATACGATGTTGTAGACTAATTCCTGGAGTGACAGGGAACAAAAAATTTGAAGATCACTCAAAGCACAGGAATGTTCAACAGAATTTCCCACATATCTAGCTGCATCTAACAATACTGACCAAGATGATACTAATTTTTACCTGTGAATGATAACAGTTTATAGACCTGCAATTATAAAGGTTCATACGTGTGTGTATATTTTTAAGTGGTGCTTAGGATTGAACTGAGGGCCTTAGGAACAGGCTCTGCCACCAAGCTAAGTCTTTGTGTGTGAAGGATGAAAGCTTTGTCTATTAAAGGTGAGACTTGGGAAAGGCTGGAGATAATAGCACGTTGCAAGAGTCCCATAGAATAAAAAAAAGCAGAGGCTAAATTGCAGATGCAAACATTTGTCACCTAGTCAGGGCACTGGAAATGTAGAGAACCCAAGAAACAGGTCAAGAAGACAAGGGGTAACTGCAGGGTTCAGCATACATGTGATCAGTGTGCCCAGAAACCCCAATCCCGAAGCTGACACACCGAATGAGAAGAACCAGATAGGAGCAGGAAAATAAGAATAATTGGTTGCTGGTGTAATAAGATTCATTTTTTCTTAGAATGTCTTCCCATACTAATATTATTTCATAATAAATATTTCAAAGGCATGCTACTAGATCTTCAAACAATGCTGTGCCCTGAATGATAAGCCAGAATGAAGCACTGTGCATTTACTTATGATGAGGACCAGAAAAGGTCTCCCAGCAAGGACATTTCAAAGGTTCAGTGGGCAGGAAAGAAAATCTGTTGTTTCATCACTGATTCCAAAATCACTGCCCCCCTCCCTTTCCACAGCACAGCAGAAAGGGAAATGGCTCTCATCCTCTCACCTACTCCCTTCTGTCCTCTTTTGCCATCTACCGTAGTATGACACAGTTGTTAGCTTACAGGCTAGCACTAGGCTGCCTCAGGGACCTAGCAATTGCTTATGTTATCATCTGCTGCCACTGCCGGGTGTGACAGGTGTGTGCTCCTGGATAAAAGGAACCTTCACCCCAGTTCTCTCCCTGTCTCCCTGTCTCCCTGTCTCCCTGTCTCCCTGTCTCCCTGTCTCCCTGTCTCCCTGTCTCCCTGTCTCCCTGTCTCCCTCTCCCTCTCCCTCTCCCTCTCCCTCTCGCTGGTGTTCTCTTTCCCTCTTTCTCTCATTCTCTACACTCCCCCCTTTTCTGCCCTTAGGGCTCTGCTCCTGACTAGCAGCCTGCCTGACAGACTATATGGCTTGCTCCCCTTCCTACACCCAATAAACCCCCTTTATACCAGACTTCTTGCATGGCATAATTATTCATGGGAACACCTTGGCATGGGCCTGCCAGGTACTCCCTCACCACATTATATTCCATAACAATAGTTAGGCCAAGCTTTGTAGTAACAGGTTCCTAGGGAAGTCCAGAATATACCCAACGGTTCCAGGGATCCAGTGTTGATTCTTCCAATAAAGTCTTTCCTTCTTTAAGATGATCTTGACATGAAAATGAAGAATTTAATTTAGCTCCCTTGGGTTTTGCAGTAATACTGTGAACTCTGAGAGAATGGTCATCTAGCATGACTATTGTTTAGTTGGAGCATTTGTTAATATTAAAATTCATTATGTATATGTAATTTCCCCAGGTAATAAATATTCATTGAGACCTGTCATAGGTACTGAGCAGTGACAGAACTGTGGCTATGGTTCAGCCTTCCTTGCTCAATAGATTCTGCCCTTTTCCCCAGGTGCCCTGTGGAAATGCAGGCTGCACAGAGCTGTCCTTTAAGATAGAAGGATAGGAAGATCTACATTCTGTAAACTTGAGGTCAATTTTGGTGCTGCCTTTCAAAAATGCAGCCCTCCAAACCTCCCCCAAATCTGTACTTCTCAGGACAATTACTCCTGCTACCCCTAACCCCCACCACATTCCCTGCGTCTTGGTTCTTAATTTCCATGCATATAACTACAACATAAAAGCTTCCCTTTTGAGGTAATGTTTGCAGCAATTGTGCTACCTACTTTGAACTTATTTCTCCTAAGCCAGCAGTCTGTCTCTCTTCCCTACTGTGAAATTGACTGAAAACAGCTTGAAACTGACAGGCAGGGTTTTGTATAGTGACCAGACACAGCATTAAAAAAAAGAAAAAAAGTCTGGAATTTTTTTTTCTCTTTTAACAGAGGCATCTTCAGTGCATCTTTATTGTTGTCATTATCAGTTTTATTATTCACTGGAAGCTTTTGCTATCCAAGAGGATATTTCAGAGCTGGAAGATTTGTCTACCAATTGTTCTTAAATGATGCTCTCCTGAGGGAGACTTACACCTTAAATTTGACATTAAAATGGTTTCTTGAAGAATAGAATGAGAATTATTTTCTTTGCTCATTTTTGTCTGCTCAACCCAGAGCGTTTGGGGTGTGGGGTTAATAAGATGTGTGCTTTGCTCAGAATGAACAGAAAATGCAAGGCTAGACATGAAGCTTTAAAATACCTTCAATAACAGAAGCAGACACAAACCCAATACAGTCTTATACACACCGCTTAAAGAAAAATCATTCATGACATTTCTTGAAGACATTAAGGCAAACTTTACTGGGAACCATTGTGATAAGTGTATGACTTCTACAATGAGGCTTTGCAGCTGGGATTCATTCAATTTAATATCGGTAGGGAAAAAAATGGGACCTGGTAGCCAAAAGCAGGGGTTAACAACTATCACTGATGAATGGAAAATTACCAAGAAGGAACAGCAGGGGACAGAAATTAAGCTAACAGGACTCTAGAAGAAAGGCATGCCGGGAGGCACCAGATATGAACCAAAAGATGGTAGAAGATGGTAAGTAACCAGCTATTGAAGATAAGCAGACATCAAGGCTGGGGTATTCTGATTAAAACGATTTAACAGTATGCTTTCTGCAATTGGACCATGCAGAGACCGAACAAGGAAACCATGTCAGAGACAAGTTGAGAAGAGTATTCAGAAAAGCCAGGTTAGAGTTTGTTTGAAGAAGAGACTCCTAGTGAAGACACACACAGTAACTGCCACACAGGAGGTACTCTGCACACGTTTGTTAAGTAAGTGTATGCGTGAGTGATGCTACAGACAGCATCAGCTTCTCCTTTGAAAAACAGGCAGGATCACTTTGTGAGCCCCCATCTATACTCCTGGCCCTGCCCAGCCAAGGAGCGCAGAGGCTGTGTGTGTATAAAATACATCACCACAATTTCACAACTCCTAAAGAGCTGCCCTCAAGAGGAATAACAACCTTCTAATAGCTATGTTCAAACACATGCCCCAAGCTCCCTCTAGAATTTTAGAAGCCTGGTGTAGCCAGAGTCACCATGAAAATCTCGCAGAGAACCATTTTATACAACCTGCCACTTCAAGCCATTGAGCTTCCCCAGAGGTATGCGTTTTCTCATGTGGGCCCCAGTACCAGATTAACTGCCCATGTTTCCAGAGCACCCCAGTCTCCCTCAGTGCTAAACCTCTCCCATTCCCTGAGCAGCTCAATGATTTTATGAATGCTGTGTCCTGTGGCTAGATTTTTTTTTTTTTGTAGTGTCTTAATGGGAAAACCATTCAACCTCCAAGACCCAGTTAAATGCCATCTCTTTCTAAAGAGTTCTGTTCAGGCAGTACACCCACCCAGGTTTCCAGCTCTCCCAGCGATCCGGAACACCGCGATCTCCAGACCACTGGTAAGAGGAACACACATCTGTTCCAGTCCAATCTCTGTGGGACTTGAGTCTGCAGCGGGAGATAGACAGGCTGAGGGCGGAGAGCAGACCCCTTCCCTTCCGGCCCACACCGCTCTGCTCCAGCGCAGGGCGCAAGGCCTGGGGGCCGCGCACCCACCCAGGTTTCCAGCTCTCCCAGCGATCTCCGGACCACCAGTAAGAGGAACACACATCTGCTCCACTCCAAACTCGTGGGACTTGAGTCTGCAGAGGGAGATAGAGAGGCTGAGGGCGGAGAGCAGACTCCTTCCCTTCCGGCCCACACCGCTCCTCTCCAGCGCAGGGCGCAAGGCCTGGGGGCCATGCACCCACCCAGGTTTCCAGCTCTCCCAGCGATCTCCGGACCACTGGTAAGAGGAACACACATCTGTTCCAGTCCGAACTCGTGGGACTTGAGTCTGCAGCGGGAGATAGACAGGCGGAGGGCGGAGAGCAGCCTCCTTCCCTTCCGGCCCACACCGCTCTGCTCCAGAGCAGGGCGCAAGGCCTGGGTGCCGTACAC
>LR754718.1:16109-35418 GCA_902729485.2 Mus minutoides | reverse complement strand
AGATTCCACAATTATAAAGATTAGGGATATGGTTCATAACTCCAATTAGATTTTTTTTAAAATAAGTTGTCTCTAGGTAATGCCTTTGGGGGAGGGGATACTTGAAAATAGTGATAATTTCATTTGGGCTGGTTCCATTGGCTTTTTGTAAATATTACTAATTTATAGTCAGTAGCCAATGATAACAAGTTGACTGGGCTGAGCCAAGTGGCCATAGCACCAAACATACCATCCCATAGTATTACTTGGTACTTGTTTTTTTTTTTTTTTTTTTTGTAAAAAAGTACTTCAGGATAAGTGTAGGATATTGTGAGATTTTTTTTTTAACCAAGCAGAGAAGGTAATAGGAAATTTGTGACAGTTCAAAATGAATATGCTGTGACATTGACTGAAATGGATTTACTCTGGAGGAAAAGTCAGATAGATCATTGGTTCTTTAATAAGTAGCTGGAAAGAAGAAATTAAGCACTAGGGAAGGAAGTGATTCTTCCTTCTGTCTCCTGATTCTTCAGCCGGTGCTTTAAATATTCTGGTAACCACCTTCTTGTAAGTCTGTCATCTTACAGTGATTTCAAAATGTACTGAAGTCCTAAAGCTATGGATGCTGTATAAAGCTACAATGTAAATTTATTTCTCTCCATAATCTCTGTCACTTTTCCTGTCTCCACATAAAACTCAGGAGATGTAATATTGTATTATTAATTACAGCCACAGCAAGCTGGCTGTCAGAGTCAAACTGGAAGTACTGCCTCCACTAGGCTGCTGAACCTTTAGCACTCATTTGCTCATCAGGCTTAGGATGATGATGATGATGATGATGATGGTGGGGATTTTTAGAACCTGCTGTTCTGTACTGGACACTAGAGCTTAAAAAAATAAATAAAAAGCCACGAATTGCTCAATTGAGGAACTAAAATGACAAAGAGACAGTGAACTAGACTCAACGCAAATTAATTCCTCTATACGAGAAATTTGTGACTTTAAATGAGGTTTTATATTTTTATAAATGATGTGAGAGTACCTCTTAGAGACTATGGAGATACTGTGAGATTGGTAACCACAAGCAGTTAGTCACATGGAAGGATCAGAATATATATATATATATATATATATATATATATATATATATATATATATATATATAAAGAACCAACTAAGGTAAAATAGAAACAGGCTAAAATGATCTCTATTCATATTTTAAATAATATGATATAAA
Source organism: Mus minutoides (assembly GCA_902729485.2). Lineage (NCBI taxonomy): Eukaryota > Metazoa > Chordata > Mammalia > Rodentia > Muridae > Mus > Mus minutoides. The sequence goes on along the minus strand of LR754718.1, from coordinate 34,202 downwards.
TGAGTAACAGTTTAAAAGTATATTATCAGTAATATTTATAAACAAACTATATAAAATGTACTTTCTAAGGAGTACAAATCAAATTTAGAATCTATGGACAAACATGAAAGATTTTTGTCTCCCATATGAGACTTTGTCAAATGCTAACTTGGTGACAAATGGGGTGGGACAGAGGTTAAAAGTGTTTACTGCAACACAGGAAACCATATTCTCTATCCTCATCTCTATGACAAGAGTTCATATCTGAAGGAGAGGACCAAATCCTGCAAGTTGTAATCTGACCTCTAAACACATGAGAAGACACATATGCATCCATTCATATACACACAGCATGATTACAATAATATAAAATACTCTCTACATTTTCATTCATTAACTATAATAAAATAATGAATACACAGTATACCAAGTTTTTAAAACTCAGTATTTAATATACAGGGTTGGTATTAACACCAAAAGAAGAAAACAGTAAGCCCCAGTGTGAATAACACATGGGTTTTCTTGCCCAGTAATAGATACACATAATGAGAAACTGGAAATGTAGATCAAGTGAATGTACTTGCAAGGGACATACAAGAGGAGGAGATGAACATGAACACCCATGCAGAATGCAAGTAAATGAGAATACAGCTGAGAATGAGACTGGCATCCTGGGTACGAATGCCGAACTATGCAAGTGGGGAGAGATGTCCCCAAAGTATTATGTTTGTTGGGAAGGCACTGAGACCAGTTGTATCCAAGTGCTTATGGCAATGTAGAATGGAAGAGACCAGTTGATTATGTTGCATTCTTCAATAAAACAGGTCACGTGTCACCACATGGTGGCTCATAGTACTTCATCAGGACATCATCCTATCCCATGGAAACCATATCTACCAAAATTAAAAGCAAACAAACAAACAAACAAACAAGTCTTACAATTTGTATAGCCATATGTGAGACTGGAAATACATATATTAGGGATGTGTGTAAATATTTATTCTCCTTTTTATATTTAGCTTCAAGGGTAGCTGATGTTCCTTTCCCTTCATTTCATATCCCCAATTTTTTTTTTTTCAATTATGTTGTTGTTTTGGGACATCAGGAATCTTGGTTGACTGGCTGGAATAGAGTTTACCTATGATCCCCTCCAACCTGCATATCCTGTTTGCCTAAGTTTAGTTTCTTGACACCCCCCCCAACAGTAGTAGAAGGATGAATGAACAAGTACAAGTTGGCTTCAAATCCCTACATGTATGTCATATCCTGTACATACCTACCCAGAATTACATATAATAAATAAATACCCAGAATTACACATAATAAATAAATAAATAGTACAATGAGATTAAAAGTTTCAAAAGATATTGTAGAATATAGTGTACCTAAGCATCAAATATATTAAGCTTGAAAAAAATCCTTGCTAATAGTAGAGTTAGAAATCTATTTTTAAAATAAAAGCAAATCTGCCATTGAAACTAAGAATCATGAGCTGAATCTTTCTCCAAGAAAAAGCTATAATGTTGTAATTAAATGAAAGATAATAGAAAATAATTATTAGTAGAAAAATCTTCACAGAGGAGCTAATACTACAAACCAAACAAAGTTAAGAAGCAAATGTATGAATTATTTTAACATTCAAGTATTTATCAGATATTGACGAAAAGCCATGGCATCAGGCGTATTCCTGGCTAGGTAGCATAATTGGATTGCAAATTATCTATATATCAGAGAGTTTAACAATTAGGAGCAGTAGTACTAAACCAAAATGCAGATACACAGTCCATTTGAAGTTTAGGATTCTCTTATCAAATTTTAAGTGTTATTTGTTTTGTAATGATAAACTCTACATAGTCTAATGTGTAAATGTAAATAAATTAAATTGGGCTTTCCCAGGGGTTTGCCTACTTGTGATATGTCACGTATTGGAATAAATCTGAATCTTTCTGTGAGTTCTTTGAGTCTCTTGGGACTGACATTCTCTTTCTGGATGATGCTTTAGGACATTTACTAAATATATCACTGTGTACTTCTCCATGATTAGTGATGACTGGATTTGGTGGCTGTTCACCTTTATTATAAGTTCCCATTTAACACTTCTGATTATAATTGTAGAAAATAACCCTGTGTGTTCATGGATGTGTGCTTCTCTCAATCCAGCCCATCAATTTCCCAGGAGCAATTGGCATAATTTAAACCTCCAACTATCTCTTTCCCTTCAATTGTAATTGGAGGCTCCTATTTTTAAAGTAGTCTATTCTTGTTCCCTTATGTTATCTGAGAAATTTATTGAGACTCCACTGCCCCAAACCGGCACATGGGTGTGATAAATAACCCAGCCTGATAATTGTTTAAACAAAACTAGGCTCCGTGAACCAGCAGCGAGTTCTCAATAAAGCTAGGGTAGAAAAGAGTCTCTGACTGCTCTGGAATGCTTTTCTGCTCTAGAACTCTGAAAACATGCACTCTATAGAATTTTGAGATATCATTCATTTAAGTCAAAATTTAATATACATGGGTCATGTAGGTATAATTTATCACCATATATTTAAATTTTAAGATATGCATAAACATACACTGGATAGAATCAAAGGAAAAAAATATAGAGAGAGAACTGGAAGCAACACAATTTTCACTACATAGCTAGAGATATTTCACAGTTTATAAGATTGCTTTTAAAGTTCTCCTTCTTATAACTCCCATTTGCTCTTAACATTCATTACAATTTTTTTTTCTGTTCTCTAAAGATAAAAATGAGACTCATGGCCTTGGAGCTTTCATGCACAATTTGTACAATATAATTTAGTACTCTAGTTTGACTCAGAAATTGGAAATATTTGAACACAAGGTTGTTCTTTTATAAAACTCTTTGTAACATATCTAAGAGGTGAAAGATTTAGAATTAGAATTATGAAAGATAAATGTATGAAAACCTGTTTCTTTTTAATTGTACAAGATAAGTGGTAATTATAAATACTCACTAGAGACCAATTCTGAACAAATAAGTAGATATATTTAAATGGTTCCTTTAAAGTTATTGAAAACTTTTAGATGTCTGTTCTTCAAGTTTTCTTATGAAGTGGCTGGTAGAACGATTTTTCTATCGATTTCAACGATAGAAAACAAAATAAAAATGAAAATAGTTATACTTTTATTGTTGGATTAAAAATGTCTATAACATACTTGATTTCTTGTTTTAAAATTAAGTTTGAATTTAATGTGGTAAATAGTTTTTAATATAAATATAATCAAATATTTTTATGCCATCTAAGTTTTAAATTAATATTCCTCAGACAATTATTTGTAAATTTTCCTATAAATTTGTTTCCTTTACTTGAAATCGTATCTTATATGGTGCCAAATTCAGCATATTCTCCCATATACAGGATGCTTCCATAGGCAAGGAAATATTTGGTTTGAATTGAAGATCTTACAAATAAGGAAAAGCCTTTAGGACTTTATATACATTATAAAGTGAAGTTTTATAGACAAAACACCGAGGTAAGTAGCATCCTTCAATATTTTTGAAGTTATCATAAAATTAAGCATAGTTGAAATTCTCTTCTCTCTAAATTACCCAGTTTTAGAAGACCATAATATAATTGGGTAAAAAAGGTTAATGACCTGTGATAAAAATTTAGCCATTGTATTTGACATACTCACCAAGCGAGTACTTTTATTAAAATTAAACATTAAAAAAATTAAAACCTTCTACTTGCTACTTAAAATATGCTCCCTTTGTATATGAGTTTCAAAACAAAGAGGTCCTGGTCCATCTGCAAACTCAGCATCCTCAGCTAAGAAAAGAATGAGAGTGTACGGAGGAGGAGGAGGTCGCAGAAGCTTGCGTGCTGGCAGCATCCCGTGACAAGGCATCTGCGGAGACAGTCTGCATTATGGTGCCAGTTAGCTGGTGTCATCGCTATGTCACTTGCGTTCATTTTGCACGAAAAGAAAGCATACCACCACAAACCTACAAAGTCTGGAAATGTATGGTAAACTGTCAGATTCCCTTGTATGATTTGTTTTCGTGTGACTCTAGTTGGCATACAATATCTCAATAGACGTAGTCCTTTCCAAAAGCAAAGGAAATTGCCCTAATCAATGCAGGTTCCAAACTTATCAACGTCTAAATGAGGACAGCTTAATTCCTTAGATTAGTGTTTGGCTCAAATCAGCAAAGGTTTCCCGAGAAATAAATGATGATAATAAATGATGAGACCATTAAAAGCGCCCAGCTTTTCTTTCTTCTGCCTATCAGTTCAAAGGAGAAGCAATGCCATGTGGCTGCATCTTAATCACGTTCAAGCTGGAGGGCCATCCGTTGAAAGCCTGTCTCAGTTCATAGATATGAGAGATTGTAATATTTTAACATTTCCTGCTGCCAAGTTGCTAAGCAATAAAACTATCTTGGCACTCTGCTGCCAGTTCATCATGAAGAATGACTTCAGTTTTGCTTCGTCTCTTGATGAAACAAATGGAAGGCAGCTGCACCAAAAGGCCCTTCAGAAATGTGTTGCCAAACAAATCCCTGGAACTTTCACCTCGTCGCTTAGCTAACAGAAAAGCACAGATACAGAAAAATCTCAAGTATGCATCAGCATAGAGAGCATGTCTGAAATAATACTGATACGATTACACAAATATCTCGTTATAATTCTAGCCTCATTCTGCCTTTCCATATCTCCATCTCCACAGCATACAGAAGTGTGACAGTTATTTAACTAAAGACATCTTTGATTCCAAAGTCAAACTAAAGTCAGGCACACTCATAGAATCATAGGCTAAATTAAATACATATCTTTAGTTGCTGTTTTACCCATCTGTTAAAATTTTGATTTCTTGAGTAACATCAAAGCTTGACACTGAAATAGAAAAGAAAGTATAAATGAAACCATAGGAGAAGTGTGTTACAGAATATTTTTTGAGATACATGTGATTTTATAACATAGCATATACTTTTCAGAACTTTCTCATTTTCAGGGTACATGTTCTCAGGTGTATATAAATCAAGGAATTTGGAGCTTATACTATATACCTTAACAGACTATAACACACTCTCTTGCTGTTATTATTATTTATTATTATTATTTTCATCATAATCATCATTTTAATATAAACTGAATCAGATATTAAGTGCATCACACTAAGATCTTTCCATGCCATGACAGAGAGTTCAGAACTTACCCTTGAATAGCCAAATTAAAGGATCCTGGCTTGGAAGATCCCCTTGAGCATTAGAACACATGAGTTTCCAGGAAAAGCACCTATGTGCAAAGTCAAATCATTCTGAAGATGTATATTTGAAACCTATTTGTCTACACACTCTGCTTTTCTTGCCTCAGAGATCCCATGCTTCTGCACTTAACTAAATTCTTCTCTGCAACACACCTTTAACTTTTTTCTGAATCAAGCTAGGTGAAACTAGAATATATCACACAATTACAAAACAAGACAAGTTGATAATTTTCTTTATAACACATCTCTTCCCTTGAATTACAGAACCCTGATTCCTTGCTTAACTGTATTCTCTACAGGAGTTGGGTTCTATGTCGGTTATTTAGTCCATAGGCAGATTCTCAGGAAATGTTTTCTATGGCCAATCAATGTGTTAGACCCTGAGGACAAAGTGATATATTCAGATGTCATGGTCTGTCTATTACTGTCCTTGCCTTTGAGAAAGACAAACAGATACAAACAGATCAATTATAATAGTTGTAAAATCCATGCAAGGTCAGAGGACTGTTCCAGTAAGTAGAGTGTGTAAGTCTTGTGAGGCGGGCAGGAGCATGCTTAAAAAGGATCCATATTTAATACTTAAGAATAAATAAGACTTCATCAAGAAGGAGAAAGCCTATCCTACCAGACTATAAAGTGCACAAAACAAAAATATATAGAACTTGGAGACATCGAAAGCTACATTTTGAGGAAAGACAGCATCAGTCAAGATGGGACAGCCACTTTTGCATGTTAAATATTTGGTGTGGGAGGATACAGGTCCATTTAATATACTGCAAAGAAATTAGCCTATACTAACAGAAAACTGATATAGGAAATCTCTGATTTGGTGTTGAAAGAATATTTTTCAAGTTGATGAAATAATAAAGAATAAAATAATAAAGAATATTTGGGTGCTGAACTGCAACTATATTTTAAAATGTGCTGCATTTTGTCAAAGGATTTTTCAGCATCTAATGGGATAATCATGCATTTTTTTCTTTGAATTTGTTTATATAGTGGGTTATGTTGATGGATTTTCTTATATTGAACCACCCATGAATCCTTGGGATGAAGTTTATTGGACTGTGGTGAATGATCATTTGGTGTGTTTTTGGAGATCAAAGTGATACAAATTGGAAGCGAAAAAGTCAATGTATCACTATTTACAGATGATATGAGAAAACCCCAAAAATTCTACAAGAGAACTCCTATACCTGATAAAGAACTTCAGCAAAGAGGCTGGATATAAAACTAACTCAAATAGATCCATGACCTTTCTCTACAGAGAGGATAAATGGGCTCAGAAAGAAATTAGAGAAACAAAACCCTTCACAATAACCACAAGTAATATAAAATATCTTAGTATACATCTAGCTAAGCAAGTAAAAGATCTGTATAATAAAAACTTCAAGACCCTGAAGAACAAAATCAAAGAAGACCTCATAAGATAGAAAAATCCCCCATGCTCATGGATTGGCATAGTAAAAATGGCCATCTTGCTGAAAGCATCTTCAGATTCAATGCAACCCCCATCAAAATTCCAACTCCATTCTTGAGAAAGATAGAAAAAGCAGTTCTCAACCTTATCTGTAATAACAACAACAACAACAACAAAACAAACAAACAAAACAAAACAAAACAACAACAACAAAAACAGGAGAGGAAAAACCATTCTCAACAATAAAAAGAACTTCTGGGGAAATACAGAGAAACAGTGATTAAAAAGTGCATGGAATGGGTACAGTGACAGACAGGAAGATCAATGGAATAGAATTGAAGACACATAATTAAACCCACACACCTATGGTCACCTGATCTTTGACAAAGAAGCCAAAACAATCCAATGGAAAAACAAACAAACAAACAAAAAAAAAAAAAAAACAAAAAAACAAAAAAACAAAAACAAAAACCTTAGAGATCCCAGAGACTGAGTCAACAACCAAAGAGTATCCATGGAAAAGTGTGTGCTACAGATGTAGCAGAGGACTGCCTTATCTAGTTTCAATGGCAAGGGAGGCACTTTTTCTATGGAGGCTTGATGCCTAGAGAAGGGCAATGCTAAGTGTGTGAGGCAGGAGAGGCTAGGTAGGTGGGGGAGTGTTATGGATAGCCCTAGGGCTAATTATATTGGATGTTAATTCAGTTCTCTTGTGAGGGATTATGAATGAGGAATGAGTCTGTGTTCAGGTGATTTCCTGTAAACATGCTTCCCACCTTAATTTGTAAAATAAAGGAGAGCTGATGATTGTGCAGATAAAGGGAAGGTGGAGCAGAAGGTGGGAGAGACAGAGAAAATGGAGAAGGAAGAGGATACAGAGGAGGAGGAGGAGGAAGAAAAAGAAGAAGAAAAGAAGAAGAAGAAGAAGAAGAAGAAGAAGAAGAAGAAGAAGAAGAAGAAGAAGAAGAAGAAGAAGAAGAAGAAGAAGAAGAAGAGCAGAGCAGAGCAGAAGCACATGGCCTGGAAAAACAGCAAGTTCTAAGGGGTCTCATAGATGTGGAAGATGGTAGTGTAGCTGTAGATCTGCCCAATCTAGACATATAACATGTATTCATATTAATTGAGTTGTGTTTTCATTGTCAGGCCATATTTGGGTTAAATATTTACCTCAAAAAGGGAGCACCATCTTTGGAGTCAAAGTAGAGGAGGAATGAGATGGGGGATTTGTGGAGGAAAGAAGAGTGGGGACAACATTTGAATTGTAAATAAATAAAATAATTAATGAAAATTTTACAAAATTAAAATTCTATTGCTTTGAATACAGAGCTTATCAACTAAACATTACTCATACGTTTCTGTGAGAAATTAATTGGCTAGTGGGGACATCAATCAAAACAAAGAATATTGGAGGATGTGAATATGTACTTAATAATTAGAGTGAACTTTAGAGCCCTTTGACTTGAAATGTTTCTAAGAAATATTAGTGGATATGATGAGACTGGCTTTTTTGCAGAGGATATTTTTGATCCTATTCTTTTCCTTCCCCCAACTCCTCCTTCCAGATCCAACCCAGATCCCTACCCAACTCTCTTGATATTTTTAAAAATCTATTTCAAAGGCAAAACAAAAGAAACCAATCAAGCAAATAAAAATTCAATAAGACAGAGTTGTCCAAACAAAACAATAGATATACAAAATGACCTGGAGTCCATTTTGAGTTGCCCAAGTACTCCTGAGCATGTAGGCAGCTCTGTAATATGCATGACATACCCAGGGATACTCATGGGTGAAAACTGATTTCCCCTTTTCCAGTGGGTATCAATTGCAAATAGCTTCTTGTTTGGAGGTGGGACTTTGAGTCTACATCCACTGTCAGTGCTAGGATTTTGGCTGGTTTGAATTGGTGCAGGTTTTTGTATACTGTTTCAGGCCCTGGGAGTTACTGTTGGGATCCATCCCACTGTGTTTGTAAGACACTCTTTTCTAGGAGTCATCTATCCCATGTGATTCTTACAATCTTTCTATTCCAACTTCTTCATAGATCTATGCCTCTTGTAAGAAGGGTTTTCATAAAGCTCTTCCATTTAGTGAAGGGTTATTCAAAAGTACTAGGTTTTTAAAACCAACTCATTTTCTGTATCCATTCCTCTGTTGTTGGACATCTGGGTTCTTTACAGCTTCTGGCTATTATAAATAAGGCTGCTATGTACATAGTGGAACATGTGTCCTTATTACCAGTTGGAACAACTTCTGGGTATATGCCCAGGAGACTTATCGCTGAATCTTCTGGTAGTACTATGTCCAATTTTCTTTGGAGCTAAGATGAAAGGATGGACCATCCAGAGACTACTGCACCCAGGGAACCATCCCATAATCAGCCACCAAACCCTGTCACTATTGCATATGCCACCAAGATTTTACTGAAAGGACGCTGACATAACTATCTTGAGTAAGGCTATGCCAGTGCCTGGCAAATACAGTAGTGGATGCTCACAGTCATCTATAGGATGGAACACAGGGCCCCCTATGAAGGAGCTAGAGAAAGTACCAAAGGAGCTGAAGGAGTCTGCAACACTATAGGTGGAACAATACCAGGAACTAACCAGTACCCCATAGCTCATCTCTCTAGCTGCATATGTAGCAGAAGATGGCCTACTCAGCCATCATTGGGAAGAGAGGCCCCTTGGTCTTGAAAATTTATATGCCCCAGTACAGGGGGACACCAGGGCCAAGAAGTGGGAGTGGGTGGGTAGGGGAGCAGGGCGGGTGAAGGGTATAAGGAACATTCAGGATAGCATTTGAAATGTAAATAAAGATAATATCTAATTAAAAAAATAACTCTAGCAGAAAATAAATTCATGGATTTATCAACTATAGGTATATTAGTTAAAATGACTGTTACTGTGATTAAAAAAAATATATTAAAAGTAACCTGAAGAGGAAATGTTTTATTTGGATGATGGAACCTGAATCCCAGTTTACTAAAGGAAGTCAAGATGTTACCTCAAACCAGACAGGAACCTGGGAAGAGCTGATGCAGAAGCTAGAGAGGAATGCTATTTACTGGCCTACTATGCATGGCTTGCTCAGCTTGATTTTGTATAGAACCCAAGACCACCAATCTCTTTGTTTCCCTAGGCACTACAGGATGAACGAACCCCTCATGGTCAATCACCTACGAAAAACTATCCCATAGGCATTCCTGCCTTCAGCCCAATCTTATATAGGCATTTTATCAATTTTGGTCATTATCTCTGAGATGATTTCAGGTTGTATCAAATAGATAAAACCAAACAAACTAACAAACAAAGAAGTAGCTGACACAAATGCTTAACAATATCTGACAAGCAACTACTAGGTTTTTAAATAACGCAGCAGAGAGTGAGAGTGAAAACATCATGCAGCATGGAAAGTCACTGGTACGAGAATCTTCTAGGAAGACATTTCAGTGCATGAGAGTAAATACAATGATATTGTGCAGTTGATTGCAGGAATCCAAAGTAAGACTTCCATCAGAGTTCAGCCAACCAAAGTTGTGTGACTTCTTAGAGTGGCTACTGAGTTACTGACACTAACATCTGAATGTTTTTACTATCTTTATAGAAAACTTCAATTCATACATTTAGGTGTGATAGTGACCTTTTACTACTCGAAACGCATAAATGTTAGAAAATAATAAATTATTTCCCCTAGATTCATGATATGCTCTTTTTAAAGTCATCTTCCAAGTAGTTATGAAGCATAATTAATTTCTAAGATCTAAATCTAGTGAATCTTCAAAATAATATCCATTAGGTAAAATCTAATATATTTCCAGGAAATAATTTAATTGAATAATTCTTACCCAGTTAATGCCAGGAAAAAAAGATAATTGATTTATGGTACTTTCAGTTTAGATCATGTTAGCCTACATTTAATTATAACAGCATTGGCTATAATTTTATATGTGTATAAAATGGAGAAAAACAAATGTGAACTATTGATTATTTTTGGCATCATGATCAATGCCTTAAAATTTGACAGCAAATACAGTTTTGTAATAAAGAGAAAAGAGAACATTTGAATGGAAATGTGCCATAACTTTTGCTTACTGAAAGAAATATCTTTCCTATGTTCAAATTTAACTAGTAGGGTTGTCTTTCTACTAACAATAATAGAAAGGTTATTTCAAAATTCACCAATGTATGATACAAAGCAGTTATTTGTAAGCTGAACATTTTCTACTGAAAAAACAAAAACAAAAACTATGTCTGTTGAAGTCAGACACATCTTAAAACACAGACTCAAAGATAATGGTTGTATGAGGGTCACTGAAAATATAGATATCCATAGTGAACTTTATTACATTACTTTTATAACCTGATACCAGGATCATAGACTTGATATTATAAAATTGTTCTGAAATTATAGTCTTTACTTCATTGACATTCAAAAGTGTATCTATAGCATCCATAATATAGTGGCAAATCGGCACTATCAACTTAAGAAGATTTTGAATCATGTAGGAACATTGCTTTGGGCATGCTTAGGCAAGTCATTCCAGAAATATCTAACTGAGGGAGAAAACCCACACTCTGTGTTGGTGCTGTTGCTTCATGGTCTGGAACATAGATCTGAATGGGAAGGCTAAAGTGAACTTCCTCTCACTTAGATTTCGATGCTTATGACTCCCTGTCATTCCTGCCCAACAGCTAGAACTCACATTGTACACTGACTCTGACACTATGAGCTGTAATTTCAACATAGATCAATTTCAACATAGACCCTTCCTTCCTTATTTGCTTTGTAACAGTGATACACATGAATTCTGCTTAAATTTCCTAAATTTGAGTGAATAAATAAATCAATAAGTGATTAATTTTTGATAAATTATATTTATTTACAAATATTCACTGTTATGATTTATTTGCTACAATAATTTAAATTATGTTTAAGTAATTCTTTGCATGTCTGATGGGGTTGCGCATCAGATATTCTGAATGTCTTATACTTATATTATGATTTATAAAAGTAGAAAAAATACAATTACTAAATAGCAATGAAAGTAATTTTCCTATTGGAAGTAACCACAACATGAAGAACTCAGTATTAAAGGATCTCAGTATTAAGTAAATTGAGATCCATTGATCTATATTCCTAGAAAAACTAATTACATGCTACGGTGAGGAAAATAAATATCTTATTACTATCCCAATCTATTTTTCCATAATGTTCACTGGCTTTATAACGTAAGGTACGGTAAGCTTTATTATTTCTCCTTTAATTATGTGCTTTATCTAACATCATTTTATCTCTTTCTTTTGACTTGCTAAAATCATTGAATAATTCCGAACTTTCTTTCAATTGTCCTTAACATTTATTGATTTTTCTCCCCATTACTGCTCATGAAATAATGACTCCATCAGCTAAATCTATTGACTTCATTCAGAAGCGTCCTGAGTCTACCCCTCCGATTGCTCATTTTGAAACCAGGGCAAATCATTATTCTCTCACCTGAATTACTACATTAATAGAATTTACTTCTAAATTGTCTTCTACTCTCACTCCTTGTCATTATTCCTTCCTTCTGCAGTGATGATTTTACACAATAAATCATGTTTCATGTCGTCCCCTGCCTTTCACTTCCATTTTCACCGCATCATTCCTTAAATGGAATTCTGTTCCTCAGTGTGACTTCTTGGAATATATGATCCACTGTATGCCGCTCTCTAAATCCAATTACTTCCTCTCTCTGATTCTGCACTCCAGTTTTCATACCTTTTCTCTTGTTTTTCGCTATCAAGTTCAATTCACTTCTGACAAAATAACAATAAAAAAAACTTTTCTCAAAAGAGAAGAGGAAGAAGTTTTCTTCCTTTTGATGCTCAAATACCCAATTCGATAAAACTCTGCCATGTGTTTTTCTTGTTTTTATTATTTTTCATCACTATTTCTATAACATTCTTATTTCTCTTGCTTTCTTCCATTCTCTCTCCATCTCCTTTCCTTTCTATAAAACATGTAAAATAAAAAAATTGGCAACTATTATTTTCACTTAATAACTTAAATAAAAATGATTGAACCATTCAATTTGTATGTCCATTATCAATAGAATTTATTGTGTAGTTCAGGTAAAAGGGCATGTGTGTATAGTATAATTTCAATAGTTAACTGTTTGATTACACACACAAATACACTCAGACCATGCACTCTTTAAGTTGCTTTAAGTTGTAGTATTCTACAGAATTTACCTGTAATTTCAGGTATGGAGTGGCTTTACTTAAATTGAAGAAATAGAAATAAACCAAGGGGGTTGTAATGAAGCAATGTTTTGTTGTTTTACAGCAAGTGATATTGAAACTCTAAACAGTTAAATTCCCTGTCCAGAGAGGGAGGTTCTGGGGAACATGGTAACATTATCTCAGGTTCTTTAATTTCTTTTCAAAACAGTCTCAAATTTTGCTATCCGCACACTTCAATGATGGTCAAAGTACTATATTCATAATTGTTTAAATTAATTGTGAGTTGTATGTTTATACAAACTGTGAAGCTGTTCCTCATTTGTTGCTTTATACTCATATTTATATTCATTCTTAGGAACAAATTTAACTCTGGAGTCATATCAAACCAGTTAAATAAGAGTAGGAATTAAAAGGAAAGCAATATGATGAGGGGAACAACCTACAATGTCAAAATGAACATGAGTCTGTAATTACTGTCTGAAAGCCCTTAGCTAGAACCATATTTTTGTAAAGCAATAACACCATAAAGGACAAAACAGATTATCAGTTAATATAAAGAAACTATATAAAAAATATATAGTTTGTATAGAACCCAAGACCCAATATACAAAAATATAAAAGAATGAATTAATGTTCTCAAGGATGAGTAGATACTGTGAAATTGTAAGATTTGATATAAGAATATACATATTTCTGCATCACAGCCTACAGATTCCAACAGCCTAGAACACATTCCAGATGTGTGGGCTGTAAAAGAAACATAGTGGCTGTTCAAAAGTTTCTATTGTACCAATTCATACCATTTTATATATAAAATGACAATAGGACTAAATTCTAGGATATACAGTTTGCTTGAATATGAGTATAGCAGTTGTGAACACTCCATTGTAATAGCCTAGAAAATGAGCAATGTTTTAACAGTTAAATTCTAAACTATATGTGCTAATGATATATGTAGCACTCATATACATTTTGAAAGCTTTGTAAAGAATCATTATACATGCTCTATACATATGCCATTTTAAGGTTTAAAAGTGAAAATAAAATAAAATAACAATAACAATAACAATAAAAAAAGAAAAAGAAAGACATCTGTTGCACGATAATTCTAAATATTTGCAAAAATATGTACTAAATACTAGAGGCAAAGTTCCTACAATGTGGCTTTACTTATTTATTTTTTCCTGTTGAGTGAGCCATGGAAATATTTCTGCCATAAGCCAGTTTATATTATCTTTACTTCAATCAGCAATAATCTCAAATTTCCACACAGTTTAAAAACAGGTTGAAAAACAATACTTAAAGTCCAATTGTAAGTTGCTTAAATATTAATATGTTGTTTAAAAAAGAAAACTTAGAAATTATTCAGTAAAAACTGTTTTTACAACTGTATTATGATCCACATTTGTATTTTGTTATTTTCTTATAACATCACACTTATAGCTACCAAATAGAGGATTGTATGCATGCTCAATTTTAGGGAAAATCATTAAGAATGAAGGAGCTGACTGGGTTTTCAACCTCCTAGGAAGAACAACAATATCAATCAACCAGATTTCTCTGAGCTGTCAGGGACTAAACTACCAAAGAGTACACATGGAGGAACCCATGGCTCCGGCTGCATAAGTAACAGAGTATGCCCTTGTCAGACATCAGTAGGAGAGAACCTTGGTCCTGTGAAGGTTCAATGCCCCAGTGTACAGGAATGCTAGGGTGGGAAGGTGGGAGTGGATGGGCGGGCTGGGCAACATCCTCATAGAAGCAGGGGAAGGAAGGATAAATGGTTTCAGGAGGGGAATCCAGGAAAGGGTATAACATTTGAAATGTAAATAAAGAAAATATCCAATAAAAGAAAAAAAATATTTTTATTTTTCAATGGAACTATTTTTATAAAAAATTAATATCAGAAATGTACTCCAAATTAATGATTACTTTTAATGTTGCTTAATATAAATAAATGTTGTAAACCATTTATAATTTCACATAAATAAAACAGTTTTCTCTTGAAACATATAGTGATGTAATGTTTTTACATTCAGTGGTTTTTATCAACCTGACATTGTATCATATGAAAGTAACAGTCTCCTAGGAAGCTGTGAATTGTCTGTTTCCAAGATTTTATAAAACATGGCAGCTTAATCTTTAGGAAGATCAAGGAGTGTGGTTTATTGGAAACTGGTTTTACAAATGTACAGAATCTCTCTCTCTCTCTCTCTCTCTCTCTCTCTCTCTCTCTCTCTCTCTCTCTCTCTCTCTCTTGACAGGGTTTCTCTGTATAGCCCTGGCTGTCCTGGAACTCACTCTGTAGACCAGGCTGGCCTCTAACTCAGAAATCTGCCTGCCTCTGGCTCCCGAGTGCTGGGATTAAAAGCTTGTGCCACCAAGCCCGGCCATCTTCGGGGCCTTAATTCAATCTTTTCTTATGGAACATCAAGTTGTACACTTAATCTTAGTTTGTCTGACATCTAATCATGTCTACAATCAAAGTAAATGCTGTAGTCTTTATTTCTTACTATTCCTGTTTGTTTTCTCTCTTAGTTTGCTTCCATAAAAGACCACCTGCTTTATTCAATTTCAGCATCTCTCTCTCTCTCTCTCTCTCTCTCTCTCTCTCTTTTGCTGTCTTTGAGTTTTAGATAAATGACTTCTTTTGCTGTTTATAATAAAAATTCAGTTCCCTTTGCTAGTGTTTGTTCTTTGTTTCCCTGACCTGATCCCCACTTTAAATTCCAATTACACAGTCAATCAAGTGTGTTTGGCAGATGCCACACTTGTATTGCCAAGAAACAGGCAGGGACTGTGTTGATGTCTCAATCAGAGTATTAATCATATGTCAAAGGGGGATTTCTTTTTTGAATAGCTTATCCAGTACACATCAGGTTTTCTAACAGTGCCTGACTTACACGGGAAAGGCCAAGAATTTGGGTGCTTTCTCTTTCTACAAGGCTGGATGTCCCAGAAGCCAAATTTGGCATTGAACCCCTGAAGGATTTCCAGAGAACTCTTAGTCTTCGGTTTACATTGGAAAAAGGAAGAAGTTGGTTCGATTAACAGTGAAGGAATTTGGAAGCAGTGGAGAGAACACATGAGCTTGCCAGCAAGAGTGAAGGCAGGCAGATGAGAGGCTAAGTTTCCTTCTTCAGTGTCCTTGTTTTTGGACTAATACCAGAAGATGACACCCATGTTTCAAATGCATCTTCCCACTTTAATATTCTGCTTAAGATAATCTTGGGCCTTGGAGTATGTTTTAGTTAAGTCCATATCCAGCCAAAGCAAGATCGGTCAGCACAACTAGCATAGTGCTTGTATCACAACAATGAGAACCTGAGTTTGTTGTATAGAACTCATGTAATAAAATCAAAGACAAACAACAGCAAAGAGAGAAGCAGGGCATGGGGGTAGGTAATTGGAGTTCTTGCTCTGTTGAGAAGGAGCTATATGACTCTAAGAGCTTGCTGGCCATCAATCTGATCTAAGTGGTGAGCTCCAGTCAATAAAAATGCCTATCTCAATGAGAGTGGGTGGTATTATGTAGAGTAACATTTAAGGCTGACCTTTGGCCTATGCGTATGCACCCTCACAACACAGACATTCACTAACAAATGTAAACTTGTAAATATGCATGCATCCCTGCTATATACTTACATAAACATATATACATGAGTGCATACATGAACACACACACACACACACACACACACACACACACACACACACACACACA
This sequence comes from Mus minutoides, assembly GCA_902729485.2. Taxonomy (NCBI): domain Eukaryota; kingdom Metazoa; phylum Chordata; class Mammalia; order Rodentia; family Muridae; genus Mus; species Mus minutoides. Next base: position 17,620 of record LR754718.1, on the reverse strand, counting down.
AAGTACACTCATAAAAATAATTTCAAATCAGAATCACCCTGATTTGCTATGTCAAGAAAGTCAGTGGTGGTAGTGGTGGTAGTGGTGGTGGTGATGATGACAACGATGATGATTATAGCCATGGGTATCATCAAAACTGACAATTTTTAGAAAATGTAAATAGAGCCCATCAGGCAGCAGTAATCAGAATAACCACACTACCATTCCAGGACATCTGTTCATCGGTCCTTTTTTCTCTCCTACCTTTAATTTCTTACCATAAGTGCACAAGTCATGCTATTTGTGTCACTTTTATTTTTCTAATAGTCTGCCAATTACCCCAAGACTGTGTTTCTATGTACTGCCATCTACAGTGCACACTTAATTTGTGGCTCTCTCCCTGGTATCCTGTGTTTGGAATTCTCAATGCAAGCTGTTTGTATCTCTGAGCTTCATCTACCTGTCTTGAGCATCTAAAAACCTGATTTCAAATCATCTGCTGTACTTGGCCAACATTTTGAGTGATTTACTTTTTTCTTTCCTTAATCCTCACAGTCAAGAGTTAGAGATTTTGTGTGATGATTGTCCACATTCTGTCACTGACATCCCCATGGATTTTACATTTTTGTTTCAGCTTTACATTCCAGTGATAGTTTTGAGATGTAACTTGATTAGTACCACATAACAGAGGTGGGGATACATTAGTAAGTGATTATAATTTCAGATCTTCTACAGCAAATTTCCTCAGAGCTGATACCTTAATGTATCAAAAAAATTATTTTCTCAGTGTGCTGAAGTAAAATGGCTACAATCAAGATGTCTCAATGTTTGTTTGCCTGTTTGTATGCTTCTGCATTCAGGAGCAAAGTCCTTTCCATTTGCCTGCCAGACTAATGATACCACTCTATTTTTGTAGTCACTCATTGTGTGGCCATCATGTGTGTCTGCCTTCTGGGCCTCTGCACCCTACTTTCAGTCCTTTCTCTTTTAAAGTCAATAATTATTATATCGAGGGTTCACATTTTCTAAGAGGTTGCCAACTTTCTTAGGAAATGATGAGGATATGGTCTACTAGGGGATAAAACTCACAACCAAACTGCATTCACAGATATTTGTTTAGCTCTGTTTGTAAAACAATAAAGATTATTAAAGCAATACCAAAGGCAAATCTTTGACCTAAAAAACAAACTTATTAAGTTGAAAAATTAAAGGGACATTTTTAGGAAACGAAAACTGAGAATGTTGGAATAGCAAAGGCTCATGGGAGGGTGTGAATTTAAAATGTCAAGTACAAGCCGGGCGTGGTGGCACACGCCTTTAATCCCAGCACTCGGGAGGCAGAGGCAGGCGTATTTCTGAGTTCGAGGCCAGCCTGGTCTACAAAGTGAGTTCCAGGACAGCCAGGGCTAAACAGAGAAACCCTGTCTCGAAAAACCAAAAAAAAAAAAAAAAAAAAAAAAAAAAAAAAAAAAAAAAAAAAAAAAAAAAAAAAAAAAAAAAAAAAAAAAAAAAAAAAAAAAAAAAAAAAAAAA
>LR754718.1:0-15141 GCA_902729485.2 Mus minutoides | reverse complement strand
AAATAAAAAAAAAAAAAAAAAAAAAAAAAAAAAAAAAAAAAAAAAAAAAAAAAAAAAAAAAAAAGTCAAGTACTATTGAAGTTTCAAAACATGAAGAATAGATAAAATTCTTTATCTGTTTTTGTGATAAGCTAAAAGGATTGGTTTCCCTGAATTTTTTTCACTGTCATTACCTTGGCCTCTAAGTAGTGAAATAAGTACTTCCCAAATGAAGAGCTTGTTAGACATGTAGGTCCTCATTTCCCTAATTGCTGAGAAAATCATTTTGAAGTAATTTTCCAACCAGAACCAATTGCAAGAAAGAAAATTATACATCTCACCAATCTGTGTTTCATGGGTTTTTGAAGGAAGTGGAAAAATAGTCAACATCAGTGTATTTAACAACTAATATTTATTGATTATTCCAGTCACATAAAAAGATTTCACAATTAGAATATTTCGGAGCACACAAGATAATATGTAGGTACTTGATCTTTTAAACACTGGTAGTCATGAGCCAAGCAAGTTTAGAGAGCTGTTATATTCTTTATATTTAATACATATCTCCCTATTCTATCTTCTACTTCCCTTTTACATTTAGACTTTAAATTGCAGGATTAAATGAGATCATATATTAAATATTCTGAAATATTCTTTCAATATTTGATTTATATCTATTAAACTGTGTTTCATATTTTAATGCATACTGCCATAGAAGGCAGGCTTTAGTTTTTAATAGTGAATGGTATTTTATTGTATTGTTATTTAACTATATATTTTTTCTAATGACTAACAAATAATTCAGTTATTTCCCCGGCTAATTTACAACAGGTATTTTTGCTTTAATCATGGGATGGTAAATATATATATATATATATATATATATATATATATATATGGAGGAACTCAGACTCTAATACAATAAGTGCTAAATATATATTAATGGAAACTTTAGGTTAAATTATTGATTTGGATAAGTATAAAGAGGAAAGATTATGTTCATAATATATTGTCAATATTTTTATATAATATAAATGAGTGAAAAAGTTATTGCATCTGTCAGAGTAGTCAAGATAGAGAATTACATAATGACTCCATCAATATATGGTGACTTATCAATAGATGGGTAAACTATATATATATATATATATATATATATATATATATATATAAACTTTAAACATATATTTAAACATGAGGAAAAATTTTATTTGTGAGCACTCAGAATATACTATGTTAATTAAAATAGTACAAAACTGACAAATAATATATGATCTCATTTAATCCTGCAATTTAAAGTCTAAATGTAAAAGGGAAGTAGAAGATAGAATAGGGAGATATGTATTAAATCAATTGGGCATTTATTTAGTGGAAAATGAATAATCTCTTAGACCTAAAGTAGAATAAGAAGCTATAGGTGACAGTAATGTGGTGTTTGTTTAAGGTTTTCTTGCAGAACATTTATAACAACATTTCTTGTCATACAGTAGTGTAAGTAATGAAATTGTATCATAGGGATTATTCCTCAGTAAATATATGTAGCAAAATATTCTACTTTACAGCAATATTTAATATTTTAATAAATTGTTACTGAGTAATAAGAGGTAAATAAAACAACTTTCCAATAATAATAGCAATGTTAATAATAAAATTAAATGCTAATGGTTTAAATAAATAACAACCTAGACCTCTACTGAACACTTGTAATTCATATGGCATTTAATTTTAGTCCCATTTCTTCAGAACAGATTGTTTTATCGTAAATTTGCCTTCTTAATGCAAACTGTACTTGACCAATTCTTTTGGTCAAAGATCCTTGATATATACAGTTAGCCAAAAGCATCCTCAGTGTGGGGTCTAATTATAAAAATCTGTTCTTACAAACCTCCTTCAATTGCTAACAATGGTTTCCTTGTGCTTAGTGTATAAGGGGCTTGTTTTACTTGTAGTGTTCAATGCTTGTCCTCGGGTTACAAAGTGTGGTTGTCCTCCTAGGGCAATGAAGCACCTTCTCTGAAGACTAGAATGTAATTAGGTGGAGGACTGTTTGCAAATCATTCACAGGGACCTGCGTTTGATCTTCCCTGTAATCAGAATTGCAGAGGTGGAAGCAGAAGGACTAGAAGTGGAAGTAGAAGGACTAGAAGTTCGTTATTCTTGGCTTCCTTGTGAATATGGTGAAGAATCTTGGTTGTTAACTTGACTAAATGTAGAATTAACTGAAACCCAAGCACCTGGATGCAAAGCGGTGATGAATTTCATTCTCAATGGAAGATCCAACCTAAGTCTGGGTCATTTGAGATCAGAAGACCCAGCCTAAAACTGGTCCACATCGGGTTGCAGCCCCTGTTAAAGGCATGAAAGTAGGAAGCTTCTGCTATTCTGCTTGTCTTCACTCTCCCAGACAAGCTCACTGATCATATTTTCAACCAATTCTCTATCTTGTGGTTAAAGCTATTTCTTCTGGATTCCATATATACTGAAAACTAGCAAATCTCTAGGATTTACCTGGGACTCTCTCCCTCTGTCTCTCTCTGTCTGTCTCTGTCTCTGTCTCTGTCTCTCTCTGTCTCTCTCTGTCTCTCTGTCTCTCTGTCTCTGTCTCTCTCTCTCTGTGTGTGTGTGTGTGTGTGTGTGTGTGTGACTGTGTCAGTTCTATTCATTTAAAATAACATCACAAATACAGTACATTCAAGGCTATCCTGGGCTACATAGGGCATTGGCTCAAAATATAAAATGAACCTTGTACATATTGAGTTTTCTTAATACTTTATGTTTTTTCTGCATCTCTTCAGCTTGGATCCAAAGCTAACAATTATTTTGTAAAGAGTTCATGGAACAAAATCATGAGTAGTTCTAAGTCAACTAAAGAATGCAGCATCATAACTTGTGGCGTAACAACTACTGTGTTTTTACAAGCCCAGTATTTTGCATTGTGGGGACAAACAGCAGGATGAAATACTTGAGGACAAACTTACATTATTAACATGAGGGAAGGACCAGTCTGTAACTCACAGTTCTCAACCTCATGAATAATCCCCTCAAAACACAAATATTGGGATATTGTAGTTAAAATTCAGCCACTGTTCTAACACATTTTACCACTCAACTACATTCTGAATACCTATAACCATAAGCAACATAAGGTTATCTCTCTCATTGCTCATCGAAAAAGCTTCTTTTGAGGCAGATAGAGATAAACCACTACAAAAATCAAAAACTGATAAAAATGAAGAGAAAAACTATGAGATACCCAAACCAATGGATGCATCTTTAGCATGCTGTACCCCTAAGGACTTTGGGAAGATCATCTTATGAAAACTATACCCAGAAGGTGCTCAAACTTGTAATAAGAACACATGATCAAATATGTTCATAGCAGCTTTATTTATAATTGCAAGAAGCTGGAAAGAACCCAGATGTCCCTCAACAGAGGAATGGCTAGAGAAAATGTGGTACATTTACACAATGGAGGACTACTCAGCTATTGAAAATAATGAAATCATGAAATTCTTAGAGAAATGAGTGGATCTGGAGGATATCATCCTGAGTGAGGTAACCCAATCACAAAAGAACACACATGATATGCACTCATTGACAAGTGGATATTAGACCAGAAGCTTAGAATACCCAAGATACAATTTGAAAAACACATGAAACTCAAGAAAAAGGACAACCAAAGTGTGGATACTTCGATCCTTCTTAGAAAGGGCAACGAATTACCCATGGATGGAGTTACAGAGACAAAGTTTGGAGCAAAGGCTGAAGGAATGACCATCCAGAAACTGCAGCGCCTGGGGATCCATCCCGTAAACATCCACCAAACTCAGACACTATGGCAGATTCCAACTAGAGTTTGCTGACATGAGCCTGATAAAGCTGTCTCCTGAGAGGCTCTGCCAGTACCTGGCAAATACAGAAGTGGATGTTCACAGTCACTCATTGGACAAAGCACAGAGTCTCCAATGAAGGAGCTAGAGAAAGTACCCAAGAAGCTCAAGGGGTTTGCAGCCCTATAGGAGGAACAACAGTATGAGCTAACCAGTAACCCCAGAGCTCCCTGGAACTAAGCCATCAATCAAAGAAAACACATGGAGTGACTCGTGGCTCTAGCTGCATATGTAGTAGAGGATGACCTAATCAACCGGTCATTAGTGGGAGGAGTGGCTATTGGTCCTGTGAAAGTTCTATGCCACAATATAGGGGAATGCCTGGGCATTCAATATGTGGTGTCTACACATGCATTTTTGTTTAGATATTCTTGACATTATGTTGATAATAAGCAAAGAAAAACTGGTCATATATGGAAAGAGAGTAGGAGACACAGGGTAAGTTAGAACAGGGAAAAGAAGGGTGCATATGATGTAAACACAGTACTCATGTGTGAAATTCTAAAAAATAATATCTAAACCTAGAAAAAAGATACCTTAAAAGCCTTGGCCTGAGGAAAATTTGCTTTGTAGATGTTTGACATTTATAACAGTTAAAGCAGAGAGAGAGAGAGAGAGAGAGAGAGAGAGAGAGAGAGAGAGAGAGAGAGAGAATATAATTTTATCATGGTATAAGCTAACTATGGGCTGTTAGTTTCTATGTTTTAGAGAAACAGTTAAATTTCTTTGTAGAGCTATACTGGGTGTGGGAGCCCTATTATGCAACAGAACAAGGGACATGGGGTGTTCTAGTGACCTTCAAATCCTTTAAAAGCAAAGCTAATATTTTATAGAAGGGAAAAAGATGACTGTACACAACGGGAAATAAAATTCACCTCTTCAACCATAGGTGGAAGCAAAGCCCACACTTATTTTTAATGTGATTTATGGACACGTGCCCCTTGCACCCGATTTTGGGACTAGAAAGATGCTATTACTTTCCAAACAGGGACTATAATGATTTATTCTGCTATATAGGCACTCCAGAGCTTTTAATCTAATAAAACTTACATTCCTGGCAGGAACATATCCAGGTCACATTACTCCACTTCCTTATCCCTTGATTTAGATTGGTAAGTCACTGCACAAGTGTACCCCTAAGGGTTCCTTGAGGGTGAGCCTCGCCGTTTTGCTTCTTCACTTACTGACAAAATATTAAGGAGAAATGACACTAAGCATTTTATTCCTGCTTTTACATACACACATGCTTTGTATTATGGAAGTAGTGACTCTGGAGCCTGGCCTAAATTTGTGTAGGAGCACAATCACTGTACTCTACCACTCAAAAGCAGTCATTTCCTAATCATTTTCAGGAGGAAAGCCAATCACCTCTCTCTCAAAGTACTCCCAGACCTTCCTTACAGATCACACAGTGTGCATGGCTTCTTAAGGAAAAACACATGCAAGAAGCAAAGAGAAACTGAACAGGGAGAAAATGTCAGAGAGAAATCAGAGAGCCCTTTTGAAAGACAAATCACCATACTTAATATTGTGCAACAAACTTTGCCCATACAGTTCTATTCAAGTTCTTAAGAAAAAGGATCCTAATAGCAATGGAGAATCATCGTCTGCCTCTCATTTTGTGAGTTCATATCTACATATGATTAAGGAATCATGAAGAAAACACAGAAAGAAATTTGTTGTTTAGAGAAAACAATTTAAATCATGTACATATCTACTCTATCCAAACTAGGGTGGTGATCTTACAATACAATATTTATATAGGATGTAATTTAGTTATTATGGGCTTTGCTAGTATTTTCAAGTTTGAAATCAGTAACAGAAAGAGCACAGAAATACAAATGGGAGAACAAAGTAGGGTTTATTTTTAATAATTATTTTTCTGTTTTTCCTTTTTTTACTAGTCTCTCTTATAATAGATCTTTACCACAATCTTTCCCTCCTCCCCTCCGCCCATTCCCCAATCTCCCTTCTTCTCCACATCCACTCCTCTTCCATTTCCCTTCAGGAAAGATCATGCCTCCCACTGATATTAACCAAATAATGCTTAACAAGATGCAATAAGACTGGGTGAAAAACCTATTAAAGCTGGATGATGTAACTCAGTAGAATGGAGAAGGTTTAAAGTAAAATTATAACTACACATCATATCAAATGCTCTCATTTAACCTTTTGACACTGTAATTACGGAAACTATTTTTACTGAGATGACAGGTGTCCTTTACATATGTATAATGCAGTCTATGTTAATGTGTATTGATTACACAGTAGTGGGATACCAGGGTGTGGGCATTTTACCATAGTGATTCTAGAATGTATCTGTTTACTTTATCACATTGTTTTTTAATATGAAGAAAGATGGTATGTTTTGACAATATCTCTTTATGGCTTATGAACTTTAGTAATAAGAGGTTAAAGAGACATGGATTAATAAAGGAAAATCTAGAAAGCAGCTACATCAACAAACTTGTAAGTCTTTCACCTCTGCATTGGAGATGTTGCAGGGAAATCAATACTCTTCTTTGAGCAGAATGATCTAGCTGCTTATGAGAAATTTACATCTCCCTGACAGGCACTTTGTAAGGTCTGGTTCACTTGGGTCACAAGAGTCCAGATAATTTGCATCTTGAGCAATTTCTCTCTGTCCTTTACCTGTTACACAGGAAGGAAGATTGAACCTGGCCATAAAGGGGAGCTCATTATGTGTCAGCGAAGAGTAATTTTGTAGGTGTTCTGACAGAGCAAGAGTATCATATAGTGATAATATTTTCTCACAGCTCTTCGGACCTATGAATACTTGAAGAAATGGAAGGAGCATGAACATAGGCACATCAAACCTTTGGATCTGTCATTCACTAAATATAACTGAAATGACCTATCAAGGTCACTGAATAATGAATTTGGATGGATATATAGATCACTTTGCCAACACATACACAAGGCAAAATATTTAGGTCACCTCTTTTAAAAAGTAAAGTCCTCTGTATTTTATTCTGACATTTAAATTTTACAAGATATGAATATAAAATAAGATATTTTTATAAAATGGTTCTAGTTCCTGCAATGCATTTTTCTAGTAGTGAACTAAGTGCGAATAAAAATATATACAAAGGAAGACAGAAATTCTGAACTGTTTTTCATTGAAACTGAAACTCAACAGAATTATAGGGAAAGTTTTAGTATATTTGTATAAGACCTATAGTTCTTTGGGCACACTTCCAAATGTGTATAAGCCAAAAAGTTTAAAAGCCAGTTTAGCTTAATGCATTCTCTCCAACTTAAATTTATAATGGAATTAATAGCTCAACAATGAAATTAATACTCTTTTAGTATTCAAGAAACTATCCTGTATGTGCAAGAGGCATGCATTGACACATTTTACTGTGTTGTGGTTATGTCAAACATTTTAATCCTAATTTATATAAAAACCTGAAGGAACAATTTTTAAAATGTATTTTTGCCTACCTGTTCTACTGCTTTTACAATAATAAATGGAGATGAGTGCGTTTGAAAGAAACTACACTGGTTTGTGTTTTACCCAAATACAAATGATAACCCTTAGTGTTAGCTGTGTTAAAGGAGGTTGCTCTTCACAACTTCAAAATCATTCTAGATAGGACTCATCACTGGCATCATTCTGAAGGAGATATACATATATCAATCATAGTTTTTCTCTCAATTGAATAGATAATATTTATGGGGCAATTATTACGACAGAGACAGAGCTGTTTTACTAACTGCCGAGGAAGCATTTCAATTTATTCATATCAGGCTACTGAAACTGCATTGCTGTTCCTAAATCCAAAATCACTGCTCACTAATGGAAAATGTAGACAAGTGACTTGGATATAGTTCATAGAGTAGAAACATATTTGTCTGTTTTAGGTCTCCTAAGGTAATATTACAGGCAAGTAAAACCAAGAGAAGAAAAATAACAAAATTTGTCCTAGAGCAAATAAAATTAGAAAATCATTTCCACTCACTTTAATATAGCATGCTCCTTTGTACTTTACATATTAATGAGTACATGCTGTGAATTTTTCTATAAGTACTCAAAGATATTTCCTTTCAAAATGTGTCCATCATTTGGTACAAATAGGTGAGAGGCAAATGTGGCTTTGATCTGAGAGCCAATTTTCCACAGACAAGGACTATTTGAACACGACAAAGCAAATGAACTACATTATGAATAGTCTGTGTTGCCTATGCCTCCCAAGGGACGTGCTCATCTTCATTACTGGATGGCTTCACAAACTGTCAGTTTACTATGTGATTCACCAGCAGTAGCTGTGCAAGTCTTTTGAGCACAGAGAGAGACATACTATTTATAAGTACAGCCTCTTTTCCCATGAAGAAGCAATATGAGAATTCCCAGAACCTAACAGAAAGAAGCCTGGGGATGGGGCGGTAAAATCCTTGTCTCAGTGGGATAAGGTTGCTATAGCAAAACATTATAAGCCAGATAGCTGTGCCAGGAGGCATCTACTGCCATTGTTAGTAGGGGGAGTGTTGACTCTTTCTGCATAAAATCATATCTCTCAGATTTTTGCTTTGTTTTTTTTTTTCACTTTTTAAATTTATTATTAGAGAGTTTCTTCATTTACATTTCAAGTGTTATCCAAAAGTCCCCTATACCCTCCCCCTGCCCTGCTCCCTACTCGCACTACTTGGCCCTGGCATTCCCCTGTACTGGGGCCTATAAACATTGCTAGACCAAGGGCCTTTCTTCCCGAATAATGGCCAACTAGGCCATCTTCTAATACATATACAGATAGAGACATGAGCTCTGGGGGGTTCTGATTAGTTCATATTGTTGTTCCATCTATAGGGTTGCAGACCCCTACAACTCTTGGGTACTCTCTCTAGCTCCTACATTGGGGACCCTGTGTACTGCCCTATAGATGATTGTGAGCATCCACTTCTGCATTTGTCAGGAACTGTCAAAGTTTCCCAGGAGACAGCTATATCAGGGTCCTTTCAATATGTCCTGCTGGTGTATGCAGTAGTGTCTGCGTTGGCTGATTATGTGATGGACCACCCGGGTGGGGCACTCTCTGGATGGCCCATCCTTTCATTTTAGCTCCAAGCTTTGTCTCTGCACATCCTTCCATGTATATTTTAATCCCTATTCTAGGGAGGAGTGAAGTATCCACGTGTTGGTCTTTCTTGATTTTCTTATGTTTTGGAACTTGTAAAGGTTTTCATTGATGGGCATAGCCACTTCATGCTGTAACTTCTGTTTTCTCCCCCAAATAATTCTCATCAGGTAGCTAAATGGACTGATTGGGACATGGGTTCAATCATGTAATTATGCCCATAATCACTTTGTAAGAAAATATTTCTGTCCAAGGTAAGAGCAAGTAACAGGTGATGGCCTCCAAAGGTTATCAGGGAGAGTCCCTAAACCTATGCACCATGAACCTTTTCTGCTTTTCTTTTCTCCACACTTGTTATTATGTGTACCCCAGTGTATAGGAGCATGCCTGCTGCTCTTTGCATAATTTCATACACAGAAATGCCTTTATGTGCTGTGTGTCTACACTGATGTTTTTTTCATGGGAGTTTCCCTCATGACTCTCCTGTAAATTGAAAAATAGCCTCTCCTCATTTCTCTCAGACATTCTGAATATTTGTGGTCTATATGCTTATTAAGTTGAATTTCCATTTTCTTACTACTTATCATTCTTCCTACAGAATACCAACCTTCTATATTACATTAGTAGAATTGAGTTTCATAAGAAAGGAGCATTGAATTTTTGCTTCACTGATATACATCAAATAAAACACTTTTAAATGAAGCTAGTATATAGTAAGAATGTTTCCTTGAAAAATTACTAGTAGATTTTTCTATCCAGGGTCTCTTTGAGAACATGCAGGCCACAGAAGAAACAGAGCCTCTTAGACAGGGTCTCTTTAGGCCTTCATCCTCAGCTAAGATGTGGAGCTGATCCTCAGTCCTCTGTGCACCTTTCCTGCCAGGGGAGAGTGTGCCTCCAGGGTATGCTCTGATCCCCAGGGCTCAGGAGAGAGTTTGTCTCCCAGGAGGGTTGACAGAGACTATTAGACTCACAGGAGGAACAAGCTTCAGGCAGAGACAACTCGAACATCTAACACCAAAGATTACTAGATGTCAAAAAGCTAACATAAGAATCTTACTAAAAGAAACCAAGAATACTTGGCATCATGGGAACCCAGTACTCCCACCATAGCAAGTCCTGGATGCCCCTAACAGACCAGAAAAGCAAGACTCAAATTTAAAATCACATATCATGATGTTGATAAAGAATTTTTAGAAAGACATTAGTAACTCCCTTAAGAAATACAGAAGAACACAGCTAACACTTAGAAGTACATAAAGAGGAAACACAAAAATCCCTTAAAGAATTACAGGAAAACACAAAGAAACAGGTAAAGGAATTAGATAAAACCACCCAAGATCTAAAAATGAAAGAAGAAAGAATAAAGACAACCCAAATGGAGAAAATTCTGGAAATAGAAATCCTAGCAAAGAAACCAGGAGCCATAGATGCAAGTATCATCAATAGAAGACAAGAGATGGAAAAGAGAATCTCAGGTGCAGAAGATTCCATAGAAAACATGGACACAACAATCAAAGAAAATACAAAAAGATCCTAACTCAAAACATCCAGGAAATCCAGGACACAATGAGAAAACAAAACCTAATGATAATAGGAGTAAATGACAATGAAGATTTTCAACTTAAAGGGCCCATAAATATCTTCAACAAAATTATGGAAGAAAACTTCTCTAACCTAAAGAAAGAGATGCCCATCAACATACAAGAAGCCTACAGAACTCCAAATAAACTGGGACAGAAAAGAAATTCCCCGACACATAATAATCTGAACAACAAATGCACTAAATAAAGATGGAATATTAAAAGCAGTAAGGGAAAACGGTCAAGCAACATATAAAAGCAGACCTATTATAATTGTACCAGATTTATCACCAGAGACTATGAAAGCAAGAAGATCCTGGACAGATGTTATACAGACCCTAAGAAAACACAAATGCCAGCCCAGGCTACTATACCCAGCAGAACTCTCAATTACCATACATGGAGAAACAGAGGGATTCCATAACAAAACCAAATTTACACAATATTTTTCCACAAATACAGCTCTTCAAGGGATAATAAATGGAAAACTCAAAAACAAGAAGGGAAACTATGCCCTAGAAAAATCAAGAAAGTAATCTTTCAACAAACCTAAAAGAAGATAGCAGCAAGAGCAGAAACCCAACTCTAACAACAAAAATAACAGAAAACAACAATTACTTTTCCTTAATATCTCTTAATATCAATGGACTCAATTTTCCAATACAAAATATTGACTAACAGACTGGCTACAAAAACAGGACCCAACATTTTGCTACATATAGGAAACCTACCTCAGGGATAAAGACACTACCTCAGAATAAAAGGCTGGAAAACAATTTTCTAAACAAATAGTCTCAAGAAACAAGCTTGAGTAGACATTCTAGTATCACATGAAATAGACTTTCAACCCAAATTTACCAAAAAATACAAGGAGTGGCACTTCATACTCATCAATCTAAAATATAACAAGATGAACTCTCAATTCTGAATATTTATGCTCCAAATGCAAGGAAATCCACATTCATTAAAGAAACTTTAGTAAAGCTCAAAGCACACATTGCAACACACACAATAATAGTGGGAGATTTCAACACCTCACTCTCATCAATGGACATATCATGAAAACAGAAATTCAACAGACACACAGTGCAATAATTGAAGTTATGAACCAAATGGATTTAACAGATATTTGCAAAATATTTTATCCTAAAGCAAAAAGATATACCTTTTTCTCAGCACCTCATGGTACCTTCTCCAAAACTGACCATATAATTGGTCACAAAACAGGCCTAAATAGATACAAAAATATTGAAATAGTCCATGTATCATATCAGATCACCATGGACTAAAGCTGACCTTCAATAACAACATAAATTGTAGAAAGCCAACATACACGTGGAAGCTGTACAACAATCTACTCAAATGATACCTTGGTCAAGAAAGAAATCAGGAAATAAAGACATTTAGAGTTTAATGAAAATGAAGGCACAACATACACAAACTTATGGGACAAAATGAAAGCAGTCCTAAGAGGAAAACTCATAGCTCTGAGTATAGCCAAAAAGAAACTGGAGAGAGCATATACACTAGCAGCTTGACAGCACACCTAAAAGCTCTAGGACAAAAGGAAGCAAATTCACCCAAGAGGAGTAGACAGCAGGAAATCATCAAACACAGGGTTGAAATCAATCAAATAGAAACTAATAAACAAAGAAACAAACAAAAACTATGCCAAAAAAAAAAAAAAATCAACCAAACCAGGAGCAGGTTCTTTGAGAAAATCAACAAGATAAATAAACCCTTAGCCAGACTCACTAGGGGGCACAGGGATAGAATCCTAATTAACAAAATCAGAAATGAAATGGGAGACATAACAACAGAACCTGAGGAAATCCAAAACACTATCAGATCCTTCTACAAAAGGCTATACTCAACAAAACTGGAAAACCTGGATGAAATGTACAAATTTCTGGACAGATACAAGGTACCAAATTAAATAAAGATGTGATTAATGATCTAAATAGTCCCATATCACCTAAAGAAATAGAAGCAGTCATTAAATCCCCCAACCAAAAAAACCGCCCAGGACAAGATGGGTTTAGTGAAGAGTTCTATCAGACCTTCAAAGAATACCTATTTCCAATTCTTCTCATGCTATTCCACAAAATAGAAACAGAAGCTACTCTACCCAATTCATTTTATGAAGCCACATTACTCTGATACCTAAACCACACAAACACCCAACAAAGAAGGAGAACTTCAGACCAATTTCCTTTATGTTTATCAATGCAAAAATACTCAATAAAATTCTTGCAAACCAAATACAAGAACACATCAAAATGATCATCCAGCATGATCAAATAGGCTTCATCCCCGGGATGCCGGGATGGTTTTATATATACAAATCCATCAAGTAATCCACTATATAAACAAACTCAAAGACAAAAAATATATGACCATCTTATTAGATGCTGAGAAAGCATTTGACAAAATTCAACACCCATTCATGAAAAAAATTCTTGGAAAGATCAAGAATTCAAGGCCCATACCCAAACATAATAAAAGCAATCTACATCAAACCAGTAGCCAACATCAAAGTAAATGGAGAGAAACTTGATGTAATATTACTAAAATCAAGGACTAGACAAGGCTGCCCATTTTCTCCCTACCTATCAAATATAGTACTTGAAGTCCTAGCCAGAGCAATTAGTCAACAAAAGGAGATCAAGGGAATAGAAATTGGAAAGAAGTCAATGTATCACTATTTGCAGATAATATAGTATATACAAACGACCCTAAAAATTCTACCAGAGAATTCCTAAACCTTATAAACAACTTCAGCGCAGTAGATGGATATAAAATTAACTCAAACAAAAGAGTGGCCTTTTTCTGCACAAAGGATAAACAGTCTGAGAAAGAAATTAGGGAAACAACACCTTTCATAATAGTCACAAATAATATAAAATACTTTGATGTGACCCTAACAATGGAAGGGAAAGGTCTGTAATGATGAGAATTTCAAGTTTCTGAAGAAATAAATTGAAGATATCAGAAGATGGAAAAATCTCCAATGCTCATGGATTGGCAGGATTAATATAGTAAAAATGGGCATCTTGCCAAAAAACATCTACGGGTTCAATACAATCCCAATCAAATTCCAACACAATTCTTCAAAGAGTTAGAAAGGGCAATTTGCAAATTCATCTGTAATAACAAAAAACCTAGTATAGCAAAAACTGCTCTCAACAATAAAAGAACCTCTGAACCATCCCTGACCTCAAGCTATACTACAGAGGAATTTTTATAAAAATTGCACGGTACTGGTACAGAAAGAGGCAGGTAGATCAATGGTATAGAAATGAAGACCCAGAAATGAATCTACACACGTATGGTCTCTTGATATTTGTCAAAGGAGCTAAAACCATCCAGTGGGAAAAGACAGCATTTTCAAGAAATGCTGAATTGGAGGTTAGCATGTAGAAGAATGAGAATCAATCCATTCTTATGTCCTTGTAAAATGATCAAGTCTATGGGGATCAAAGAACTCCACATAAAACCAGAGACACTGAAGCTTATAGAGGAGTAAGTGGGGAAGAGCCTCGTAGTTGTGGGCACAGGGTAAAAATTCCTGAACAGAACAGTAATGGCTTGTGCTCTAAGATCAAGAATCAACAAATGGGACCTCATAAAATCGCTAAGCTTCTGTAAGACAAAGGACACTGTCAATAAGACAAAAGGGCCACCAACAGATTGGGAAAATATCTTTACCAATCCTAAATCTGATAGGGGACTAATATCCAGTACATATCAAAAATTCAAGAAGTTTTACTCCAGAAAAACAAATAACCCTAGCCGGGTGTGATGGCATACACCTTTAATCCCAGCACTTGGGAGGCAGAGGCAGGCAGATTTCTGAGATCGAGGCCAGCCGGGTCTACAGCGTGAGTTCCAGGACAGCCAAGGCTATACAGAGAAACCCTGTCTCGAAAAAAAAAAAAATGGGGTACAGAGCTAAACAGAGAATTCTCAATTGAGGAATACCAAATGGCTGAGAAGCACTTGAAAAAATATTCAATATCCTTAATCCTCAGGGAAATGCAAATCTAAAAATTCCCAAGAATCCACCTTATACCAGTCAGATTGACTAAGGTCATTAATTCAGTTGACAGCAGATGCTGGCGAGGATGTGGAGAAAGATGAACACTCCTCCATTTCTGCTGGGATTGCAATCTGCTATAACCACTCTTGAAATCAGTTTGGAGGTTCCTCAGAAAATTGGACATAGTACTACTGGAATATCCAGCAATACCACTCCAGAGTATATACCCAGAAGATGTTCCAACTTGTAATGAGGACACATGCTCAACTATGTTCATAGCAGCCTTATTTATAATAGCCCGAAGCTAGAAAGAACCCATATATTCCTCAATAGAAAATGGATACAGTCAGAAAACTGGACATAGTACTACCGGAAGATCCAGCAATACCTCTACTTGGCATATATCCAGAAGAGTTTCCATCTGGTTATAAGGACACATGTTCCACTATGTTCATAGCAGCCTTATTCATAATAGCCAGAAGCTGGAAAGAACCCAGATGTCCCTCAACAGAGGAATGGATACAAAAAATATGGTACATTTACACAATGGAGTA
>LR754188.1:69663-80005 GCA_902729485.2 Mus minutoides | reverse complement strand
CCCTCCCGCATCCCCGCCCTGCTCCCCTACCCACCCCCTCCCATGTAATGGCCCTGGCGTTCCCCTGTACTGGGGCATATAAAGTTTGTATGACCAAGGGGCCTCTCCTCCCAATGATGGCCAACCAGGCCATCTTCTTCCATATATGCAGCTAGAGACATGAGCGCAGGGGGAACTAGTTAGTTCATGTTATTCTTCCACCTATAGGGTTGAAGACCCCTTCAGCTCCTTGGGTACTTTCTCTAGCTCCTTCCTTGGGAGTCCTGTGTTCCAACTAGTAGCTGACTGTGAGCAACCACTTTCGTGTTTGCCAGGCACTGGTATAGCCTCCCATGAGACAGCTATATCAGGTCCCTTTCAGCATTATCTTGCTGGCATATGCTATAGAGTGGTTTTTTTTACTAACTGCACATACTATTGGATAAACTCATATCAAAGGAGCTGCAACTAAAAAAGCCAAGGACATAGCATGCTCATGGCAACCCCTGACATCATAAAAGATATTCTTCATGACTTTTGATGTGATTACCTAGAGAGGCAAGGAAACTTCTTTGTTAGGATCATGCACACATTTTACTGTGCTATTAAAAATGTTTAAAATGAAAATAAACATATTAAACATTCATTTTCTTTTACTGTAGTTAAGAAATAAATTTGAATTATTTTGAAATATAAAATACATGTTTCTTAGAACTGAAGCAACATGTGTTTGCTGCTCAAAACTAGACAACAGGAGAAAATAGTGCATTTTTGTATTCTGTGTTTAATATACTTTAGCTACTCTGTCTCCTCAGTATAGAGCATGAATGGTGGTGAATGTTTCTTTTTATTGATTGATTTATATTGTTCATATTTATTAACATTTACATAAAAATATTAATCTGTTTAAGTAAATGGAGAACAAATTATATAATCCTCTATTTGCAACTCTGCCTTGGTGTATACATTTGGGAAAACTAAAGAATAAGTTTTCACTCTTTTTATTAGTTTTATAATTACTTTCTGTAGCATTCTGCCATGATAGCAGAAATCATGAAAATGTAATTAAGAAATACTAGAGCACAGCAGGAGATTTTTCTGGAAAAGAGAACCTTAAATAGAAAACTTGATGATCAGGAAGAAATGGGAATTTGTAAACCTTGACACTAGGCTTAGCACTAAGCACTTGTCACTTCTGATTTATGGAGATAATAACTAAAAATTCATTGTTTTCTTGTTATGTTATTGCTCTGTTTTCTGGTTTCCACAATTTTTCTCCAGGAGGTTGATGTTTTCTTACTTTATTTTGGGAAGGCTTCATGTTATGTGTTTTCATAGGATCCCAGATCTAAAAGTAAGTATGACTTGGCACTTAGTGTGATCATGAGAAGAAGTAGAATGAGGATTTTGCATTTACTGATGGCTGTGTGCTGCTGTGAGGCCACATTGCTCATGCATGCTCAAATCCCTCTGTGACCACATATCGCTGCTACAATTTTGTCTAGCCAGTGAGGATATGCTTACTCTGTAGATCTGGACAGAAATTTACCAGGAAAAGAGTTTCACCTTAGATTCAAGTTCTTGTTGGTGTTGAGATGTGGTCTCTACTCTCCATATACCCTCTTCCTAAGCTAGCTGAACACAATAGCCCATGATGTCACCATAACTTGATCTGTGCTACTCTAAACTCCTTGGGTATTTGTCAACTGGATGCAATTCTCTCCTTAAGGGAAGAGAGCATGCATTGGTTACTGGCAGCTTTGAAACCTGGCCCCAGGACCCTTGGTCTGAGAATACCTTCCACACTAGCCTGTGTCAACAGGCAGATGTGGCCAGAATGAGAACACTAAATTTAAAATCTTTACTTAAGTTTTTGTTTGTGCATATGTGTGTATGTTTGAATACAGGATCCCCTGGATCTTGAGTTACAAGCTTTGAGGTGAGCAAGATGGGTGCTGGGAACTGAATTTGGATCCTTGGGAAGAACAGCCACAGTTCCTAACCTCTCCAGCCTCCAAGACACTACATTTTTCAGGATCTAAAGATGTGGTTTGAAAAGAACCAATTCCTAAAGATTTAGAGAGAATTATCTATCCTTTTTTTTTAATTCTGTAAATTATTTTGTTACATGAAACAAAGGTTAAATCTTCTGTATAGTGTATCTTTTACTTGGAAGTTGGATCATGTTGACCTCACAACCTTCAGAATAAGTTAAAGTTTTAGTACTTTTGGAGGCCACAGAGGGAAACAAGCTATTTACAGAAAATGTTATTTAATAAAATAAAAGGTTTGATAGTTAACTGTTATTAGACAGAATCTGTATATTTCAAAGGACAAATAAATAGATAATGTCAACATATTTGTTACATAAATCTATGCTCATATTTTATTTAGTTAGAGGCATTTATAACCTTAAGAAAAGAAATCATTGGTTTGAAACATTCATAAAGTAGCAAACAAATACTCTTGAGCCACGAGTCTACCCACACAAATTGATTTCTAAATAAAGATTCAATTTAGATTTAAAAAAATTCTTCTATATACTCAGAGGTATCTATTCCATCTGTAATTTCCTGCTGAGGCTCAGATACTTTTCCTAGTGTTATCAAGTTCTCATTAGTTGCTTCTACATGGGGCAAGCAGTGCTTCCAATCAATAGTCTTTCCAAGAATGTGTTTTGAAGTCACTGTTCTCACCCATCCTGCTCCTTGCAAAGAGTAAGTCTTCTTCTTGTGAGACTTACTATTCTTTCACTTTGGGATCATCTAGTTACTGAGTTGTGACATTCTTCAAATAAAGCAGAGAAGCATAGAAATATTTTTTCTCTAACCATTGGGAAACATCATGATAAGCTCAGATATTGGTTATTGAAGCATTATTTTCATTTTTTCAGCATTACAGCTCACCCTCCTCTCCATGGAGAACCAGAACCATGCAAGGAATGCACCAGGGCTGAGCATCTCAGTTATTACCCTCTCCTCTCCTGTCATGTTTTCTTTTGGGAAGTCTAAACATCTATCCAGGAGAGTATCTGTCCTGTGGCAAGACCCTGTGTGTGCTCATTTCCTTTCCTGCCTATCTAAATTCATTAGAAGGTCGTGTTCTTGTGAGTAGGTAGACCAGGCTTTCTGCATTGACATCTCTGTAACAATTGAACTGCCTTACTTACTCATCATCAATCATAATTTCCAGTTTTAATATAACAGGAAGGAACAGCTGCTCCATTGCTAAACTCAACACAAATCTTTGACTTGACCCACCTTTTCCTGTCCTAGCTTCCTTGAGAAAGTGACTCGTGTAGGCTATAACTTAGGGTTGTGCTTTTGTAGAAGATGGACAGGATTGCTTATCATTTCTGATATTGGTTGCATTATAGGTAGTTGGCTTAGGAAATTCTCACCATGGCTTCTTCTGCTGAACCATGTTTGTTCCCATTGTCAAGAAGTTTCCCTTTCTGTCCTTCTCCACCTTAGTCACACTAACACTGCTCCTGAACCCCATCTGTTCATGCATAATGACAACGTTCTTAGTAGACAATGAATTTCAAGACATAATCTTTGGATTTGCTTGTCTGCCTGGAAGAGAAACCAGTGCATTATATTACTGAGCTCTCTACAAATGCTTGAAGAGTAATTGAATAATAAAAGGTATTATTCATTATTAAGCTATTTGGGTTTTGTTTTGCAAGATCCTAGACAGTTTATTAATTAGCAGTCTTTCCTTGTTTACTCCAGTTAGTACCCCTGAGGTCAAAGTAGAAAGTGAAACAATTTAATGATTTGAAAGCAGTACTATTATTCCTTTAATTTGGAGCAAAAGAAACAGTTCATTCATCCATCACCATCAGTCAAGATATTTTTAGCATTTAGTTTTTGCTAATAAAAATTCTCCACTTGATCAAGGTAGTTAGATTTTCTGCATTCTCCTCTTAGATTGACTCAGCCTTGGCATCCCTAGAGTACCCTGGGGCCTGTCCAGGAGTCCAGGGTCATCTTGGAGGCCTGTTAAATTTTCCTCTAGCCTTTGATCTCTGATCACCCCAGCTTGCCTTCAATAAGAATCCTATTAGGTCAGCCCAGCAGGGATTTACTTGATGTCACTTCTCAGTTGTTTTCCATTGTGGACCCTGTCACTCTGTTCCTTGGATATGAGTCTACTGTTAGTCCCTGCAGTGAAGTCTGCTTTCTGTCCTGTTTTCACCCTTACCCAAATTGTTTTGAATAAAGACTTTCTTAGAATTTTAACAAGGGCAAATATGTGTTCCTTTACACTACCTAGTATAAGGTAGACAAAGTGCAAGCTTTTCATGGAGTGCACATTCTAATGTGTGGGAAAATAATCAAGTATGACACTTAACAACACTTACATGGATAAAGAGTTCCTTTAGATTGCTGATCAAAAGAGACAGCTCCACAGAGATGTCCTTCAGGCTGAGAGCTCAAAGACAAGGATGCTATATGAGGAGGTGAGGCAGGAAAAAATGTGAAGGGCAGGAGGATCTTCTGGACATGACGTGGTCATTGCACTAATGAACCACTGTAGTTATGGTGATCTACACATGATGAAACCAGCAAGATTAGTCATCATCCCAGCAGACACCATTGAGTTGACAATGGAAAATGAAAACATGAAGGGGATGTTTTGAGGAGTCTGAGGAGAGTGAAAGCAGGAAGTGGATCAATGTACATATGTACAAAATTATCAAAGAATAAAGGTTAAAGAAAATAGAAGACTTAGAGAGCTGTGGGGCAATGAGAGTATAGAGGGCACAGTTGATGTGGCAGCCTAGAGGTTGGAGCCAGTGGAAGGAGGTCCAGAGCTGGATGAGGGGGGAGGGGAAAAGCAATAGTGCAGAGAGAGGCCACACAGCAGGTCACTTGCAGCTTTGTAATCTGGGTGGGGTTTGAAGCATATATCTTAAGATTGGTACTTAGACTTAAAATCATGACACATACCTGTACTTCCAGCTCTCATGATACTGAGGCAGGAGGATTGCAAGCATAAGACCAGATTGGGCCACTTGGGTAAAAATTTAAAAACTTCTTGTAAAATACAAAAGAAAAGAAAAAAAAAGTGCAGGCGTTATCTGAGTTTTCCACATTGGGCTGCCTACTGCTGTTGATCTGAGACACTGTCAACCATCTTCCCTTTCTTCCTGCTCCCAGGGTAGAATATAACACATGTGACTGAAAGGTTGGAATAATACTGTGTGGTTTCTTTTAAAGCTCAGAGGTTGAGTTTGAGAAACTCCCAGGAAACAACCATCCTTTGTGCATCATCCTTTTCTTTACTTCTGCCTCTCTGAGACCCCTTATCTCCTGAGGGCCTTTCATCACAGAAACAAAAGGACAGGATGCCTAGTTGTTTTCTATTTGCTTGGATGAACCTGATCCTTTCTGATAGCAGAGCCATTGGATGCTTCCAGTCATTCTGGCAAAGCGTCCCAAGCTGGTTATTAATTAAATTAAGTTCATCAGTCAAGTTTCCCCAGAGCCTTCTTTCTTGGGGTAATTTTTCATATCAGTGGATTTTGTAGGTACTCCTGCAGGAGTTCCAGGTTCTTGTGTTCAGGGACAAAAAATTGGACAGAGACACACAGATAGAAGAAGAAGAGAGCACCTACAAGAAAAAGATTGATTTTTTTTTTTAAGGTAAGAAGCAGATTGGGGGAGGGCAGAGAGAAAGTTCAGAAGCTCAAATGGCAAATGCCAAATGAAGATGAGAACTTTTATGCTACACAACATGGGATTCATGGCTTATCTACATAAGGTAAACTTTCTCTTACATGTAGTTCTACATGCAACTTTATGCATCACATATCTCATTAACTTCTTGAATCTTCACCTAGGATCTATACAGTTAGTACTGTAGTGAGCCAGAGGATTGTGGGACATTCTGGAGTGCCTGTGTATCCATGCTGGGGTGTGAACTGGGCTGAGTTGACCAGGAGCCAAGGGTTTCTAGCTTCCCTTTTTGCTCACTTGTTTTGTCATATACTACATTTGTAAAGCTTGTTTAGGTCTCCCTGACTGATCTCTGTCCTACTCTCCTGCCTTAGTATTTGGCATCTCCAGGGACTCCATATCCTCTCTTAAGTGTAGGTTATGAGGTGATTGAGTTGTACCACAGTATTGAGCTGTGGGCTCCATATAGTTCTAAATTATTTTAAATCATCCTTCATTTCTATTCTTTTAAATATTACAGTTGTAGAGTACATGTCGAAGCTTGTGTGAAGAAAACAAGTTTCTTTTGCTTTAACAATGTCCTGGCAACTCCTTCCAAGTTAGGTTTGTGCTGTCCTACTGTGCCCTTCCCTTCACTGGCAGGGAATGAGGTTGGGGAAAGGTTAGAAGCATTTATACTAAGGGTGCAATAGATGCCAGGCTTTTGGCATCATTTAGGACTGGAAGTACTTTGGGTAATAGGTTTAAATTACATTTTGTTGTTGTTGCTGTTTTTTGTTTTAGTTTAGCTTTTTGTTTTGTTTTGTTTTGTTTCATGAGAATTGTAAAACCTAGAACAGCAAGGGAATGGTCCAGGCCAGTCACCCAGCCAGTTAACAGAGCTATAGTAGAAACAAACCTGGCTGGGTTCAGGGCTAGTTTGATTTTTTTTAAGAATATTGATCATTAGAGTTTGGTTAGTTAGGGTTTTACTGCTGTGAACAAACACCAAGATCAAAGGAATAACATTTCATTGGATCTGGCTTATAGATATAGAGGTTCAGTCGATTCTCATCAAGGTGGGAGTATGGCAGCATCTAGGCAGGTATGGTGCTGGAGGAGGTGAGAGCTCTATATCTTGGTTTGAAGACTGTTAGCAGACTGACTTCCAGGCAGCTAGAATGAGGGTCTCAGAAAGTGCCCCTCACCAAGTGACACACTTCCTTCAACAAAGCCATACCTACTCCAACAAGGCCACACCTACTAATAGTGCCATTCCCTGGGTCAAGCATATTCCAACCACCACAGGGCTGGAGGCAGGCTGACTGCTCAGGAGTACTCGTTGCTCTTACAAAAGAACTTGGATTCAATTCCCAGCATCCACATGGTAGCTCATAACTAGTTAGACATCCAGTTCCAGGGGGACTAAACCCTTTTCTAACTTCTTCAGGCACCAGGCATACATGTGTATGGTGCACATACATATATGCAGGTATTTACACATACGTAAAATAAATCTGAGAATACTTACATGCTTTCTTAATAGTGCTTTTTGCAAAAATGTCTGTGTTCAGAGTTGAGGATGTGAAAGGTCACTTGTTGAAATGGAAATTTGAAAACTGTTGTTAAAAAAAGACATATTTTTGAAAGTAACAATTAGTTCAGTAAGCAATTTAGTTCACTTTGATTTTTAAAATAGCTTCATGAAGCAACTGAGCCTGCAAAGTTCTGATTTTTCTTCCTTCTTAAAACTATATAGTTTTATTAGGCAGTTGCCACAGGAAGCACGTGAGAGCTGTCAGAAACCTAGAACACATTCCTGGGAGTTAAGCTTGGAAATGAAGTCTCAGGGTTGGTATTTGAAGAACCAACTCCATCTTGAAGCTTCACCCTAGCCTGAGAAGCTGCTTCTGCATCCTTTTCAGTATCTGGAAGACTTAAAGCACTAGTCACTTGTTCAGATAAAAAGGGAGTTTTCTAATGACCTGCATTTGTTGGAGTAATAAAAGTAATTCTTCAAAGAAGATTTAGAGAGCAATCCTTCAGGCTAGGACTTTCCAAACAATGTTTGCCTTCTTATAAAACAAACAAACCAACAAAATCCAAACCCACTTGTGACCTTTGAGTAAACAATGTCCTTTGATTTTTGTCATGTTCCTGATTGTGTGGGCTTAAATACTGTAACCACAGGCTAAACAAGTAGATTACAAATAACTTTATTTGTTTCTTTTTCAAGAGCTCATAGACCTTGAACTAATCCTTATAAGTATCTCAGTATTTTGAATAATTTTCAAATGCTACTTAGAATTGTTCTAGAAATTAAATCATAGGCTATTTGTTATCTGCTATAGAATGATGTCTGGGATGAGCTGTGTTTCTTTTAGTTGTCTGTCCAGATCTTTGGGCTGTTCAAGAGAAAGAATCTTAGGTACTTTTCGATTACTGTGATAAAATACTATGACCATGACAACTTAGAAAAGGAAAGGCTTATTTGGTCTTACAGCTCCAAAGGGTTGAGACCCTTGATGGTGGGGACATCATGTAGCAGGCAGTAGTTAAGGCAATAGGAGCTGGGACCTGACATCTTGAACTGCAAGTACAAAGCAGAAAGGAGGAGGGAGAGAGGAAGAGAGAAAGAGAGAGAGAGAGAGAGAGAGAGAGAGAGAGAGAGAGAGAGAGAGAGAGAGAAAGAGGGACAAGTCTTTTTAATATGTGCTTGGTGAATTCTTAAATTAAACTGAATCTTGATTTTGAGTGAATATATACCAATTACTATATTAATGTATAAAGAAAATTATAGATTGGAAACAAGATTTCTTCTAGTAAAGTAGGTCAAGAAACCTTTTCTGTAAAGGGTCAGATAGCAGTTGTACATTCCTGGTCATACTATTCCTGTCACAAGCCCTCAACTCTATCATATACAATCTGCAGATTGGGAAGCCTCATGAAAACTGAGGGCATAGCCCCAGGTTGCGTCTGACTGGCCTATCATCTAGACACGAAAGATTTTGCTGTACAGGAAGTAAGTTGTACGTGAAGGATGCCAGCATTGGCTTTAATTTTGGTGTCTTCTGACTTTGCTTATGGATTCAGGGTGTTTCTGCTACACATTGTTATTTAGTGTCAGTGAAGGCCATTTCCTTTTTGTCAAGGAGTGCACATGTTGTGAGAGGCAATCTGTTTTTGTTTGTGCTCTATTCTTCAGAGCTGAACACAACACCCAGGATTAATAAATGCCAACTAATAGTCATTTCTCAGTTCTCCGACCTTCCCTTTACAGTGCTTCCTGCCGTGCTCACAGAGGCATTAATCTCTAGTGCTGGTCATGTGTCCTCAGCAACACCTTGCTGATTAAGTCACACTTGGGGAGAGTTAACTACAAGGCTGTAAGTATTCTTGACAGGTTGTTCTTGCATTGGTTTGGCTTCTCTTGTGTAAAGAGTAAAAATCTTGTCACAGCTAGTAAAAAAAGAAGTACAAGTGGAAGCACTGAGTGCCATAACTTACCAAAGGCCCTTTCCTAAAATTCAGCGTTCTGAGTAAGATTCAGTGAGAAGGAACAGCCTGAGTAGGCATAATGGAACTGTGTGGTAGTAGAGGAGGAGATGGAACAACCTTTGTGGGTCAGGGTGGGCTGTCTTCCCATACATATAAAGTTCATGGCCATATATAAGCATGTCCAGTTTGTAACTTCATTTAGACATATCCAAGATAGCCATTCTTTTTAAGGAAAAAAATGTTCCAAGACAAGCTCTCTCTCTCTCTCTCTCTCTCTCTGTCTCTGTCTCTTTCTCTATCATCATGAACCTAATTTTTCCCCTACTGCTCTAAACACAATGGATATAAAACTGCCTCCTTCTGTTCTTTCCAGATTTTGCTTTAACTGGATGAGTGCCTGAAGCAGCAGGAGATGCTGTTCCATAAAGCCAGAATATTTTATAAGTACTGGCAGGGAATGTTGATTACTTCATTCCTCAAACAGCACCCAGAGCCTGCTGTGGAGGTGCAGGGAGAGGGAGCTGTGGAAATGCACTGCAGAGATGCCCTGGGCTGCCGTGTGTCCTGCCTGGTTGATCAGGGATAGACAGGCTATGGTAAACAAGTGACCACTTAAGTGTTAAACCTGCCAATAAGGCCCAGCTGGGGCTCTGAGGAGCATTGTAGATGTTAAATACAGACAGAGTGCCTGTAAGGTAGATCAGAAGATAAAGGCACCAAATCTGTGACCCAAGTTAGATCACCCAAACCTCTATAGTATGATAAAAACAATTCCCTCAGTTTGCCCTCCCTCTGACCACCACACATATGTGTGTAAACATATGTGCATTCCCAATAAATAATATATAGTATTATTAACATATTACATAGTAAACATAAAAAGTTAATAATAAAGATTAACCATGTCACTTGCTCTTTTAAAAGTTTCAGGAAAGTGGCTTGAACCACCTGAGCAATGAGTAAGATGGCAAAGCAATGAGTGAGATGGTTCTTTAGTTTGGAACCATTAGAATATAAATCAATACCAAGTAAAATATGTGTGTATGCCATACAGAATAAGTTAATATTAAAAGTTTGCCCATTTTAAATCCAAGCCCTTTTGTAACTGAAGGATAAACCTGTTATGGATCTAGTTAGGCAATAGGATGCTTTGAAGCATTCAGTAACCATTTTTTATTTACAGGTTTGCCTTTATACTTTTA